>JAHSPW020000012.1:15759935-15877435 GCA_019985065.2 Arctostaphylos glauca | reverse complement strand
AGAAAAGAAATAAGTCCGCTATAGAATTTTTTGTTTTAGTGATAATTTTGTAATTAATAGTCCATTTTTTTTTTTAATCTTGAATTAACAGTCCCCCCCAAAATCCCTTCTCCGCCCATGGGATAATATAATAATCCTCGTACAGGGATTATAATAGTCCCGTATTATTAATTTCAAACCATAAAACGGGAAAGAAACGGAGGACAATATGGGATTAGATACCTTAATTTAGTCTAATCTCAGGCGCCCGACCTCCGAATCAAACGAAGCCTAAGGGTATTTTTATCATTACAGTACTAACGACATAACTATGTTTTATGTTTTCTTAAATAAATGATAATATTATTTTAGTTCTTTGTTTAATTAATAAATTAAATTAAAAAAATTAATTAATGTTTCGAGAAAGATATCAAAGTGTTACACGAACAAAAATGATAGAGACACACCACTTTTGCACATCGCTTTTACACATCACTCAAAACTATATCGTTTTATGTCGCTTTTACACGAATACTTAACAAGATTCTTAAACCAAACTCCACCAAAAGCAGATTCTTTTGTCCTCTTTCTTTTTCTTTTTTTCTTTTTAATTTGATAAACGTGGAGCAATTTTAAAACCACGAAAGTTCTCAATAATATGTGTACGTTTGGAAGTGTCCAAGCAAGGAGATAAATCCACGAAAGCCGAAAGTTTTGACCACTTTTTCGATTTCCCCAAGGATTATATTTATTGACGGTTTAGTCCAACGAAGACCGTTTTAAGTTTTGCACATAATTTAGTAATACATTTACCTAACAATTTAACTTTTTACCAAGTCGGTGGATTTGCTAGCAAGTCAAAAATCTAGAGTCTAGACCACAAGACTTGCATATTTGTTAGGGCTATTTTTATCAGTGGAGGACTGAACTAGGGGAGGGAGTGATCTAGGGGAGGTAGCGCGTGACACCCCATATTTTTAAAATGAAAAATATTTTTATTTATTTTTGCCAACTATTTTAATATTCAAAATAGATATTTTGAAAAACACCAATTCTAAATTAGGATATCAACAAAATCAATCTAAGTTTTTTGAGTGATCGTACTCGTGCGTATTTTCTATTTTTTTATTTATACCACATTGATAAAATATTCATTTTCAACAATGATAATTATTAAAATTAAATTCTATAAAACGAAAGACAATTTCCTTGAAAACACTTCGCATAAAATATTTAAGTGTTCCGTGGTATTTCAATTTTTTTCAACCCCTTTTTTGGTTTGAATATAAGGACGAAAAATATAAATGTTCCATTAATATACGGAAACACGATGTTTCTTACATTCAAATAAAATGAGATTTGAAAAATAACTCCCCATTTTATGCTTGCGTTGCATTTTAAAAATTTGAAATCTCTGGTGATAAAATAAAAACCCAAATATAATGCACCCCCAAATATTGTAAAATCTTTTGTAACAATATATCAACAATCTAGAACTCACCTATATATATTATATACTACACAAGTGTATGACACACAATACGCTTTTTTAAAAAAAATAATAAAAATTACACACACAAAAATATAACAATGTTAATATTTATCTACCTTTTTTATTTAATTGTATTTTCACATACAAGAAGATAACTTTTATAAAAAAATTCACATTCAAACTGTCTTTCCCAAATAATATTTATACTAATGTCAAATTTTAATTCAATAAAATGTTTACGTATTTCTGCCAAATATCTAGTTGTCTGGTACTTGTACAATTGGAAGAGTCATGAAAGTTAAGAGAGAAGTATTAACCCTGCAAGTGATGAGATAGCCTTCTGAAATGTGCAATTGGAGAGATGTGGTATTTTCGTAATTTAGAGGGAGAGAGAAGAGAGTGACATTTTTTCAATTTCAAAGGAAAAATGGGCATTTAATGAGGAGGATGTGGTTTTTGTATTTAAAAAGGGATGTAAAGCAATTTTCCATATAAATCATTTTGTTCAATGCTTAGTGTTCGTTTGGATGGGGAAAAGGATCCCTCATAACTTATCACCCCTTGTTAGGGGTAGGTCGCTCCTAAATGACATAGTTTGGCAACCGAGAAGTCCTCCCCTATTATTTTTCACTCAACATATCTTTTAACTTGTGAATCTCTTCTCTATAATAATTTTTGGGTAGTCTTTGGCCTACCCAAAAGTTATTCGGTTGTGGAGGGGATAAATTTTGTGAATTTCACACCTCCTTATTCCCTTTGTGTTCTCCTAATACACCCAACTTTGGAAAAAAAAAGTGACTGACATCACTTATTCGAATTTTTTCAGTCGTGCTTTACGAATTTTATATTTGCAAAAATAATAAAAATTAACCGTTTACTTAAAAAATTATTTCAAAATTAACGGTACTGAGCATGAAATATTTTGATAAAGGGTTATTGAATTATGGTAAGGTATTTGTTGAAATATATATATATATATATATATATATATATATATATTTGATTAATAAAACAAAGTTAAAAAACTCTTAAATTATTCAAAAATATCGCATTCATCATATGTCATAATAAACCCAACATTAGAGGAAAAAAATAGCGGACACCGCTCATTCGAACCATTTTCGGTCATGCTTTCCGAATTGTAGTCTTTAAACATACTAAAAATTTACCGTTTATTTAAAAAATTATTTCGAGATTAACCGTAAGCTTGAAATATTTTGATAAAGGGTTGTTAAATTATGATAAGGTATTTATTAATTTATATTTTTATTGTTATTTTTATTTTTTATTTTTGTTGACTGATAAATCAAAGTTAAATTTTTTTTAAATATTTCAAAAATATTCACATTCATCACATGTTTTAATGCGTCTAAGTTTAAAAAAATAAAGTGACAAACACCACTAATTCAAATCCCTTTTGGTCGTGCTTTCCGAATTTTATTCTTCAAAACATACTAAAAATTTACCATTTACTTAAAATTATTTCGAGATTAACCGTGAACTTAGAATATTTTGATAAAGAGTTGTTGAATTATGGTAAGGTATTTGTTGATATATATGTATATTTTTTGTTGATTGATAAAACAAAGTTAAAAATTTCTTAAATTATTCAAAAATATTTACATTCATCACATATCCTAATGCGCCCAATTTTTGAGGAAAACAATTAATGGACACCACCCTTTCCACTTTTTCAATCATGTTTTTCAAATTTTATTCGCGAAAACATACTAAAAATTTATCGTTTATTTTAAAATTTATTTCAGAATTAACCATGAGTTCTGAATATTTTGATAAATGATTGTTGAATTATGATAACGTATTTGTTGATTTATATTTTTTATTTTTTATTGATAAAACAAAATTTAAAATCTCTTAAATTATTCAAAAATATTCATATTTATCACATTTATAATTAAGAGTTTATTAATTGATTCAAATAATAATAATTCAAGAAACAAAATAGGTTACGAACCATTCATATTTTTAAAGAACATTTTTAATTAAATATAATAAAATAATAAATTTCTTAATTAATTAATTAATTAATATTTCAAATTATCCAAAATTAATTGTATATATTGGGTTTTGCATTTATATATACTTTATTCAATACATAATCAGATTTAACACTGCATAAGAGCAAAATAATTATTTGATAATTTTTTTCTTTATCCACCCACACTTATTCCCCCATTATATAAAACATCCAAACCAAATTAAAGTTTATCCCTCTGTTTAATTCCTCATCCAAACAATCTACTTTTTTAACCCCTCTATAAATATCAAATCAATGTGGGTCAACCTTCAAAAAATAATACCCCTCTTATCTTATACCTTCCTCAATAACTTATCTCCTGAAAATAATCCTCCATCTAATCGGGCCCTTAAGAAAATTTCTATTCACTGCTCCTAAAAGACAAAAATCACACTCCTCTTGAACAAATGTTCCACCTCTATTCTGAAATTTCAAAACTGTCACTGCTCACCCCTCTCCATTTCCTTCTCCTCTAAACAAAAAAAGTCACTCCTCTCCCCCTCCAAATTACAAAAATGTCACTCTCCTCCCTTTTACATTTCACATTGATTTTTTTAAATGTATAATTAAAATAAAATATAAATAAGTAATAAATAATAATAAGAAGAAGAAGAAGAAGTAATTTTTCTTTAAAAAATTAGCCAATTCATTTTTTTATTTTCTCACATAGTCTTTATTTGTTTTATAAGAATTCATAAAATTGAAGGTCGCAGTTGGTCTTAAAATTTAACAATTAGGCCACGGTTAAAATTTAAAATTTTTAACCAATAAACTTTTTATCTTCACACTAATTCTTTATTTTTTTGTGAGAACCCGTAAAATTGGAGGACACATTTAACCTTAAAATTTGTCAAGCTACTGGATATGGTTAACTGCACTGGTCTACCTTATGTATTGAGTCGTGACTTGTTAATTATTTGATGCGTAAATTATTTTTATATCCTAAAAAGGATAAATAACATAATATAGATTTAATTTATGTTAATTGTGTTTCGATAATTAGAAAATATACCTTAGGTTTGCCCAAAAAATGATTTTTTTTTCGAATTATAATTTAATTCAATCAAGTTTCGAAATGGTAAGAAAAGAGCAAATAACAATCAAAGGATAAAAAAATGGCATTGACGTTATTCGATTGCAGTCATGCTCTGTCCCGTTGCACACACCATTGCATTTCCCGAAAGGCTAATTCAATGAACGAAAATAATTTAAGAAAAACAATCTATTTTTTTAAGGGAAAAATAATTTTTGAAAGAAAAAATAATCAACTAACTTACAATAATCCCGAGATTCAAAAATCCGATCAAAATATTCTAAATTCATGGTTAATTCTGAAATAATTGTTTAAGTCAATGATAGATTTTTAATTTTTTTTTTAGAATAAAATTCGAAAACCACGACCGAAGGGTTCAAATGAGCGGTGTCTGTCGCATTTTTTCTCTAAAGTTGGACGCATTAGGACATACGATGAATGTGAATATTTTTGGATGATTTAAGAAATTTTTAACTTTGTTTATAAATCAACAACAAAATATAAATCACAAAATACCTTATCATAATTCAATAACTCTTTACCAAAATATTTCAAGTTCAAAGTTAATTCCGAAATAAGCTTTTAAGTAACGGTAGATTTTTAATATTTTTTCAAGAATAAAATTCAAAAAGCACGACAGAAAAGGGTTTCAGTGAGCGGTTTCGGTCACTTTTTTTCTAAAGTTAGACACATTAGGACATGTAATGACTGTGAATATTTTTCAGATGATTTAAGAGATTTTTAATTTTATTTTATAAATCAACAAAAATATAACAATAAAATCCAAAATTAACAAATATATTACCATAATTCAGCAACTTTTTATCAAAATATTCGAGTTCATAGTTAATTTCAAAATAATA
Source organism: Arctostaphylos glauca (assembly GCA_019985065.2). NCBI lineage: Eukaryota > Viridiplantae > Streptophyta > Magnoliopsida > Ericales > Ericaceae > Arctostaphylos > Arctostaphylos glauca. The sequence goes on along the minus strand of JAHSPW020000012.1, from coordinate 15,872,030 downwards.
TATTTAAGTCAACGATAAATTTTTAGTATTTTTTTAAGAATAAAATTCAGAAAGCATGACTGAAAAAGGTTTGAATGAGCTGTGTCAGTCACTCTTTTTCTTCAAAGTTGGGTGCATTAAAACGTGTGATAGATGTGAACATTTTTGAATAATTTAAAACATGAATCAATAATTTTAAATATTTGACGCCAAGCTAATAAAATTAAAAGATAAATGATGATAAAAGAATATTTCAAAAACAATCACGTTTTCTTTTGTTCTTGGATTGCTAACGTCTTCTTTTCTTCAATTTACGTATTACGGAAGACTTAAAAAATGTATATATTTTTCAATTACCAAGTTAACGGTTGATCTTTAAATATTATTTTTAGTCAACAATGAATTTTTAATATTTTTAAAAAATAAGACTAGAATCAAATTCTCTCTCTAAATTACGTGATGCAACTCTCAACCACTTTCCGATGAGAAAAGAGAAAAATAAAAATAAAATAAAAACAAAAATATTGATGGCAGAAAATAGAGAAAAAAAAAAAATTAGAAGCGTATGTATTCGACCAGATAACAAATGTTCATATTACAAAAGGCCATCAAAAGCGATTAAAATTCCCATCAAAATCAACCATTAACCATATTAATTAAGTATGGTCTCTAAAACAAAATTCTAGATCATGGACTAAAAATCATAGAACTCTTTAAATCCGAATGCTTCCATCTATGTTTTGGATAAGGGAAGCCATCGGTTTTTATGATTCAAAATCATGCACTTAACTTAATTGCAAAAAGTTTAGGAATGGTTTACAAATTCAGAAACCACATAAACACATTTTAATTACTATAGGGAATAAAAGTAAGAATATTCGTATTGGTTAGTTGTTCAACTGTGGCAGTCATATAGAGTCTAAACCAATAATTTCAATAATGTGGATTTCAATTGCGAATAATAAAAAGGGTGATCTTGTAAAGCTCCGATTTCTCGGAACATTAATTCAAACTTTTTATTTATTTATCAAATCATTTAAATTATTAAATTACAAAAATATCTTCAATGAAGGCCAATCTTCAATCTTTCAAATTTACCCGAATTATTGTTGTCACTCCATGACAGTTTTATTATTACTTTTTTGTCTCCTCCCTTGACTTATAGTTGCCCAATCTTCAATGAAGGCCTCGTTGTTTGTGCATCTGAACCCACTGTGCCGGGACAGGTGCATACATGCTGTGCCATGAAATGAGTGCCACAACCAAATTCTCTTTTATTTATGTGTTTTGTGCGCGTAATCGATTAACAAAATTTTAAAATTTTGAATTCGTGATTAATTTCAAAATATTCATTTAAGGAGATGGTGAATTTTTCAAATTTTTTCAAAAATAAAATTCAGAAAAAACAACTGAAAGAGATTCAAATGAACGGTATTTGTCATTTTTTTAATACCATAGTAGCAAAATAAATATATTTTTGTAGTTTTCTTTTTACTGTTATCAGTACTAAAAAAAATAACCGATACTACATAAGTGCACAAAATAACATCTCTAGTCGGCCAATTAAACCAAAACATAATTATATTGTTTCGCTGTAGAAATATTGCTTAGCAGTGCAAATTTTGTAAATCAGAAGCCAAACAAGTTTTTTTCCTCTTATAGAAGGCCTTATCAGGGGATTCCATCTAATTCATGTGGCGAAATCTATCTGTGGTGTAATAAACTCAACATATAAAGAAAATTTTATATATTTATTTAATTTTTTCCAATATAAGAGATCAGCCCTAAAACAACGTATAGTGGATGCTAACAACTTTCACTTGTTAAGAGTAGAGGCTAAACAGAGCTCTTTGTATCGCTTGCGTTTGCTAAACTTTGATGCTTACCTTATTCTTAGATAAAGGAGAAGGTTTGATAAAGGAGCTTTTAAACCCTTTTGCTGGATTGTTGGCCGCAGCCCCGCCCTACAAAATGAATAAGGAGAAGCCTATCGATGATCGAGCCACTCTTATACGACTCATTATCTCACCGCCCTTGTCACTTGAAGGGAGAAGTCAACGAAGCGAGTCTAAAGGCCAAAGAGTGCTCTTTGAACACTACTACGCATCCTTACTCATAGTAGAGTGTAAGTTAGGTTTGGGTATGGCAGGTTCAAGCAAATTCTGCAAACCAGAAGCCAAACGAGTTTTTTTTCCTTCTATAAAAGGGCTTAGGTAATTGTGAAGCAATTGGTCCTGCTAGTCCAATCAACCGTCCATCTTCTTATCCGAACAGATTCGTCAAAACTACAATACATTATTTGGGTCTTTAATTATGTGGAGAAAAAAGCAAGCAAAAATGGGGAGATGATTAATGAGAGAGATGTTGAATATGCATGTCTGTTTTGGCGCAAACTCAGAGGCTTTTTGTTAAGAAAATTCCGCATTTTGATGCCTTCCTTTCATTCCAATATAAATGTCCAAACATTGCATTATCATTTGGAACGTGTGTACCATTCTGAGATAGCAAAACAAAAACAATTAATGTTAGCCCTCAGTTGAAATCAATGTCATTGAAGTGCTGTCCGGGGACCAGGATAAGTTGCATCAGAGAACTGAATGGTCACGACTCAAAAACAATCACTATGTTGGCGAAAAATAAAAACTACATGTATAAATCAACAAACCAGCAACTTGTTAATTATGAAAAATGTCAGTGTCGCACAAAATAACAAAAATGGGCAACAAATCACATGGAGATGCGAGTAGTGTAATGTCTCGTCCACTTCCTAAACATACAGAGGTGGTAGGGAACATTTTGGCAACCTCAGTTCAATGTCTCTGGAAAACCCTTTGACAGAAATTTTTTTTTTTTTGATAACCGAGGTGTCCAGCGGCTTGGGGACCAGGCTGGGATTGCCTGGGGGAGCCCCCCACCTAATGCCGACTAGTCCTCGGGGCCCTGAAGTGAACGACCGGGAATACCCTTCAGTGGCCCCAAGTTTTTGCGGTTGCCAAGTTTCGAACCCAGCATCTAGGGTTTACAGCTTGCCAGTCCTACCACTTGAGCAACCCCTTGGGGTTGACAGAAATATTTTTGGAAGGGTGGGTGTGCCAACTATTCACGAAAAGTTTTAAGGGAATAGTAGTTGGTACTAATTTTCATGTCCTTTACTGGGGGGGGCCTATACTTCTTTGCTCTTATATATATTAAGGACATAGTACACAAAGTTGATTAACTCGACCTACCCAAATATGCACGAAGGCAATCTTATAGTCTTCTATCAAACCTGATAAACGACTCAGTGATTTGTTGGAAAAAAAAGAAAAAAATATGCCTTTTAAAACAGCCAAAATCTTGAATAGATGGATTAGTAGGAGCATCAATATACATCAATGGTGCATGAATTGAGACGTCAATGCAGACATGAATGGATAGTAACTGTTGCGACCTTTCCAGTGTCTCAATTTCATTCAGAATCCTTCTAAATTTCAACAATTTCTCATGTGGATGAACTTGGTAAAAAATTGACACAAAACATACCCGGAGAGAGAGAGAACACGTCAAACAATCCTTGAATATAGGATACGTAGTTTTTAACTTTGAACTTTCTCCATCCTATTTTGAAAATACTTTATTTTGGTATTTTATATTTTTATAAGAGCAAACCTATACTTTCCTTTTTCTTATAAATGAAATATTTTGTAGTTTGGTTACTTTATTCTTTTATTAACGTTTTGTAAATCGGGCCATTACAGTCTACCCTAATTTTACTACTGAAAATTTTTATTCTTTTCAATTTTTTTGCTTTTGTTAGACTTGCATCTCATTTGTTTAAATTATTTGTTTGTCCCGACAATAGAAATCAGAAGAATATAACATAGCAACCAAATTTTAAAAATGTTTAAAAAAACAATTTAAAATTTTGTCTTTCTAAGTTATCTTTGTAAATTTAGTATTATATATATATATATATATATATGGGAGAAACTATATGGACCAATACTTTTTTAGACCAATATTAAATCAATATCTAAACTCTTCATTATTGATTAAATTTTAACGATCCGAACCGTTTAATGTGTTTAAAACATGTTTCTAAGGGTACCTATGAGAAATCAACTCAAAATATTACCGAAAAAGGCTTAATCCAAACAGTGGTTCATAAAATAGTCATGTCAGTATTTTGAACTACTGATTGGATCAAGCCCTTTCCGATAATATTTTGAGTTGATTTCTCGCGTGTACCCTTAAAAACATGTTTTAAACACATTGGACGATTTGGATCGTTAAAATTTAATCAGGAATGAAGAGTTTATATATTTTTTTTTGTATTAATTTATAACTTTGTAGTTTCATCTCGTTAAAATGGGACAACGATTGACATTTGACACAAAATTAGCACACATAAAAGAAAAAAGGAATTTTGTTTAAATGATAGAGTAGATTAAAGCCACTAGAAAATGGTTGAATTGGGTGGAATAAAGCAGGCGTATAATTTGATTTGAAAAATATCATATAAAAGGACTTCTAGGTATAAAACTCGGTAAGGTTAGGAGAATGCGGTTCTCTGGACCATTGGTTGATTTTGAGAAAAAAAGTAAGTCTCTCATTTTCTCGTTACGGGTCTAATCAATAACCCCCCACTTAGCCCTCATTTTTGTCGATAATTACATAGTCGTCATTTAGATTTAACTGCTACAAAATAAAAAGTTGTAAAAAAAAAATTAGAACTTCAACATCTATTTCACACTTTTCATTATACTTCCACATGTGAATATATATATATATATATATATGGGAAAAGCTATATGAACCAACACTTTTTTAGACCAATATTAGACCAACGTCTAAACTCTTCGTTCTCGATTAAATTTTGATGATCCGAACCGTTCAATGTGTTTAAAACATGTTTTTAAGGGTACTCGCGAGAAATCAGCTCAAAATATTATCGGAAAAGACTTGATCCAAACATTGGTTCATAAAACAGTTCCTGTCAGCATTTTGAATCACTGCTTGGATCAAACCCTTTCCGGTAATATTTTGAACTGATTTCTCGCGGGTACCCTTAAAACATGTTTTAAACACATTGAACGGTTCAGATTATCAAAATGTAATTGGAAATGATGAGTTTAGGCGTTAGTTTAGGCGTTAGTTTAGGCGTTAGATTATCAAAATATATATATTACACAGCAGTTTCACATACACGAGTTAGTTTTGTAAATTTAGGGCATGTTTGGTAGGGATCGTGAGGTATTAATTTCGTTGTCAGTAATGCTAATAGTTTAAAAATAGAAGCCGAGTACAAAGAGAATTACTTATGAATGCATGTGAGCGAGGTTAAATTTAGTTTGGGTATACGGGCCTCAAAAGCAAGCAAGCAAACTATAAAGATAAATAAATTGAACTGACATATACGGGACTAAGGGTCCATTTGGCCTATGGTTATTATTGGATTATTCACTGTTTAGTTTTTTGTCCTTATTTGAAATTGTTATTTAATTTTTTGTTTTTCATCAATTTTTTGATGATTGTTGGTTCGTCTCGACAAGAGCTTTCAGAAAAGTTATCAATCATCGGCTACATTTGAAAAAAGTTCAGAAAAGACAAAAACACTACTAGAATAATAGATAGAGACCACGCTTAAAAAATTAAAAAGATCACGCTTTTTGTAAAAGCGTGATAAAAAAATAAGAGATGACTTTTTGATCACACTTTTTAATGAAACCGTGCTAATTATTACGTTTTAACTACGCTTTCAATATAACTGTGATTGTAAGTAATTATTTTAACCACGCTTTATTTGTAAGCGTGGTAAAAGTATACATTTTTTTATCACGGTTTGGTTAACAACCGTGGTTAAATTCTTATAGCCATTTTTAATCACAGTTTGTATAAAAGCGTGATAAAAAAGTGTAAATTTTTTTATCACAGTTCGGTTAACAACCGTGGTTAAATTCTTATAGCTATTTTTAATCTCAGTTTCTATAAAATCGTGATAAAAAAGTGTAAATTTTTTTATCACAGTTCGGTTAACAACCGTGGTTAAATTCTTATAGCTATTTTTAATCTCAGTTTCTATAAAATCGTGATAAAAAAGTGTAAATTTTTTTATCACAGTTCGGTTAAACAACCGTGGTTAAACACTTATAGCTACTTTTAATCACAGTGTATTTAAAACCGTATTAAAAAATATAAAAATATATGATAAAAATAAAAAATAACATTAAAAAGTAGAAATATAATATTAGCCCTTAGTTTCCCCCAAAACCAAAAAACCCTAGCCCACCGTCTCTATCAGCAATCTCTCTGTTTGAGATCATCTCACGCCGGCCATCTCTCTCTATCTCTTTCTCTATCGCGAGCCCCTCTCTCTCTATGTCGCCGGCTAACTCTCTCTCCCTCTCTCACTCTGTCGCCGGTTGCCACCCTGATCCGTCGACAGGCGACATTGCCTTTCGCCGGTAGCCACTCGTGCGCACTCTCCCCACTCCAAGGAAGCTGGTTGATTGACCTCTGCCGCGCGCCGACGAAATTAGTTCTCTCCACTCGCGTTAGGGTTTTCTCAGGGCCTCACTGCCTCAGGCCTCAATTTCAGCCATCCGACAATTTCGTGTGTGTGTGAATAGGTTTATCCTCTGTTTGCGGCCCTGGGGGAAGCCGTGGGGATTTGCGGATTTCAGTTGGTGCGCAACATCTGTGTCAATCCTGAAGTCAGGTATTTATCTGTGTATGTATGAATTAGTAACAGTAGGACTGTCTACGTCTTTATCTGTATAGAATCTGTGGTACCTATGTATTGACGTTTAATGTCTGACTCTCATGTTTTATGGGGTATGGGAGGAGATGTTGCTTATATTAGACCAAATTTTCTCTGTTTTCTCCTCTCCACTGCTGAGTACTCAAACATGCCCTCTTGCAGCAAATAAATAACCCCAATTTAGGCCAGAGGATGGGAGCCCTTCATAAGTTGTTAATGGTCCACCATGGGCCTCGTGGTATCCCTCCAACTCCCGTGTATGAGGTTGGAAGTTCAAACCTCCTACCTCAAAATGTGATAATTGACAATAGAAATTAGGAAAAACTAACAAGGACCTCATCATATTACCATTCCATACTCTTAGCCTGTGACAACCAGTTCCTTTCTGTTTGTCAAAATGAGAGCAAGCAAACAGTTGATGCCTCCATCTTAGAAAAAAGAAAAGAAAAAACACATCCTCTGTTTAGACAGACAATTATATTTCAATAACACCTAATTCTTTATCTAGATAATACCTAGTTGAGAGAGGCAGGCCAAAAGGCATAAATGAATATTAAACTGATCTGCAACTGTTTCAAAGTCGACCAAATCTAAGTAAATAGATAATACCTAGTTTTAATGTCGCATGCATCAGACTCATCTACCATTCTTTTTAGCATTGCATCAGTATGAAGGAAGGGGAGGACCCTGCGCGGGGGGGTTGCTGATGCTGTCCTAAGCGGTCTAACCATAAGTTGTGAGCTTTGTTTTATACTTTTTGATGCTCTTCGCGGGCTTCAAAATGTGAGCAGTTTCATCATCGTGCTCGGGCTTTGCATCACGTTTTGGACACTTGAAAGATACACATCTCCATCATAGACTTGACAATAAACTCATCTCAGGTTTGAAAAAAATAGCTTGGGAGCCAAGGATTACAGGGAAAACAAGTGAATTTAAACCTATTAATTCTCCTCCTAGAATTTTTAATCTTAGGATGCATAAGTCGAGAACTTCTAACTTATCCCTAGATAGAAATTTTTAGTCCTATTTATATTCCGACAACTAGAATTTGAACTAAGATTGCATACTTTGATAATTGAAATGATAAAAACATAAATATAGTTGTAACATAGAAACGTAAATGTAAATTGTCATATCTCTTATTTCCTTTCAATGTATGCATGATTTGATGTTATTCTCATACAGAACTTTGACAGAATTTGTTTTGACATTATGCTAGAATGATGAAAACTCCAATGTCCCAGATTATGAAATAAATGAAGTTCATCTTACATAGGTTTCAGGTTTTGGTTATAACTTTAGTACAAGTCCTTTCTCCAACAAAGGGACATTTGTTGTAAGCAATGAGACTTGAGGATTAGAATGAGTTTCGTCTTCGTTTTATAACAGCTTGGATGTGATCTTTCTAGAATATTTTTGTCAGCATTGCATGGCTGCAGGATGTCTATTTTATAGAACTTTGTTAGGATAAAGAGTCAAAGTTCATTCAAGAGGCTTTCTATTACCCTTTTCCACCTAAAGCACGAATCTCGAGAATCTAATCAACTGTGTAGTCTGTGTCTGTGTTGGAGATGCAGACCACTCAATATTCATACCATTCTACTGGTGGCTACCATCCAATATCGGCAAATACACCTTGAGTGGACTACAACCCTCCCACTGTGTTTTGAGTCTATCATTGCAAAATGATTATATCGTTTGAACATAGTGATTGATACTACTCAAATAGTTGGCTATTTCCATGTGATTAGTTTGCTCCTTTCTAATGTGGCAGTCTTCTAACAGTGCAGTCTTACATGTTTGCCAAGGATCTGTGTCCCTTTCTTTTTTACTTTTTGTATTAGTATGTCTTCTTGTTTTCTATGATTAGAGAGTCTGATGATCATGAAAAGTTTAATAGGTTCACCCTCAGAAGCAGTCAATGGGGACACCACTCTTGCTATTGTCTTTGTTTTCGTCATTAATTTTTCACATACGGCTTGTGGGTCAACCACTCCTTTGATTGTCACTTGGTTTTGCAACATATCAATAAGGGTTCAAAGCTGTATTTCTAAAAGCAGAGAAGTAGATAGAAGCTCTATCTATTGATACTTCATATTTATATTTGATGAAGGCTAACTTACTTTGCTTCTTTTGAAGGGAAAGGCATCTTGGATTGCCTCGGACTAGTTGAAGAATTTCCTTAGCCATGGATTTGGTCTTGACTTGCAGTTTTTCTTGGAAGTCGACCAGCTCAACTATCGGTTCAGGAATTAATGTTTAGGCGCGCGCATGAGTGATTAGTTTATTGACACATATTCAGGAAATGTGTTACAATCAGTTTAGTTTTTTGATTTTTTAGTTCGGTGTTAGAATTGATCAGCTAGCTTTTTATGTATAAACATGCATGATAATAGATTTTTTAGGTTTTTTTTATTGTAACATTTTTTGACAAATTTATGAGTTAATGAAATATTTTTTTTCTCATTTTGTTAATATTCTTGTTTGATTAATTATTTTTTTATAATTTCATATTCTAATTAATGTATTATACAATTAATTAATATTAATTGGTAAATGGAGAGATCTATATATATATATATATATATATATATATATATATAGGTGTTGTATTTGAGATGTAATTAACCACGGTTTTTAATTAAAACTGTGGTTGTTTACAAATTAAAGATCACGGTTTTGGGTTAAAAGCGTGGTCTTTTACAACTTAAAGATCACGGTTTTCGATTAAAAGCGTGGTATTTTACAAATTAAAGATCATGGTTATTTGTAAAAAGCATGGTCTTTTACATCTTTTAATCACAGTTTTGATTAAACGCGTGGTCTTTGATGACTTTTAACCACAGTTTGTATTGAAAGCGTGATCTTTTATAACTTTTAACCACAGTTTGTATTGAAAGCGTGCTCTTTACTAATATTTAATTACGCGTAAATCGACTTTTCATTACGGTTAAACACGGTGATTAAATATCGAGACTTTTAATCACACCTCCATCAACCACGCTTCCAAAATCGTAATTAAAAGATAACGATCACGGTTTTTAACTGTGATTGTTATCTATTATTCTAGTAGTGAAAAATAAGTCAAAAACAGCGTCCGTGTTGGCTTATTTTCGTCTTTAGTGACTTTTTTTTAACTTTTGGACATAATTTTATACTTTTTAGATTCCTTTCGTCGATACGAACCAATAATCCACGAAAAAATGACATAAAAATAACAAATACGAAAAAAATTTGAATAAAGACAAAAAATAAGCTAAAAAAAAAATTTTGGCCAAATAGGGCCTAAGTCGTGTCTCCTATTATGATCCGTACCAAACATGTCCTAATTTTTAGTTCTGCTAACTTATGCTCCAGGGGTACAAGATAAGTCGTAATATATAATTAATACACTTATTTTGGTAACTTACATTCATGATAATTTACAAAATATTACTTTTTTAAGCATATAATTTACAAACATTATTTTGGTAACTTACGTTCGTAATTATGCATCAATAAATCCAGCCCTCCATTATGACTCATTGAATAATGGCAACTTCTGAATTCCAAAGCATAATCATGACTCGTGCACTTTTGGTTTTCGATCAATGTTCTGAATACCGGATCAGTTTAGGTACCGATTTTCTTACTGGTACGGTACGTACTGGTACCGGTCATGTACTGGGTACCGTATCGGATTTATCGCAATTATCAATATATATAAAAAATATAGAGAGAAAGCCTAAAAAAATTAAGTTGTTCTGCAATTTTAAAAAAAAAACAAATCCGGTACCGGCCGATACCAGCCGATATGGCCGGTATTAGCCGATACGGCCGGTATTGAGAATGGTACGGTACTAGAGGTACTTGGTACCGTTTTTTTGCCAAAACGGTACGTACCGACCGGTACGGTACGGTATCTATAACATTGCTTTCGATACAACTCCTCGTGTTATGGATGTGGGAGCTGCTAGCAATCATCATCTTTTTAATTTCATACAACCCTTGATATAATTGGGCGAATAATAAATTACTTCACAGAATATAACTCTTAATTTGAGAATCTCTCTTTTAAGAAAAGAAACAAACAGAATAATTAGATCATTGTAAGTGTGAAAATCTCTTTTTTTTTTAATTTTTATTTTCATAGAGTTGAATAGTTACTAAAAATAAATATAACAAGTTATGGTCATTTTTATCATTTCATTTTTTTTAGCAAAATATTGTTAAAAAAATTCATTAAATGAAGTTTAACTTGTATCCCGAGGCACTCTTTAGCCAAATAACTGTTGTATAATTAATCATTCCTATATAGCAATTTCTCATTCTGTTCTAAATTTGTGATCTGTTGTGCATTACGCACAGTAAGACGTGATGTGTGCTAAAAAAAGTCGTCTTAAAGTACAAACAACTGTCTAAATAGTTGGCAGCATGCATTTGGATAATTTTTTGTACGTCAAATAATATTGTTTTGATTATGCACACGGCACAACAGAGTCCTATGTGCTTATATTCTATCCCTCTATTTTACTCCAGTTGGCGGTGGTTAGGTTTGAAACATATAATCGATATAGAATGATGTTTTTTTAAAGTGAAGATAAAAAGATAGGGTGACACGTTTGGAAGAAGTTCTCATTCTCAAATGCCATTTCCCAGGAAAAAAAAAAAAGTTGAAAATTCAGATAGGAAGGGACAAATAAAAAAGTGGAAAGTGGGAGAGAAAAGGAGAGACTAAAAACAGTAGTCAAGCAGTAATAATTAGAACCCAAAACTATACTTAATTTGATAGTAATAATAAAGAAAATGCTAATCGCTGCTCACGAAACGGTAGACATATAATATATGAAAAATATATTAATATATTTGTAAATTGTGTATTGATATCTATAAATATGCATTGATATCCGTAAAATATGTATTAGTATTCGTATTTATTTGACATTATGTATACGTTATTTACCGTCTAATAGACAGCAGTTAAGAAGACTCAAACTATAATAATAAAGTAAGGATCTGCGAGAGCCCAGAAAAGAAGGAATAAAAGAACCAAATCTAAAGAAAGATGGCACGAGATAGACAAGAATCTTTGAATAGTACAACCAACACAAACACATAATGATAACAAACTTGAATAGAATACAACAACTGGAACCTCACGAATCTTTACTAATTGACAAATTTATATTAAATTCTAATCTTATAAAAGTTGCATTAAAAATTACCGGTTATGAAAGTTTAATTTTTGTAAAATCAATGAAAAACAACAGTGGTAAAGTAATGGTACTAGATACGAAGGACACATAGAATAAATTAAGGATGTGCCTGAGTAAAAAAAAAAAAAAAAATTATGTATTATTGTCTTACAAGATTCGGGTCAATTTATTTAAGATAATTATTAATCTTGATAAACAGATTTTACAACGAAAACTATTATGAAAAAATTTAAATATTCACTAAAAATGAAAAAAAAAATTGAAAACGATTTTGTTTATTGGGTGTTATCAAAATTGTTTTCCAACTTCGTTAGTATAATAATAATTCTAACGTTGAAACGAATTATCAGAGCAAAATTTTTTAAGGTTAGTTTATTCATTGCAAATGTGTTAGAACTATGTATGTGTGTACGGGCTGGATCTAGCCACATGTAAAAAAAATACTTCATCTCAACCGTTAAAAATAACAAATGAGATTAAAACACCTTATCTCCTCCCTCTCCTTCTTTACACGTTAACTCTCTCTCTCTCCCCTCCCCCACACCTTTCCCCTCTCCATCTCCGATGAACCCAACTCCGACGACAATCTAGCTAATCCTTTGATTCAAATTCATTTTCCATTAGTTTTAACAACTGATATGAAATACTTTTTTTTATGATTATATAAGTGCCGAAGAAATAAAGTTCACTTTTTTTTTAACATTCAAGTCTTTTTCCTAATTGATTGCATTTCAAATTATGTCCAACAACAGTTAAAAGAACAAAAATATCTTAAGTCTTCCATTACACTGAGGAAAATGACTTACAATTGAGGCCCAAATGCTCGTCCTTTTCCAAGGCCTTGGGGAAGTTTCTACATAGTAATATCATCAATTAATTATCTCATATCCTCTGCTGGTTGTTTATTTATCTTGACATTTAAACCTAATTGGTAAAAATTAAGAATTATAGATTCCACTTCCATGAAGGATTCTGCATAATTCAGTTGCGATCATGGAGTTGGGTTCGTCGGAGATAGAGAGGAGAAAGATGTGGGGAGAGGGGGGGGGGGGGGGGGGGGGGGGGAGAGAGAGAGTTAACGTTTAAAGAATGAGATGGATGAGTTAGGATGTTTTAATCTCATCTGTTAATTTTAACGACTGAGATGAAGTATTTTTTTATGTATTCTCAGATCCGAATTGTTATAAAATATAATTTGATGAGATACTCATTAATAGACTTCTATTGCTATACTATGGAAAGGATTTACATGATATATTCTATATCATAAATTACAACGGTGTGGGTTTTTCAAAAGACATTTTCAGAAGAACGGTTGAGATCGTTTTCATTTAGCTGTTGAGAGTCACTACAAAAAATAATATACAATAATCTTAACTAGCATTTATTAGCCCGCAACCTTCAAAAAAGTAATAAATGTGGTACATAATGCTCATTATTTCTCTCTCTATTTTTTTAAATTAGTTAATTTTTATGAATATTTTCACTAGAGAAAATGTTACACAATGCAACATGATAACAACTTCAATAATCTTAACATGAATTTAATATTATTAGTAGTTCCGTAGGCACGAATAATACGCTAATAATCAACAAGATAGATAGATTAATTTTAGGAAGAAAATTGAGAGGAAAAAAATCACTAAATATGAATAAGTGGGTGAAAATTAAGTTAGGCCTCTCAGGGGTGTAATGTGATTTTACACTCTGCCCCGGTAGAACAACAAGTGCCTTAGGTGTGTATATTTGGGCCACATGCTTGAGTGGTTCACATATCTACTTGGGCTAATTGTTAAGGCCTATAGAGTTGGGTTAAGGAAATTTAACAATTTTTAAATGTGCAGGCCGGACTTGTATAATACATTTGATCTTAGCCTATCCATTTAATGATCCACAAACACTACCCATCCATATACATAAATGTGGGTTCTGCGTGCATCCAATTTGAGTTTTTGTTTTTTTATAATTAGAAAAACAGAAATTATTTGTATTCAAACAAATTGATCACTCCGATTGAAAATAAAATTAGGGGAAATAAAACTCCAAGCAAATTTGATATTCACAAAGATAATTCATTTCACTCATTTGACTAAAAGATTGCAGACTTTTTTAAAATTAATTTTTCTCCTTGAGAGAGTCCATAGTCTTGACGTAGATTCTTTTGTCACAATTCATCAGATTTCTCAATAAACTGTATATGCGATGATTTAATGTCTAACATAAGATTCTATTTGAGTGGAAGAACGTCTATTGTAAGAAACATTGAAATTCTGTATTAATACTACAAATTTGCAACCCCAAAAAAAAAAAAAAAATGCTCAAAACAGATATCGACTGCAAGGAATTTAAAGAGCATTTTTTTAAAAAAAAAAGTATTTGAAGCCCAGACTAAAGTATGTAGTCCTAAATTCATGAAAACTGTAGGTGGGTAATTTTTCAATCACTGGAAAATTAATGTCTCAATTTCAACAAGAATGATATACGCTCTCTTTCTTTTGACACCTGTGATCTATATAAGACAAGATGTAAGAACTCAAATTTTTTGAAAATATTAAAATTTTTAAACAATAAATTTAGTTTCCTTAATACAAAAAATTTTCGCACATTAAGATACAAGTCAAGGTGTATGCAATTACTTTTGTTTGAGTGCCCAGGGTTACCAAAGACACCAACTCAGCCATGATTATAATATAAGTTTTCTTTGATAGTGTTAAATAAATAACAACCTACTTTTATGTCAGGATCTTGAACTAACATGATCTCACAATTAAAACGTTATGCGGAAATAAAATAATCAAGAACAACGTACTCAGATCTATAAAGACGATCAATATATCCGGATCTATCCATGTAGAACTTGAATGCCTCAATAATTAACAATAGCATCTATGATTTTACAAAGAGCATTAAGCCCTAGGTGGAAGACAGGTTTCTCTAACTTACCTTCTTTTCTCGCAATCAGTCATCTCTTATTTGATGGAAGACCAGATGCACTTTTATAGGTAGAGAAAGGACCAGTTTCCTAATTGAATTGTAATTTCTACTTCCCATCAAAGTAGAAGTCTTATTGGAAACTGCTTCATCTATTGACTAATTAGATAAAGATAAGGGTCTAAAGATATAGAATCCTATTGAACCTCTAATTATATATGTGACACACATAATAAGCAAGCTAATTTATAGACTAAAAAAAAATTAGTCTTACATTCTCCCACTTGGCACATATAATAATTAGGTATGGTTCAACAAGAAAAACATAAGACGCGCCATAAGTCCATATCTATTCCTTCTATACTTGGTTATAATCATACTATAATTAAATAACCCACTAATGCGAGTCATGGCGGTTCTACATCATCATGCGACATAGTTCCTTCCATGTACTACAACACTAGCAACCTATTTAATATAGTCCATAAGTGAGAAGCATTCTTTATAGGGTCTAATTCTTGTTATCATTCGTATATACATACGTACACCATACATAACAAGAAAATTATCAGAAACACTTAAGTAAGATCTCTCATAGTGTCAACAACATAGTTACCATAATGCAGTCCATAAAACGTAAGTTACAGTTGTAATGAGGTATTACTCAAGACTTATTCAATCAGCTTATTCCTTAATAATCTTTGTCAATAATCCCTTCCTAAGTGGATCTGCAATCATAAACTATGTATTTTATTGACATTATTTGTTTCTGAAGATTCTTCTTAAAGAAGAAAATAGTTGTGGAGTCATAAACTCTCAGCGGCTTGGTAATGGTGTCAACAACCTCCAAGTCCTGAGATAAATTCTCAACTTAATTTATGAAATGCAGCATCAAAGCATGCGACAATTCAATTTGCATAATGACAGTTTCTTTAATACTTTTGTGTGTCCATCCACGTAATATGAACAAATAATCAAAAGTAGACTTTCTACTGTCAATGCATCAAACAAAATCTGAATCTGAGTAGCTGATAAACTCAAAACTATATCAGATATCCTTAATATGAGTGAGCATATACTATTTCATTCTCAAATTTATGAGAAAAACTCTTAAATGCAATCAATAAAGATTACTATGAATAAGCAACATATTATCAATATGAAATAAACTAGCTCCCCTAACCTTAGAATATATGCATTCACCAGTGTTACCTTCCTTAATTTTAAAGGAAGCATTGGTATCATCAAATCTAAGGTTACATTGATGGAAGTTTGTTTTATATTCATTTGGCTTCTCAAATTTGCACCCAAGTATTATATGCTCACAATATTATACATAAATTGATAAAATAAAATTTATTTTTGTCAAAGCCATAATAAATAGTATAACGGTTACCTACCTCTAGGCTTATCTAATGTCATACTATTAACTATTATGGTGATTCCCTATCACCTATAGGACTAATCAATAAGAATTCACAATTAAGTAGATCTGTAACCTTTGGGTATTTAGTTCGAATCTCAATTGCAAATACTTATAAATTATCCTATTCTAATTCTTTAATCATTAAGAAGTGGTGCACCTTTGGGTCTACCTTATATCTTTTTGATCAAAGAATTACAATTTGTAAAGTCATTATTACCAACACATGGGACAAGGTGTTGATATTCAGTAATTTGATTTTAATTTACAAATCATTCTGGCTAAGTCACTTTGGTGGCTACCAACCATACCTTAATGTAAATTTAAAATCAATATAATGACTTTTGCATGAAATTTAATAAGTATGAAAAATCATTATTTTAACACTTAATAAGGGGTGTTAAAATTCAATAATTTGATCTAAATCTATAAACCATTCCGGTTATGTCACTTTGGTGGCTAACAAACCATACCATAATATAGATTTAAAATCAAAATAATGACTTTCCTACAAACTTTAAGTGAATCACATTATTCACTGATAAATTCTGTAATTTGACTTGATATTTATGAAACATATCAATTGGGTCACTTTGGTGACTACCAAATCTTTCATAATATATAAACATCAAATCAAAACAATAAGTTTTACTTGTAAAATTCCTTAATTTGACTTGATATTTATGAACTATACTGATTAGGTCACTTTGGTGACTACTAAATCCATCATTATATAAATATCAAATCAGAATAATAAATTTTACTTAAACATCAAGTGAATAAAAATTATTCACAACAATATCATATGACTTGATATCTACGAACCATACTAATTGGGCTACTTTGGTGACTACCAAAATTACCATAATATAGATATCTAGTCAAAATTCGATTTTATGATGCATTGAGTGAATACTAAAAAGGTTTTATTCACAATCAAATAATTTAATTTGACTTGATATCTATAAACCATACTAATTGGGTTACCTTAGTGACTACCAAAATTACCATAATATAGATATCCAGTCAAAAATGTTAATTTTACATAACATTAGAAGAATAATAAACAAAAATATTATTCGTAGACAGTCATCACAAAATAGATACTCGGCACAAATGTATCTCCATTCAGAGTCTTTTACAAAATAAAAGAAACATCAATTTTAAGAGGCATAAACAAAATTCATCATCACCATGTGTAGAATACCAATTATACACAAATTGTCTAAATAAAATATGACCTCTGTAGTAGGCCGGAATAGTCATTAGTGGCCCCCGGCCCATGATCATCCGAATCATACTCTGGAGCTCGGCGCAGCCCAAACCAGCCTGCTATGAAACCCCCAGTATTGGGCCGAACAACTTGTCGGCTGGAGTTTGGGCTCGGCCCTACCGAACAAGTTTTAAGCTCGGGCTTCCCGAGCTGTGGTATCAGGCTCCGCGCCGATCTTCGGCTTCTCATTGCTCGGCATTCATCACTCGGCCACAGGATCCCCTTTGGCAGTTTCTCGTTCAGGACGTCCGAAAATGCTGTGACTCAGTTCCAGAACACTAACACACGTTCTCCGCTTCCTAAGGGACGTGCAAGCACACCCTTCCAACCCACTCAGGCGTGGGACACGTGGCAGAGGACGTGCAAAGCACATCCTTCCGATCCGCTTGAACGTGGGACACATGGCAACATTCCCGTAGTCTTCGAGACACGACCTACATACTGGGCCGAACACTCCGGCAAACGGTTGGACTCCTACTCTATAAATACCCCAACGGCACTCCTACTACAGGTACATGCACACTCGCGCTTAGAACTTACTTTAAAGTTGCTTTCACCCTTTCTAGAGAGCTAACTTGATCGTCGGAGTGCCCACCGGAGATCCAACCCCCCCGGTGAGCACTAACGTAGTGTTGAGTGTTTTGCAGATCATACGAAGAATCCAGATTCTACAACCCGAGAAGTCAAGAGTGGATTCTAGACTCCACAATTTGGCGACCACAGTGGGAGATCCTTCTGACTTTTCATCCTCAAATCCTCACCGTAAAGCTTCACCAGAATCAACGATGGTGGTCACCGGAACTGACCCGTCAGTCCTACCAGCTATTCCACCCCCTCCTCCTGCTGATCTGAGGGACAGGGCATATGTCGAGCGCTTGGAGGCTCGACTGGCAGAACGTGATCAGCTACTTCAACTGGTCAGGGAGGAGATTGCGCAACTCAAAATTGCCATCAAACCTGACCAGAATGGCGAGACATCGCAAGCTCGGCGACGAAGGCGCCGTAGGACACGCTCTCCGGAGCGGAGAGAAAGGAATAAGCGTCCGGCCCTCGAACGACTGGGAGTCGAGACCGAGGTCGACGCAATCAATGAGACATGGGGCCGGGGACGAACCGGGACCGCACCATCTGAAAACTGTTCGGATGCCGAACGGGGAGCGCGGAGGGTCTCGGTTCACAAAAGGCTGGGGGCTCAACTAGTGAGTAGCACTCAGTCGCACTCTCCACCGATAACACCTTCGGACTTCACCCCGACCCATGAGACTCAAATGGATCGGAGGTATGGCGGCCGAAGGGATCAATCCCCATCAAGACGGCAAAATTATCGGGGGCGTTCCCCTCGGTATCACGGTGGACAGGACCTCAGACCACAACTCGTGGCTAGAAGGGGGGGAAGAGCCGAACAGGAGACTCGGCCAACACGTTCACAGTGCGATATCATCCACGACCAGCTCATCTCTTCTCCCTTTACCAGGGAGATAGATGGGGTGCGTCCACCGCGTGGTTTCAATCCCCCGAAGTTCAGTAAGTATGATCCCAAGACCGATGCCTACCTGCACCTGGTGCACTTTCGGCAGATGATGTCTCTCTACAGCACCGACGACGCGTTGATGTGCAAGCTGTTCCCTTCCAGCTTAGGAGAACTAGGGCTCCTCTGGTTCCATCCCATCTTTCAAGGACCTGTCCCTTGCTTTCCTGGCGCGGTTCGTCACCAGTAGCAGGCAGAAGAAAGGCGTAAACTCACTCTTTGCGCTGCGGAAGTCAGCAAATGAGTCTCTCAAACAATATGCTGCTAGGTACTGGGACTCTTCAACGAGGTTCAGGGCTGCGACCCTACAATTGCTGTGACTTCGTTCAAACTCGGGCTGGATCATCGAAGCAGGTTGTTCGAGGACCTCATGTTATCCAATCCCACCGATATGGATGACCTCATGGCCCGGATCGACAACCACTGCCGATTGGAAGAGGCACGCAGCGAGCGGCGTCAGGCCAAACAAAACCATCCCCGTCAGGGGGATGGGAACAAAAATACACCACACGGCTCGCGCCGGAGTGTGAACGTGGTATCCTCAGGGAAAAATAAGGGACCTCGGCCGTTCGAGTTTACTGCGGTGAAGACGGTCTTCAAAGTCCCAACGTACGAGATCCTCAAAAAGATACAGCATGAGCCGTACTTTGAATGGCCGAGGAGGCCGTTGGGTGAACAGCGAAAAACGCCGGACTCTCCATACCGTTGTTCTTACCACAGGGAGAAGGGTCACTTGACCACACGCTGCCGAGCATGGAAGGATTTCCTAAAACGACTGGTGTCACAGGGACATCTCAAGGAGTTCATTAACGAGGAAAAAACTCAGGCCGGGCCCCAGTCAGAAACCGAAAAGGAGAACAGCGGGGAAGTTCGGGTGATCGACGTCATCCATGGAATGGTGGATGCGGCCGCCGAGGAGAGCCTCTGGGCCGAGATCCGACGTCCGGCGTGCGGGAAACAGATCATGTCTGTGAGTGCGGGAAGTAAACGCCCGCATCTCGATAGCCAGTTTGGGGGCGGCCTCTCCTTCTCTGATCGAGATCTGCAACGCCTCCAGATACCACACAATGACGCCTTGGTCGTCTCTCTCACCCTCGGCAATTCATTGGTTCGCCGAATACTGGTCGACCAAGGGAGTTCGGCCGAGGTCATGTACTATTCCCTCTTCAAGGCGCTACACTTACGGGACTCAGATCTCACACCGACCGAGGTACCCCTGGTAGGGTTCAACTCAGCTCCCGTTTGGCCCCTCGGCAAGATTAAGCTTCCCATCCGCACGGGCACAAAGACTGTGGAGGTTGAGTTCGTTGTAGTTGATGTGCCGAGCCCTTACAACGCCATCGTCGGTCGCGTCTGGCTACACAAGCTTGGGGCCGTAGCCTCAACTTATCATCAGGTCCTTCGCTTCAATGGGACATGGGGGCCCGAAGAAGTGTTGGGCGATCAATTGGCCGCGAAAAAATGTTATGTAGCGGCAATAAAAAGCAAGGTCTGCCCCGAACAAGTCCAGTGGGTAGTGGCACCTGACGCTCCCCTTCTGGATGACGTTGGCACACCAGCTACCGAGAAAGCAGTTGAAGACCTAATCACTGTACCAGCCGACGACCTCAATACTGATAGAATATTTCTGTTAGGATCAACCTTATCACCAGCCGAACGGGAAGCCATGACCTGCTTCCTCAAGAAGAACTTTGAGGTGTTTGCATGGACTCCGTATGAGATGCCGGGCATCGATCCAGATTTTATCTGTCACCATCTCAACGTGGACAGATCTCGCCGACCCATCATTCAAAAACCGCGACGCTCGGCCACGATCCATACTAATGCAGTCATCGAGGAGGTCGACCGACTGCTGGAAGCGGGGGCAATCAAGGAAGTGCAGTACCCTACCTGGCTGACGAACACCGTCGTTGTAAAGAAGAAAAATGGCAAGTGGTGCGTCTGCGTCGACTATACGAACTTGAATGATTCTTGCCCCAAGGATTGCTTCCCGGTACCGAGGATCGACCGCCTCGTCGACGCTACATCTGGGCATGCTCGGTTCAGCTTCATGGATGCCTACCGAGGATACCATCAGATTGCGATGCACGGCCCCGACATGGAGAAAACCGCCTTCATCAGTCCCCGCGGATTGTATTGTTATAGGGTCATGCCCTTCGGTCTCAAGAACGCGGGGGCCACATACCAACAGATGGTCACCAAAATGTTCGGTAAACAGATTGGTGACACGATGGAGGCCTACATTGACGATATGGTGGTCAAGAGCAAGTTCGAGGCCGAGCACCTCCAGCACCTCCAGGAGGTATTCGACATACTAAAGGAGCACAAGCTCCGTTTGAACGCCGACAAATGCGCTTTTGGAGTCGGGTCCGGGAAATTTTTGGGTTACCTAGTCACCAGAAGGGGCATTGAGGCTGACCCAAACCAAATCAGTGCGATCAACAACCTAGCAGCACCATTCACCATTAAAGGCGTTCAAAAGTTAACAGGGATGGCTGCCGCCCTCAACAGGTTCATCAGTCGGTCTTCGGACAAGTGCCGCCCGTTCTTTGCTTTACTCAAGAAGTGCAGCCGGAGGAGTTTTGAATGGACTCCGGAATGTGACCAAGCCCTCCTTGATTTGAAGGCCTACATATCTTCGGCTCCTTTACTCTCAACGCCAAAGGATACAAAGCCTCTGTTCATATATCTGGCCGTATCTCCACATGCGGTCAGTTCTGTCCTTGTCCGGGAAGAGGACCGAACTCATCTTCCGATCTACTACACCAGCAAGACTCTGGTCAGTGCAGAAACTAGGTACCTACCTCTAGAGAAACTAGCTCTGGCGCTAGTCTCCGCCTCTCAAAAACTCGCGCCCTATTTTCAGGCGCACCCCATCACGGTTTTGACATCACAGCCCCTAAAAAGCCTGTTCCGTAAGGCTGATCTGTCTAACCGAATCTCAAAGTGGGCCGTGGAGTTGGCCAACTTTGACATCCAATACCAGCCGAGGACGGCGATCAAAGGACAGGTGCTGGCAGATTTCATTGCCGAATTCACTCCTGGCACCAAATTAACTATGCCGAACAGCAAGTCTACTGAGTCGCCACCCTGGCAACTTCTACACGGCGACTTCTGGAGGATGTTTGTAGATGGCTCTTCTAACACCCATGGTTCAGGAGCCGGGGTCGTCTTGATCTCACCAGAAGGAGTTCTCCATGAGATGACCATCCGCCTAGAATTTCTTGCCTCGAACAATGAGGCCGAGTACGAAGCCGTATTAGCCGGCCTCCGTTTTGCAGGCGATCTCGGTGCAGAGCGAATCAAGGCTTACAGTGACTCGCAGTTGGTCGTTCACCAATTGTCCGGTGAATACGAAGCCCGTGACGACCGCATGTCCCGCTACCTCACTGCCGTTCAGCAAGTCAGCCAACGGTTCGCAAGTTTTTCATTAGATCAGATCGCCCGTGAACACAACGCCTATGCCGATGCTTTAGCCAGACTCGCATCCGCAATGGACGCTGGGGGGCAGAGGACTGTCTCCGTCGATGTCCTCCCGCGACCGAGCATTGAAAAACCCGCTGTCAGCGAGTCGGTCAACTGCATTTCTCATATTCCCAGTTGGATGGACCCTATCATATCTTACCTCCGGGATGAAACCTTACCTGAAGACCGGAGGGAAGCACACAAGATCATCCACAAGGCCGCCCAGTTCTGGCTAGGACTAGAAGGCAAATTATACCGGAGGGCGTACTCGGCACCTTACCTGTTGTGTGTGCACCCGAACCAAACTGGTGCTATACTCCAGGAGTTGCATTCTGGCAGCTGCGGATACCACTCAGGAGGACGATCGCTTGTGCACCGAGCTCTGACCCAAGGATACTGGTGGCCTAACATGAAAAAAGAGGCCGACCTCATGGTCAAAAGCTGTGACCAATGCCAGAGGTTCTCTCCACTCATACATCAGCCGGCCGAACAACTCAACCCCTTGTCCAGCCCATGGCCGTTCGCACAGTGGGGGCTAGACATAGTTGGCAAATTTCCTGTGGCACCCGGTGGCTTTAAATTTCTGATTACGGCTACCGACTACTTCACTAAATGGATCGAGGCTGAACCCCTGGTCAGAATTGAGGACAAGGATATCAAAAGGTTCGTCTGGAGGAACATCATTACACGATTCGGCATTCCTTATGCTTTCATTTCTGATAATGGTACGCAGTTTGTGGGGGACGTGTTTACCGACTTTTGTGCCGAGCACCGGATACGGTTCTTCAATTCAACACCTTCATATCCTCAATGCAACGGTCAAGCCGAGGCCTCAAATAAAATCTTGCTCGGTGGCATTAAAAAACGGCTGCTGACAGCCAAGGGAAGATGGGCCGAGGAACTCTACAGTGTCCTCTGGGCCTACCGAACTACACCACGCCGATCTACAGGACGAACACCATTCTCGTTGGCTTTTGGCATGGAGGCCATCATCCCACTTGAGGCCGGCCTCCCAACGATGCGGACTCAGGAGTTCAATCCGGAGAAGAACGACATAGCAATGTTAACCACTTTGGACGAGGCCGAAGAACAAAGAGAAGCCGCTCGGATTCGAATTGCGCCTATCAGCAAACAATATCTCAGGGTTATAATGCAAGGGTGCGTCCTAGGTCATTTAAACCGGATGATCTCGTCCTCCGAAAGGTAGTCGGGGCTAAGCGAACCAATAAGCTCGGTCCAAATTGGGAAGGACCCTACCGAGTGATCAAAATTGTCGGGGTCGGTTCCTATAAGTTGGAAGACTTGGATGGAACTCCTGTCCCCCGTCCTTGGAATGCTCACAACTTGAGGAGATATTATCACTAGCTTACTTCCAGCTTACTTTTAAAAAGCACGGCCTTTGGCCTCCCATTTATGTCGTCTTTGTCGTTTTTTGTACGGCCTTTGGCCTTCAATTCAGTTTAAGTTTTATTTGCTTGAAAGATGTACGACAATTCAATGTACGGCCAATGGCCTTTAATTGTTTTTACAATTCTATCTGCTCGATGTTACAACTAGCCTATGTATGGTTGCCTCTGTTTCAATGGCTTTTTGCCTTCTAATCCTCGGACACCTCCGAGTGCGGCCTTCGGCCTTATCACGGTTTGATTTCATAAGTATGAAGTACGATCTACAGACCGGACAACTACAACTAGCCTATGTATGGTTGTATTCATTTTTCATGGCTTTTGCCTTCTAGTCCTCGGAAATCTCCGAGTGCGGCCTTCGGCCTTGTCGTGATTTAATTTCACATGATATCTGCAACCGACCTACGCGTGGTTCACTAAAGATGGACACTATCCGAACTATGGTGTTCGGTAACATGCCTAGCATTGGGGCTTCTACATAAGTTAAATAAGTCGGCATGGGCCGACGATCAGTGCATCCACATTCCACAAACAAATGCATAACAACCAGAAAATTTGGTGAACACAATAACATTCTCATAAAGCCAAAAGTATTAAAACGTACGGAGTTACATTAAGGAAAAAACAACTGTTACAAAGCCCGAGCTCACTCAGGAGCCGGTGGATCAACTACCCTAACTTCGGGTACCGAATCCCCTTCTTCGGCTGCTCTTCCTCCATCTGCATCGGCCGGGGACTGGGGCTCGGCTAAGGTCTGGGCAGCAGATCGGCTGGACCAGCATCATCATTGTACTTTGGGATCTCCTGGTACAATGAAGACCCCTCGGGCACACGGGCCTCCCTAAGAGCCGACAGCCAACCGTTTCTGAAAGTATTCTGGAGAAGATCGCCGAGCTCAGCGTTGATCCACTCCATCTCCTTCTGATATTTTCCCTCAGCCTCGGCATAACCGTCATCATACCCCTTGGAGTCCGCCTCGTCCACTCTCTTGGACATCTCGGCATCCTTCTCCTCCAGGGCCTTCGCCAATGCTTTGTTCTTCGCCTCGCCCTCGGCAATGGCAGCTCGAGCAGCATTAAGCTGCCCGGTTATTTGGATCCTCTCCGTTTGCTCTTTCTGGTGAAGAGCCCGGAGAGACCGAGTCTGGTTGGCGTGCCTCAGAAGCCCGGCCTTCACAGCAACCAGATGCTGGCAGGACTGCATCACAAGCACAAAACAATCAGAACATGAAAGGAGACATATGAAGTAAGAGCTATTGAATGTACATACCTTCACAGTGTGCTTAGCTAGCTCGGAGAATGCTGCCTTGATGTTCATCGGCAGATTAGCAGCATCCTTCGGCAGCAGTGTGCCCTCGGCCAGAGCAAAGGCTGCGTGACGGGTGGTGTCCACCGAATCCTCAACGGACAGTGGGCGGTCGGCCAACATCAATTGGGGGCGGAATGGTTGAGGACCCGTTGCACCCTCGGCACCGGCAGCAGCAGCAGCATTAGTAACGGTAGTCGGCGGCAAGGGACGCAGAGGCCGACTCTGTTGAGTACCCATCTCGGCTGGCCGAGGGTCCACTTTCTTCTGTTTCTTCTTCTGTTGCTCGGATCCCTCTGTACCCTTCCGTTTTTGCTGGTCCGCAGACTCTTTGCTCGGCCCCTTAGAGGAGTCGACTGCCAGCTTCAAGGTTGCGGGCTCCTTTTCCTTGCGCGGCATGGGCTCTGAGTCTGATCGCTCTGCCTCCGCTCGGTCGATCTCTGCAAATAAGGCTCTCAGCTCTTCGTCACCTACACTCAGACACGGGCTATAACCCGAGGAGAAATCGGAAGTTGCAGTACCTGAGGAAATGGCAACTACAGTCTCAGGCGTGCTCTCAACCCTCGGCTCTCGGATGATGCCGAGTGGTGGGCTGGTACGCGAGTGGTTGGAGTTCTCCGGCTCGCACGATCCCCTATCCCCAGCTTCGGATTCGCTGCTACTGCTAGAATCCCCCCGAGCCTTCAACTTGGACTTGTATGAATCCACGTAGCCGAGGAGATCCGTACAGTGACGATGTCGTCTGCGGATGGCGAGTGCTCGGTCGATCCTAGCTCGCGATGCTCGTTTCTTCAGCCTCAGAACCGCTTCTTTCCCTAAAAAAGAGACAACACTATTTAAAAGCAGGACAGAAAAAGACAGACGAAAATGAAGATCTTGCAATTATGTATTACCTGCGTATCCGGCTACCCTAGGGATCGGGTTGTATCTGAATTCGCCGACCGCATACTCGAACTCGCCACTCCACTGACGCAGACGAAGTCGTTTGCGTATTTATCGGAGTCCGGCAGCCCTCTAATGAGCTTTCTTTGTCCGGCTCGGCTCCCGAGGAATTTCCTCTTGGAGACTTTGTTCTCACTAACAAAGTATAGACCGAATAGGTCTTCGGCCTCAAAATCTAACCTATACCTCTCCTTTAGTTCTACTACTCCCATCACTATGCGGTAAAAGTTAATGGTTACCTGAGAGGGGTTTAGCCTAAGAAGGTTCAGCACTTGCCTAAGGAAGGGGTGAAAGGGGAACCTAACACCCCCCTCGATGATGGCCATCAGAGGGAGGATGACCTGGTACTCATTGGAAACCGGACTCTCGTCCGACTGAACTAACCTAATATGAACACTCTCTGGGATACCGTAAGTTTGACGGAAATCGGCAAGGCTTTCGGGGTCATCAAAGAACCGGGTGTAGCGGTTCCTCGCAGTCTGAGGATGTTCTCCCCCGCTCGGCATACCAGACGAACCGCTTGGGCCGGGCTCCCCGGCGTCGGCAGACGAAGCTCGGGCTGAATCCACTTCGACCTCGGACATCCTATCAAACAGTGCACGGGTGTCAAAAAAGTTGCTAAGGCAAGATCACTCAATTAAGTCTAAATGGGGTTCGGCCGAGCATTAGCCCCTCGGCCTCACTCGTGTTCTACGGTTCCTAATAAGGACCTCGGCCTCTCCTACAGACCTCGGCCTCTTTCACAGACCTCGGCCTCTATCACAGAGACTCAAATATGCAGAGAGAACGTGAAACCTACTCTAAACTACTCGAAATGCGGATAAACTTGAAATAAACTAGCATGCAACGTTCGATATAAAGAAACGAGAGGGGCTAAACGGATCATACCTTCTTGAGCAGTTGAAGGAGATAACACGAATGCAAAATCGATTTCTTGAGAGAGGAGGAATGCTCCAAAGGCTCTGACGAAAAGACTAGAGAGATGGTAAAGGTTATCTCTCTCCTGGCAAGTCCCTATTTATAGGGTGGTACGGAAGGCGAAGCGGCAAGGCGGGAAGACGAGACGTTTCGTCTCCGGCCGTTGGATGAAGTGACGCGTGTCACGATCAGTGGGGCTGATGGCTGTCACGTCTCGACATTAATGACCAGACAGTAGGTTCAGGCCTACGAAGGGTCAAGTTCGGAAATCGAAGGGCCAAGCTCGGAAATCGAAGAGTCATGAGTCGTTCCGCCGTCTGACCGTTGGATAACACGACGCGTGTCGCAAACCATGAAGTTGACGGTTGACATGCCTTGACGTCCATGGCCGAACAGTAGGCTCCGGCCTACGAGAGGTCAACCCCTTTCACGACCAGTTCTGAGGTGAAGGGGTTGAGGGGGTATTGTAGTAGGCCGGAATAGTCATTAGTGGGCCCCCGGCCCATGATCATCCGAATCTACTCTGGAGCTCGGCGCAGCCCAAACCAGCCTGCTATGAAACCCCCAGTATTGGGCCGAACAACTTGTCGGCTGGAGTTTGGGCTCGGCCCTACCGAACAAGTTTTAAGCTCGGGCTTCCCGAGCTGTGGTATCAGGCTTCGCGCCGATCTTCGGCTTCTCATTGCTCGGCATTCATCACTCGGCCACAGGATCCCCTTTGGCAGTTTCTCGTTCAGGACGTCCAAAAATGCTGTGACTTAGTTCCAGAACACTAACACACGTTTTCCGCTTCCTAAGGGACGTGCAAGCACACCCTTCCAACCCACTCAGGCGTGGGACACGTGGCAGAGGACGTGCAAAGCACATCCTTCCGATCCGCTTGAACGTGGGACACATGGCAACATTCCCGTAGTCTTCGAGACACGACCTACATACTGGGCCGAACACTCCGGCAAACGGTTGGACTCCTACTCTATAAATACCCCAACGGCACTCCTACTACAGGTACATGCACACTCGCGCTTAGAACTTACTTTAAAGTTGCTTTCACCCTTTCTAGAGAGCTAACTTGATCGTCGGAGTGCCCACCGGAGATCCAACCCCCCCGGTGAGCACTAACGTAGTGTTGAGTGTTTTGCAGATCATACGAAGAATCCAGATTCTACAATCCGAGAAGTCAAGAGTGGATTCTAGACTCCACAACCTCCTTATTATTTATTTATGCCCAAAGACAATAACGCTATGATACATAGCATGCATGATGAAGAATAGATTTTTATGTGACTGTATAGTGCATACAAATCAATCCAACACCATGCAGTGTAACCTTGAACCCACATCAGATTCATTCCTTACTATCCGAATCACTTCAAGAATTAAATTTAATTATGAGTTAGTAATCAATAGGATAAACATAGTTGGGTGGATCCGGTTTTCCAAATCCGAAAATTAATGTAGACCAATCAATTATCAACTACCTCTGGGGCCAGATCCGTGCAATTAATTTATACGGTAAATTTACCGAATGTTATGCACTTCAATACATAACCCAGTAAACTTGATATGTATTTGAAAGACTATTGCCTAATCTCCTCTATGAAAGAGCAACAAGTAAAGGGAAACTTTTGTCAAAATAGAAACAGAAACATACTTCCATAATCGCCTGTAATATTAATCGGCACTAATATTAACCCAATGACCTACTGGCTAATATTAATCAGCACTAAAAGTAGCCACATAAAAATATAATTAATACCGATTAATAAGTCATTTAATGGTAATGGAAATTCATGATGTTCATAAACCTGATGCTCTGATACCACATGTAAGTTTTTTCTTTGATGGTGTTAAATAAATAACAACTTACTTTTATGTCAGGATCTTGAACTATCATGATCTCACAATTAAAACGTTATGCGAAAATAAAATAATCAAGAACAACGTACCCGGATCCATAAAGACGATCAATATATCCGGATCTATCTGTGTAGAACTTGAATGCCTCAATAATTAACAATAGCATCTATGATTTTACAAAGAGCATTAAACCCTAGGTGGAAGACATGTTTCTCTAACTTACCTTCTTTTCTCGCAATCAGTCATCTCTTATTTGATGGAAGACCAGATGCACTTTTATAGGTAGAGAGAGGACCAATTTCCTAATTGAACTGTAATTTTTACTTCTCATCAAAGTAGAACTCTTATTGGAAACTGCTTCATCTATTGACTAATTAGATAAAGATAAGGGCCTAAAGATATAGAGTCCTATTGAACCTCTAATTATATATGTGACACACATAATAAGCAAGCTAATTTATAGACTAAAAAGAAAATTAGTCTTACATATAAATATAAAAAAATTCCAACATTAGTCAAAGTTTTCAACAAAACTTGGCGGTGTTCATAGGAAGCCATCAACAAGCCTCACTGTAAGATGTTCGCTAGGGTTTGTTCATCTATTTGAGCACAATGTCATTCCCTATATCCTGCCTTTCTGGTTCTACAATTCCTAAGGTTTCTCCTATTTGCAATGCCGGTACAAAAGCCACAAAAAAGACGGCAGCAATACTACTAGAAATGATGGTTTCAATATTACCCAATATGCAATCCTTTGTACGGACGTTGAGGCGAGCGGACACTAAGATGGATAAACTTGCTAATATGCCCAATGTCCCTGCTGCAATATGATGAGGGCAACATGTCATGTATCGGCCTGGGATCATGTATTTTTAGGCCTATTATGGATATACAATGCAATTTCGGTAGTCATTTTCCATTTCAATTGGAAAGTGCAATCAAATGTTTGGGGCAGTATAAGTGATCAGGAAATAGTAACGCATATCACAAGAGAAAACTTTGTGTAGATTTCCAGTACTATTCATGGGTGGCTCCGCGATTTCTTATGGGCACGGGCATCCCAGGTAATTCAGTCTTATGGTTCTTTATTATCTGCATATAACCTTGTATTCCTAAGT
Source organism: Arctostaphylos glauca (assembly GCA_019985065.2). NCBI lineage: Eukaryota > Viridiplantae > Streptophyta > Magnoliopsida > Ericales > Ericaceae > Arctostaphylos > Arctostaphylos glauca. The sequence continues at coordinate 15,841,951 of JAHSPW020000012.1, read as the reverse complement.
GCTCATTTTGTTTGGACATTTAGTTTAATGTTTCTATTCTGTATATGTCGATGATTTGAATTTTGTAGGAACTCTAGAAGAACTCATAAAAACTACAAATTGTCTAAAGAAAGAATTTGAGATGAAAGATTTTGGTAAAATTAAGTTTTGTCTTAGTATACAAATTGAGCATTTATCGACTGGGATCCTAATTCGTCAGTTAAGCTATACAAAAAAAGTCTTGTATCATTTTTATATTGATAAAGCACATTCTCTGAGCACTCTTATGGTGATTAGATCACTTGATAAAAATAAAAATCTATAACATCCTCAAGAAGAGAGTGAAGAGCCTCTTGGTCTTGAAGTGTTATACTTAAGTGCGATAGGTGTCCTTATATACCTTATTAATTGCATCGACTCGATATTGCATTTTCTATCAATTCATTAGCAAGATACAATTCAGCTCCTACTTGAAGACGTTGGAATGAGATTAAATACATCTTACGATATCTTCGAGGAACAACAGACATGGATTTATTCTTTTCAAATGGATCAAAATCACAATTGATTGGTTATGCCGATCGCTGGTTACTTGTCTGATCCACATAAAATTTGATCACAAACAGGATATGTGTTTACTTATGGAGGAATTACCATATCATGGCGTTCTGTAAAGCAAACATTGACAGCCACTTCTTCGAATCACTTTGAAATACTTGCAATTCACGAGGCAAGTAGAGAATGTGTTTGGTTGAGATCTATGATCCAACATATTCGAGAACGAAGTGAATTATCTTCAATCAAAGATAGCCCGACAATTCTATATGAAGATAATGCCGCATGTATAACATAGATTAAGGGAGGCTATATCAAAAACACAGAACAAAATCACCAAAGTTCTTTTTATACACACGGCCTACAGAAGAGCGGAGATATTGATGTCTAACAAATACGTTCAATTGATAATCTAGCAAACTTGTTTGCCAAGGCGCTACCAACATCAACATTCAAGAAGCTGGTTTATAATATTAGAATGCGTCAACTAAAGAACTTGACATGCAACATTGAGGGGGAGTAGGTGACGTAAAGTCAACATATAGATTGTACTCTTTTTCCTTCGTCTGAAATTTTGTCCTATTGGATTTTTCTTAGCTAGGTTTTAATAAGGCGATTTAAAAGCTTTCAACAAGATACTAGAATGTTGTTCTCCTTTTTCTTTACCAAAGGCTTTTCCCGCTAGGTTTTTCTTGATAAGGTTTTAATGAGGCATATTCGTAGTGTATTGTCATCCAAGGTGGAGTGTTGAAAATTAGTAAAACATGTTTTTATTGTGGGTGACAAAAATGTCAAAGAAAATTTAATTTATAAATAGTATTTAGAGGTTGTAATAGTATTTCATTTAATGCTTCATTAATATTTGTCTATATATATATGGAGGTTTGCTAGCTTAGGATTGTACTGTAAAAAGACGAAAAAAAAGAGCAGAAAGGAAGAGAGAAAAAGAAATCAAACAGAAAGAAGATAATAAAATTGTGATTCGTCCAAAAGATCAATTCCAATAGTTCTTGAAAAATTGTGATTTACGTATACATTGTGTTCGTTTACTATCTTATTTTATATAAAGTTCTTTTTATTACGATCAATTTTATAACAGTCCAAACAATCCAACTTCTTTTCTTTTCCCACAACACCCAATAATTAAAAAACCAAAAATCCTAACATAGAGTTAAGCCAAATGTAGCGACACAAACAATTTTATTCCACACATTTAATTTGGACATCAAATGATGATTTAACGTAGAATGGTTTTGGCACTATATATAAAAAGACTATCCCTTTAGCTGTGAACTAAAGCCCAAAAATGATTTCCAAATAGCTCCGGTAAACATGAATTTTTTTATAAGTACAACTATATTTTAACATGAAATAATTAAAGGAGATAAAATAATAAAATTAGTCAAGCCTACACCCCATACACCACAGTCTTATATTTCACGCACATACTTCACATATTCAATTATATACACTAGAGGCCGAAACACACACAATAAGTGTATAAATTTGTTCTCTATAGTTATGTGATTTCATATTAAAAGTGAATGTAATTTGTTTTTATGGTAGAAATTTTAAGAGAAAACAAACTTTATTTTCAGCACCAAAAATAATATCCCATTCAATGTCCAATTACATTCATTTTTGGCTTTATTTGGGTTCTCTCTTCCTGTTCTATCTTCTTCCGGTCGTTCTAGGCTGTCGACTCTTCGTCTTCCGTCTCGTCTCTGTTCTCTTCGAATTGTGTGTTCTTCATCTCTCTTAAACTCAAAAAAACAGTCTCATTGCAGAACCCAAAAACATCATTTCTGCTTTTTACTACCAGCTCTTCTTTACTATCCTCCTGTTTACTCCTTTCCTTTAAAAGACAGGTTAGTATTATTTGGTTCTATCCCTTATTGCTTAGTATTTTTAGCTGCCCCTTCTATAATGAAGAGCATCGCATCCTTTGGTTTCTGCTTTGCTATCAGGATTATAGTAAAACCAATTTCTCTGCTTAGATTGATGTAGAAATTGTACGATTAAATGTTTATGCGGCTTCGTTGTGTTAATCAGGGCCATACTGTAAACAGTTATTAAGTTTTTTTCTGCTATTCAGCATTGCCATTCGGGTTGTGATGCGGATGCAGCAAGAGGAAAGTTCAGTAATTAGGTTGCCGTTGAAGTAGAGAAGTTCTGTTAAAAAAGAAATACTGAAGGGGATATTAATCAAAAGTTAAAAAAAAATGGGGGAAGTAGTGAAGGGATAGAAGAGTTTGTTCCGTAATTTAGGAAGTCAAGAACTCTGATTACAGGATATGTATAGTTTTTTAGTCATACGAAATGTCAAGGGTTAACTACAACCAAAATGATGGTCATTAACTGGTAACTGGAAAGTGTTTGAAGGTGTGCACAAAGTGTTTGGAAATGCGATTGCCTTGAGTTACTAATTTTAAAAATTCCATTGCTACATCATTTATAATGGAATTTGTCATGCAGAATAATCATATTCCTCACAATGTTTGTTTTTCGTGTACAGGCAATAATATTAATGTAGTATACTATTTGAAGTGAAGGGGCAGGGGATTGATTTTAGTCTGGATAAACTTGCAAGTTCATTCCTCCTAATGTCATGACCGGATTATCTTTACCATTTTTTAGAAACCGATGTGTTTTATTGTGTTTACTGCATGTGTTTACAACTAACACTAGATACATATTGAAAACTGAACTAAAAGAAATTTTCCTTCACATAGGTTGGAGGCTTTCAGTATTATGTGCCCTATAGCCATGATAATTCAATGAAGAAATGAAAACAGGGCGGAAATGATGGCCATAGCCCATAGGTAAGCTCATAGGCTGTATTTGATTGTAGGACTACCATTGGTGGGATGAGGGGGTTTAAGGGTTCTTAGTTATCCTAGGACAAAACCTAGCTTCAAATGAATCCCATCTTCCGTTTGATTTTGCATGGCCCGGCCGCATGAGATGAGGATTAAAGGAGTGATAAAGAGAAGGATCTATCACTAATGAGGCAGAACTAGCTTCATATTACCAAACCTTGGAGAATAGAATAGTCTCCCATAGTTGGACATCAAATGAAGATATTCAAAATTTGAACGGGGCACCTATCCCCACTTTCCCCTTGTGATCTCTTCTGCTACAGGTAGAGGCGTTTAGGGGTGGGGCAGTTTTGAAGTATCATGCTTAATCATGCTAAATTTTTGCTAAGTGTCCCTTTTTTTGTTGATTATTCCTCCAGTGGTGAATTTGTTTTCATTGTTGTTTTTGAACCCTCCATATCTTTTTGTCTCTCTCCATTGTTGTATTGACGAAGCCCGCACATGCCTTTTTTTTTTTTTGTCCTTTCATTCATCTTTACCTTTTTGTTCTTCAGGTGTTCTATTCGTCTCCTATCCCCCCTTTGAATTTATTGTCTTCTTTCTTGTGAACTTAAAAGTTCATACTTGATTTGGAAAAGTCTGAAAATAATGCGTGTACTAGTAAATTAATAGGTGTTTGGTGCCTAGTAGAAGTAAAGTCACCGTTAGATGAAAAAAGAGAGGAAGTTCTATTCCACTCGATGAATATCGTACAAGGCGAACATGGTTTATATAGACTAACGTTACTAACCTAATTAGATAAAAGGCCTAAATTACCCTTAAAAGATAAATAAATAGGAAACAATAAATAATTGATAATTGGTACTCTACTTGCACCTCCCCCTCAAACTTAGGATGTGAGAGCAGAAAGCATCGTGTGTTTGCCAAGTAGAAAACAAAATTGAGCAACCGTGAGTCTTAGTAAAGAAATCAACCAACTAAAGGGAGGACGGAATGAAAGAGAGATCAATGGTACCGGAATAGAGATGTTGACGGATGAAATGACAATCAACTTTAATATGCTTTGTATGTTCATGGAAAACTGAATTATTGGCCATCTGAATGGAACTCTTGTTGTCATAGTAAAGAGGTGTGGGAATCAAGGGTAACACCCATATCACACAAAAGCCAATGAAGCTAAAGAATTCTGCATTCACCTGAGACATAACCATGTATTCAGCTTCAGCAGTGGAATGGGCAATAACAAATTGGTTTTTGCTTTTTCAAGAGAGGATTCACCAAAAAAAACACAAAAGCGAGAGGTAGATTTATGATCAATGATGTCACCAACCCAATCAGCATCAACATATGTCTGAAGAATCAAATTCGAAGTAGAAGAGAGAAGTAAAAACCGGTAGATAGTACACCGAACATACTGCAAGATACGTAGCAAGGCAACCCAATGGGTTGGACGAGGAGCAGACACAAACTGGCTAAGGATATGGACGGCATACGTAATATCAGGGCAAGTCACAGTAAGATATACCAAGCAGCCAACCAATTTTCGATACTCAGTAGGATCATCGAGACACCATCAAAAGGAGAAAAGTTGGCATGCAATTCGATAGGAGTGTCAATAGCCTTGTCTTCAGTGAGATTGGCACGATGGAGAATATCAGTTGCATATTGGGTCTGGGATAAGAGATGAACCTTTGGAGAGAAAGCTACCTCAATACCGAGAGAATTACAGAGAGGACTTTTCACCTCAAACTCAAAAAATAGATGGGACTTTATCTCACTAATGACAGCAAAATTTGAACCCGTGATAATCGTATCATTTACATATAACAGGAGAAGAACGAGTTCTGCAAAAGAGCGACGAATAAAAAGAGCAAAATCATGCATACTGGCTTGAAAACCAATCTATAGAGCAGCAGAGTGAAACCGCTCATGCTAAGCACGGAAAGACTGGTTGAGACCATAGAGAGCACGGCGAAGACAACAGACAAGCCCAACATATGAGAAAGCCCTGCAGGAGGGGCGGATATAGACTTCTTCAGATAAGTGGCTTTTGAGAAATGCATTCTTAACATACAGCTGAAAGAGAGGCTACTGGTGCATGGCAGCAATAGCGATCAAAGTGCGAACTGTGGTTCTTTTAGGAAAAGGAGCGAAAGTCTCCTTGTAATTAAAGTCATATTTTTTAGCAAATCTCTTGGCAACAGTGAGCTTTATACCGCTCCGAGGAACCATCAGAATGAGTTTTGACTTTGTAAACTCATTTGCAACCAATGAGATTTTTCCCGACTAGCAGGGGTATCAAATCCCAAGTTTGAGTTTTGGCAAGGGCAATGAACTCGTCATTCATGGCATGCACCCGATTAGGATCATTACAGGCTTCTTTATATGACCTGAATTCAAAATAAGTATTTATATGAGAAAGAAAGGAATGGTAGGATGAAGAGAGAAGAATTGGTAAAGTCAAGTCTTAATGGGGGACCGCGATCGCAAGTAGGATAACGACAGTCAGATGGATTAGGATGTGAAGAGATAGGTGGAGGTGTCGTAGAGTCGGAAGCGAGAGCTGGGGCAGGAAGAGTTAGATGATGAGAGTAGAGTAAAGGATAGGACAGACTGGAGGTGGAGGGAGCAAAAGAGACAACAAGAAGATGAGAGACTTCGAGAGAAGAGATGTATTCATCAAAGGGGATATCAACAGGAAATTGATCAATAAGAACTATGTCTTCCTTAGCAACATGTGTTAGTTTGGGTGGAAGGGTGAAATATGAAAAACGCTCGAGAAAAGTAACATGCCTAGACATATGCAACTTTTGGTCATAGGGTCATAACAACGATAACCTTTTTGATTCATGCCATACCTTAAGAAGAGACATAGAGCACAATGAGCACTAAGCTTATTTCGGTCTCGCTTGGGAAGAAGAATATGGCAAGTAAAATCAAACACACGAAAAAGAGAATAGTTGAGAATTTGAGCATGAAGACGCTCGTATGGATAAGTACTAGAGAGAAAAGGAGTAGGCATCCAATTCAATAAATAGGCCGCAGTGAGCACAACTTCTCCTCAAAATACATAATGGATAAAGGACGAGAGAAGAAGAGATCTAGTAGTGTTTAGGAGATGACAATATTTTTTCTCAGCTTGACCATTGATAGGAGTGTCTGGACAAGAGAATTGGTAAATAGTGCTATGAGTCATTAAGAAGTCTATAAACTCAGAAAGAAAGTACTCCCTACACAAATTTGACCGAAATTTTTTGACCATACTAGAAAACTGAGTTTGCACCATATTGTGAAAATTGCTGTAAAATTAAAAAAAATATCAGATTTGTGCGTTAGTAAATAAGTCCATGTGTATCTACTATAATCATCGACAGAAGAAACATAATACATAGAACCACATTTGGTTGCTATAGGGGAAGGACCCCGCAAATCAGTGTGAACAATCTGAAAAGAAGAGACAGAAATAAAATTACTTTTATTAAATGGCAAAGCGGATATTTTAGCAAACTTACAACCACTGCACTTAGAAATGTTATGAAGGGAAATTTTTCCCTAAAGACTAGATTTAACTAAAATTTTCATACCCTCACTAAACAAGTGTCCTAATCGAGAGCACCAAAGATAAAAAGCAAATAATTTTTCATTTGAAGAAAAAGATGACAAGGCAATGGAAGTAGATTCCATAGGAATATGCAAGCCTTCTAAAGTGTACAGGTCACCAACTCTATGGCCGGTCCCAATTTGCTTTTTGAACACTTGATCTTGCACAACACAACCAGAAGAAGAGAACAAAACGTCAAAAACCGAATTGGACATTTGACTTATTGAAATAAGGCTTAAAGATAAGTGAGGCACATAAAAGACATTGGGAAGGGACAATGAATGAGATGAGATAGAATCGACAAAACAATAGGCATATAAGATCCATTTGTTGTTGCAATACTGACGGAGGAAGTAAAGAAAGTGGAGTTACTAAGAAGAGATAAGTTTGGTGACATATGATGGGAACAAAATAAAAAATCCACGTTATTTGTAAGATAATGGGGGTGTTAGGACCATACAAGCCTGGTTGAGTGATGGTCATAGCAGAAGCTTGTCCTTTCAGTAGTAGGCAAGAAGCCTAAAACTGCTGATATTGCTCAAATGAGAAAGTGGGATGGAGTACTGCTAGAGGTAGACACTACAAGAACTGTTGGAGGATGTTGGAAGTGTTGTGGTGCCCGAGAAGGTGATGAAGTGGTCGAATGAGAGGAATCGCATCCCTTAGGTTGAACAAGTTGGAACACGCATTCTTCTAGTGTCCTTTTTAATGGAAAAAACTACTCATACATAGCTATGCGGGGTTTGGGGTTCCCGGTGACTTGGATCAGATGTGAAGATGGAGTAGGTAAGATAGGTTCAAATACTGAGTAGGTGGAGTAGCTGAAGTAGCAAAGACGGACTGAGCAAGAGATGCAACATAAGATACTTTGAACCTAGTTTCCTTTGTAATAAGCTCAGGCACTGCACTATCAATCGAGGATAAAGTGCGCCGATACAAAATAGCTCCCGAAGGGGCTCAAATTGGTCTCGAAGAGCAATGTGAAACTGCACAAGACCTTGTTTCTCCTTGTAGTGCACATGACTCAAGTGATTGCAAGTTTGAAGGTTCCATAAGAGCCAACTGATTCCAAGCATACCAAAAAAAGAGCCAATTGATTCCAATAACTAGTCATCTGATTGGAAAATTCTTGAATCGATTTATCCTTTGCACTCCGGATAGACATCTCAAGCTCATAATACTTGGCAAAATTGGATTCAGGATACAGAGTCCATAGATAATCCCACAATTTTCTCACTATATTGTATTTTAAAAAATTTATGCTGATACTTGGTTCTACATGTTGTGAAACCAAGTAAGAATATATGCATTTTTCATATCCCATTTTGCAAGATCAATTGCATGTTCTTCTATTTTAGGATCAGAAGGCGGCAGTACTGAACCATCCATCATATCTCCACAATCCCTTTCCCACAATAATATTTTTTTTATAACATTTGACGAATAAGAATAGTTGTTACTAGTCAACCGTATGCTAATGGCTTGCATTTTATCCTCCGACATGGTGAAAACACTTAAAAATCAGAACAAGGGCTGCTTAGGTCTCGTAGAGCGGGACAAATCGAAGAAGAGCCCAGTGAAAATAGTGGCAAACAATACTGATCAAGAAAAAATAGCAGGTGCGAAGACTTATGAGCTCCGACAAGAGTCAACGGAAGTCCGATGAGGGTCGCCGGAGAACCACGAAGGTCTGGCAAAGCTCGGTGATCGGTGGTTTAGAAGATCGGAAGGTCAGATGTTTAATAGATCGTGAAACGGATCGAGATCAAAAAGAGAGGTCACAGATCGAGGTCCGGTATGATACAAAGGAGAAATAACAATCACAAATCGAGAGAGAAGTACGGCTGGTGCAAAGGAGATCCTGACACAGATACATTGTAATCCTAATGCGGCTCCGATACCATGATAGATGGAAAAAGACAGGAAGTTCTAAATTACATAAAATGACTAAATTACCCTTAAAAGATAAATAAACAATAAACAATAAACAATAACAATAAATAAATGATAATGATACTTTGCTTGCACAGTCACATGGCTCCATTATTTGTTCAAAAAAATATCTGTCCCTTATTTTAGTCTATCATAGAAGGTTTGTAAATTTGTTCTGTTTTGCATGAACATAAAGGCATCTTCTTTATAAAGATAACAGGTTAAAGGATAAGCAATAAACAATTAACAAACTAACCCCTTTAGAAATATGATATATTTCAGAATACTACCTTAGAATGTTTATTTCTACATGTATAATGGTAGGAACCAGTCACTAAACTGTTATAAAACTACTCAAAAAGAGGATGAATGGCCGAATTTCAGAGTATACATAGGTGATATTGTGATTTCAAAGGTATAGATCTTGAGTTGGTGTAATTCTCCCTTCATGCTTTTCATAGTTCCTGTTTTTCTCTATCCAAGAGTTCAAGAAACTCAGGTGAGGTATGGAATTAGCATTTGCTTCCTTGGTGCACCCCTTGGTGGCAAAGAGAGGTTTTGATGAGGCAAAGACCTCTTTCCTAACCCCAAGTAAAGCAAGGAAATGTTCCACCCGGAAAATGTTTCCATGTTTGGCAACAGTAGCTACCCATCCAACTCTGGTAATTTCCCAACCTTTGCTTATTTTCTTTCATATTTGTGTGTAATTTATTATGGCCTACATTTCCTGCTAGACTCATCATAGGTGATTTGGTATTGACTTGCTATTAATGGTTGATTGATGGTTCTCTGTGACTGGAATCCAGGACAATGAACTGGATTTAGAAAGCAGGAAACACCAGTTGTTGAAGGCTGTCCAAGACACACAACGAGGTCTCGTGACATCTGCACATCAACGATCTTCCATTGAGGAGGCCCTGGTTTTTTGCCTTCTTTACCTTAATCCATTCAGCTATCTTGTTTTCTATACCATGGATGTTATAGTTACTCAACACTACCCAAAAATTCCACTGATAGGTGGGCGTGGAGAGTTGTGATGCAGTCACACCAATTGATTTGAGGAAGTTGGAAGGGACATGGCGTTTGCAGTATACATCTGCCCCCGACGTCCTAATTCTTCTAGAATCCTCTGCAAGACTCCCTTTCTTTCAGGTATGCCATTTCCTGTTTCTCCTAAAAAAGTATGATGATGTGGTCATATCCTTGTTTTTTAAATTTCACCCTTCTCATGTATAAAACTCTGAACCTTTATTTAACCTTCTCATGTTTACTACCTCGGTATAAATGGTGGTCGAAAATTTGATTTAAATCTTACTTGGAGTGGCTTGAAAATGTTTTAAATTTTGAATTGCTCCTTTGTAAGTGAACTTCACCGTGAGCATGCCAACAATATCATGTTCCTACGTTTTTCATTCCATATAACATTATGGGTGGTTGTTGCATGGCAGGTTGGTCAAATTTTTCAGAAATTTGAATGCCAAAATCAATCTAGTGGAGGTATTGTCCGAAATGTCGTTCGATGGAGTATTCCAAACTTACTAGAGGTAGAGTGATTAATTTGTTTAATACTAGAATAAAGAGTGTTGATTTGGGTTTTAAGATATCATTTATGAGAAATGCATGCTGACAATTCTTATCCAACATATATAACATAAGCAAGTCAGGTCACATATAGTAATTCACGTTGAGCCCACTTGCGGGAATAAGACTGCGTACGTCAAACCCTTCTTGAGACCCTACTCGTGCACTGCTAGCCCTTTTATGTAGATCTTGCTGCTTTTCGTGTGGCGGTTAAGAAATTTCCAAAGAAATGAGAGTTTTGAGAATCTCTTCATTTATCAAAGGCAACTTATATTTACTTGGGACTTTGTTTTGCTTGGAGCATAGCTTATGGAATGTTTGTCACTCTTGTTGCACAGACCTCGGTGCAAGTGTAGGTATCAAAGAGTGTATTTAGGTGTCTGACATCTAAAACTTAAACATAGAAGATTTGTAGCTATGATCGAAATTTGGTTAACAATACAAAGATTCGTTCAATATTTTTTCAATATATTTTTTATATGGACCTGAGTTGAGATGTTGTCCCGATATTCTTTCACTTAACTTTTATTTGTCGAAAAATTATATATCAGACTTCAAACTATTCAAAAAAATAATCCTATACAGTTTATACTAGCCATAGCCCACAGATTATGTTTTATATGACACTAACGTTTGCCCAAGCAATTGTTGTAGCCTCTAGCCCAATCCCTTCCATAAACAAGGGCTTACGTGATATTAATGGGTCAACCCAATGTATTTGAAGCCCGTTATAGTTTATCTTGAAAAAGGAAAGGCAGAAGCAAACACGTAGAACATCTCCCTCTCTTGTCTGGCATTTGTTCTCTCCTGCAAATGACCTCTCTTCTTCGCTGATCCGGCTTCCATATGTTTCAGGAATGCTTCGATCCAGCTTCTAGATTCTCTGACATACTTCAACCTGGTGAGATTTGCTTCAAAAGATTTGCCATCGTATTGTGCCCTCCTCTCCTTTCTTCTCTCGTTGTTGTTGATGAGATGAATTCCATCTTGGATTATAGAGAAAAACAAGTTAGAGAACTTCCGCATCAGTTCATTTTAGAAGGATCCAGTACAGATTCCACACCCGCACCCATGACGTGCCATGTTGACTGGGGAGCTTCCCCACAAACGGAGGATCCATGTAACATAGTTTGCCACATGTTTGAAGTTGTGCTCTACTTTTCTTCAGTAACCATTTCATATATTGCCATTTGAAGTAGAACATGCCCTTGATCTTCTTGTTGTCATGTCTATCTCGTTGTTGGTATATCAATAAGGGTATCAATGCTATGGAGTCCTTTCTTTGCAAACTCGTTTATAGACACTTTGTTTTGAACAGGTTGAACATATTTATTGCTATTTGAATTTCATTAACTATAAAAAAAAAAAAAAAAAAGAGGATCAATCTCCACTTTTGTGATGCTATTGGCCAATCTCCAAAGACCACCATGGTGGACTCCTTTGGTTAAGAATGGTCTAGAACAATGAGGGGATTATTGTTTGCAGATATTTCATATTAGTGAGAAGGTTGCTACTTTTGTTAGTAAGAAAGCAATTTAATGATTCATCGATCTTTTTTTCCTTGAAAATTGCTGAATCGTGGCTGCATGCTTTATCTTAAGGTTCATTGAATGTCAAGTGCAGCTGCTGGATATCTTGATGGAAGGATATTCTGGTCTCGTGCTTCATTTTAGCTTGGAATGCATAATATTTAATGAATAGAATGCATTTTTGTGTCTTTCCTGAATGTACTGTATGGATTGTTTAGTGTCCCTGCATATATTCGACTGTACCTGTAGATGTCAATAACTTTGAGTGAGTGTCCTGATTATTATGATATCTTCCCATATTTGTGGAATGTAGTGAAGAAAAAATTATACAGTGTGAAATTCTTGCGTCCTTGTATGTTCTTCCTCTTGGCAAATTTGCTCTTGCTTTTTCTTTAAATTGTTATTCAAATTGCCTTCCAACTTCTAGATTCCAAACTTGCAACCAAATTGTCTCTCTCAATGCTTGCCCAGTGCAGGCTGAGTGGGTTATTGGATTGCTATTATTTATGTCGTGTTTTTCTTTTTATGTTCCGGGCAAGAAGAATGACTTTCTTCCATTCTGATTATTGCTATAATTCGTGTATCATTTCTCATAATTGTAATCGACTAGTCAAACCGTGGCCGCGTTTTACAGGATCAAGAAGGTGCTACTCTGCTCGTTTCTGCTAAGTTTTCTATTGTTTCTCGGCGCAACATTTATCTCCAGTTTGAAGAGGTGAGTTTCTTCCCATCAATCATACACTACTCTCAAGGAAGTTGTGAATGACAACTCCAACAGGTTCATAAGCTTTTGGTAATCTGCATGTGGGATATTGCTCATAGAGCTGTGTGGGATATTGCTCATAGAGCTGCATGGGATATTACTTAAAGGATGTGCAATAAAATTATTAGGTCTGCTATTTGTTTTTTTTTTTTTTTAATCATTTCGCTTCGTATGTTTTAGAGTATCATTTTTTTTTGTATTAATAGAAAAAGAAAGAAAAGCAATTACTAGAGGACATGGATCAATTTGGAAAACAAATCATGTACTCTTTTCTCCTTCTGAGTGCATATTGTACGGTTCTGTGTATCATCAGCTTTTGCAACATCCTTAAATTTGTTAGAACAAATATTTAATGAAGACACATTTAGCTTGTAAAATAAATGCACATAACAATGTAGAAGTTACAACCCTTGCGTTCTTACCAAGGAGCCCTTCTTGGATGACCGGGACGTTTCTTTTTTCAGACATTATTTAAAACCAATTAACCTAACTACCTAGGTTGATTGATAGTGTCACCATCGGTGATCTTATCTTTAAAATTTGAGTCCTGAGTACAACCATAAGTGGAGTGTTAGTGCCAAATCTTTTTTCCAATCATGACACTACCATATATGTAGTCTAACAATTCTATTCTCATAGCGAGATTGGTATTGATATAGCTTCTCTCTTTATCTCTTTTCTCAGTTCTAATCTTTTCCCAACCCACTTGCACTCTGTTATTTCTTATGGATTCCATTCAAGTGTCTTTATCAATCTACTTGGAGCTTGTTTCAGAACTATATTACTTTCCAAAACCTAGAGGCTAAAATTAGTTTGCACACTTCGGAGCATATCCTTAAACACGAGTCAAATCAACAAAGCATGCCAATTCAAATTTTCAAGGCAGGATAAATTGTAGTTGTGACATTATTGCCTTCCTATACATAAATAGGTCTCTAACAAGACCATGTACTTGAATACCAAGTTGATACCAAAAGAGTTTCGCTTGAAACGAGTCAATGCTCAAACTTCGCATCATTTTTTTACATTTTACTTTTATTGGTGCCACGGACATTGAAAAAGTGTACCAAAAAATTTATTTCAAACTCACAGTAGGCTGGGGCCCTACAGGTTGGAGAGGGATCCACCTCTATTGCGAGTATCTTTCTGTATACTTTTTCAGTATATGTAAAATTTCTCTTTTACTAAGTCCTGGTCTTTGTACAGATGTCATCACTTGGTTGTAAGTTTTATCATAAAGTATCTTTTCTTTGTTACTCAGAGGGTACAATGTAGCTAGACTTATCAATTAAATGCCATCAAATTCAATGGTGGATACCTTTTAAATGTGGATTTCAGTAGTTCAACCGTACTGAATAACTTTGTCATATAAATGCAGTTTGGATCCCATGGTGCCCTCTATCTTCATGCTAGTCATGGACCATCATACTTTTGTTTTTAGTAACGTGGCAGTACCTTACAGTTCCTTAATGACATCAATATCTAATTGGTACGTTGTCAATCACCTTAAGAATAAACTATGTATCTATTGACAAAAATAAGAAAGATCGCTTCTTTCTTTTCATACTGATGTCTCATTTCTCATGTTTTGGCCGGTTACTTCTAAAAGTTTCTTTTTGCAACTCATATGGTGTATGTTAATGTAGTTGGTGGGTCATACAGGATGAGCATCTATGCTTGATATTGTCCTACTCAAACCAGATTTAACTGCTTAATGCCTTTCTGTAACTTCCTTGTGATACCAGAAAAACACAGAAAATAACTGATAAAGGTAGTTAAAGCGCTTAAGTTTACTTGAAACATTTATGTTTCATTTGCCAGATAGCTGTTCAGGATATAAAAATCAGCAAAGAGTTACAAGCTCTGATAGCTCCAGCTATACTGCCACGCTCATTTTTCAGTCTACAGGTAAAGCCTATTCCTTCAAGCCATCCTGTCTTATTGGATAGCAAGTTTCTCGTGCAGTCTTATCCATCATAGAAGGGAGCCTGATCTAGTGGGAATTGGAATCCACAATTTCATTCTCTTTGAGTTTCTGCCTAAGACAAGGTTACTGGTGAAAGAACAGGCATAAATGTTAGTTTCGTTTTCTATCTTGTTTTTTTGATTGGCTGTCAGATACATAATAGTTTGCTTCATACATGGACCATGGTTAAGCATGTTATATATGCCTTATATAATACTGTCTCCTGTGAGTTGTCAAATGCTTGTTTGCAGATCCTGCAGTTCATTCGATCTCTCAGAGCTCAAGTCCCAGTGGGAAACCAAGACAGGTGATTCTTAGACATCACCATCACTACAACTTCCAGATTTCTTCCTTAACAAGCATGTATACGAACTCGTTTGAAATGCAGGCAGACAGTAGGTGGATTATATTACCTCTCTTATCTGGATGGCAATATGCTTTTGGGTCGTGCAGATAGAGGTGGAGCCTTTGTGTTCACTAAAGCTCAACCTCTTGTATAATGGGAACACTTTCAACTGCAAGTATTTGAAATGTTCGGAATAGAATCCCACACTATTGTACCCACACATTCTCTCAATGTATTCCAGCAGCATGACACACTTATGCTTAATATAATGTACTGCAGCCAATACCCATGATGTCAAAATCCAAACCTAGCTCTAGCAATTAATAAATTTATCCTGTTCTCTGATTCCCTTTGTAATATAGTAAGCGTGAAGCAGCCAACAAGTTTTAAGCTGGTGCAATGGTAAGGATTTAGAAGTTGCTCAATGGAAAATGCTGAAACCAATGGCTGTAGGTGCATTATTTGTATTCAATTATCGATGTTCTTGCCTCCCTGAAATTCAGTTGTAGTTTGTGAGGGTAAACCTAGCTACACATTTTCATCGGTTAATTTTATTCCTTTTAACTCCATTTTGAAGGATGAAGCTATCACAAAACTTGCGTCCGTATACAGTCGATTGAGAACCACACGTACGAGTCAGATCAATAGGGTAAATCTTAAATATCACAAGGAAAAAATAAAGATAAAAAGGCTTTGGATTAGAGGACATGAAATCATAGAAACAAGATATGAAGATTTATAAACAGAGTGAGTTACAAAACCATTCCCGATAACATCATAAAGCACTACTGGAAGACAAAAACAACTACAAGTAACGGATTTCTCCTCCCTTCTACATCACATGGAAACCATAAAAATACATTACCGAAATTCGTATAGATTAATCTCCTAACAAAAATCTAAAACTAGCAAAAACCCACCACTTAATAGGTTCAAGGTTGCCACCGAAACAAAATAAAAATAAATAGAACAAATAAAACAAACACCAACTTATAACCCTAAACAGCTAGATTCTTGTGCCATCATCTGTGTGCGTCCTCATCAGTATTACCGTTTTCTCCCACTTCTTCCCACTTTCCTCCTTGGTCGTGTTCTCGTCTCTGTTTTCCTCTGTATTTTGAGCTCAAACAACATACAAACTGATTAACTGAACTGGGTTTTGAACACTTCTCGGTCTCTAAAATGAGAGTATTTTAAGATCTCCCTAGGAGTTTCACCGCTACAATTGTTTTTCCCTCTTTTGGGTACACTTCACTTTTATAATTGATGATCTCTGCTGGATATATATATATATATATATATATATATATATATATATATATATGTATATATATATACACAAGCAGCTACTTTAGCTATATAAGCCGACACCTATCCGTTGGGATATTTTGTAGGAGCATTGAAGGTTGTATAAACTATGTTTTTGTCATTTTGAGAAGCCTCGTAACTTGTTGTTGGAGTTAGCCATATATACAAAGTTCCAAAAAGCCAGGGTATTTTGGTCATATAGTAGATGACTGCTAGCTGAGGTCTGAACCATATCTATAACGGAAGAGAATGCGGATGTTTCATATTATTTTTCGCCAATTATAATTAATTGACTTCTTATGTTATTCTTAAATATTTGGCTGTTGGTAATCTCTCTCTTTGCTCATGGTGATTCAACGTCCATGGTTATTTTTTGCGTTATGCAACTAATCAAACACGAAAAAAAGAGAAGTAAACACAACTTTAATTTTCGATTGAAGAATCGCTACTATCAATGATAGTAATAAAATGGATTTCTTTGAATCGCTTATATCAATCATAGTACATTTATGTGCATCTTTTATGTGATGAGATAAAAAGCAAAACTATAGAAATAAAAAATGACTTATTATTTTGGTCCATAATATGAAGGTTAAAAAAGTAAAATATGTTATAACTTTCACTTTAATTCCTTAACCAAACATGAATCGATTGAACGAACTGTTGAGTACTCCAAGAATTAAAGGCAATAATTGCTAAAAATCTATGCTTGGAAAAATGAAAGCTAAGAGAAAATTATTACTAAAAGTCTAGGTAAAAATTAGGTATCTAATCCTAAGCCTCTTAGATCCTTAAATAAAGGAATCCTAAGAGGAAAGAATAAGGAAAACTATCCAAAAACAATAATGGAAACTAATTACAATATTAAAATAAAATAAATAAAAAGATCTTCAAAACCTACTAACACGCGTAATCATGACCGGTCAGGCTTCACCTCTGACCGGTCACCTTGAACTTATTGGAAGTTTATGTGTCACATCCCAATTCCGATGATATAATGGAACCACTCAAGAATGTGACGTGACAACACTTATAATATTAAACCTAAGAACTAAAAGATAAACCTTAAAAAAAACTTTTTATATTAAAGGAACCTAGAGTGTACAATATCACACAAGATAACAACCTCTCATATTGGGCCACATCCCACAATAGACGTCAACAACAAAGTAAAAACAATTAATCCCTCTCACAGAACAAAACAAAAAGACGTACCAACGACGATAGCTGTACAGGGAACTGTCCTCTATTCTCGAACACCTGAAAAGTATCGCATATATATGTGTGAGCTAACCACATGCTTAGTGAGTACAACTGAATCATATAAATAAGAACAAGCAAAATATTTATAGATCAAGTTAAGTTGAAAGAACTCTTTCAGCAAAAATAATATTCGTATTCGTAAAGACAAATTATCTCTAATTAGTTTTTCTTTTATGCATTTTAATCACTACTTACATTTTTTTATCACGGCAATTTTAAAAATAATGATGTGTGAACATGTATGATATGTATGACTTGGGTCTCACATTGTGGCTCCTTACTTAATACGCTGACTTGATGGCCTGATCCGATGACCAAGTCATGTTTCCTTTGTGTCTGCAATCACTGAATGGGTTATCCACGTGACTATGCCATCAACGTTTTTTCTTCATTTTGGATCGATTCTCTTCAATTTTCTTCGAATTTTGCATTATCCTCAGCTTCGACACTCCTTCCAATCGCACTTCCATCATTTCTCGGGTGTCGAAACTTCTTCTAGGCATTCGGATATCACAATTTCGTCATCCAACACCTTATTTATCATAGAAAATCACCAATTAGACAAAAGCTATACCTGGCGTGTATTATTTGATAAAAACAATGATCAAGTATTGCACATGTGCTTAATAAGGACACGTTGACCTACTATAGAAGACGTATTATGGTCTCAACACTCGACTGAAGTTGCATCACGACTAAAGACATCAAAAATATTCTAACAAAGAATAATCAATCTACAATAATTCAGTACTACAAGATTCAACGACTTCTCCAATTTTAGTTATTTGCATAATATCCCAGGTTCTGATGTCCAACTAAGTACTAATTCCAAAGTCCATAATTGGGTCAAAATGATATTCTAACATGTTAATCATGTTTCTCAATGTGATCATCTAATAAACGACATTACCTTGTGTAAATTGAAAATGTAACAACATGGAACGATAAAATGATATTGATGCAACACGGGGGTAAGGCATGAATAGTCGAAATATAGTTAAATGATACTACGATCAATTAGGGGTTTAACATGATTGAGGAGGGATGAAGATATATTTCTTGTAGTGTTTTTGGACCGGTTAAGGTATGTATTGACTGGTTAAAATAGATTTTGACCAATTAAGAGGTAGTCCTAACCGGTTAAATATGGTCTTCCTAGGTTGGACGATAGCCTAGTTGACTAGTTATGCAATCTTGTTGACCAATTAACATGGGATTTTCCATAGTTGGACAGTGGCTTAGGTTACCGGTTAAGGGATAACATGTAAGAGGTGTATATATAATGGGTCCATTTGGCCTGGCTGAATTATTGGATTATTCTCGTTGGCAAGGTAATCATCTTCCGACAATAGTTAAAGAGCTAATCCTAACATCCAGTGCAGTGCAAAAATCTAACCACCACAACTTCCAATCCCTTCTGGCAATGAACTTTATAGATTGTCGGTTAAGTGATTGTTTGGTCCTTTTCAAGTACATTTCTTTTCGGAAACGTAAAATTAAACCTAGCTACATATTTTCATGGAAATGCCACCATCCACTGGTTAATTTTATTCCTCAAACTCCATTTTGAAAGGTGAAGCTATCCCAAAACTTGCATCCGACTATCGTGGTATATGTCGGACTCAGAATTACGCTTACTAGTCAGATCAATAGGGTTAAATTTTAAATATCAGAAAGAAAAAACCAAAAAAAAAGGTCGGTACGGATTCTAAGTGAGGCAATCAAGGTGGATGCAAAACCCGAGCTAAAATGGTAGGTGTGGGACCCGAGGGAACAAGGTCGGTACGGATTCTAAGGTAGAACGTTATGCTTCCGGAGGGTGAGTCGAGAGGTCGACGACGAGTTACTACACAAAACTCATGCAAACATATGTACGAAACATGATGAATTGGCGTGCATCCATCGCAGACTAGCGCACACAAGTACACGAAGTGTCAGAAGACCAAAGGTTATGTCGCTCGCTGGTGAGTAATTGAACCCAAATAACGCACGCAAGTGAGGTGGTATAGCTGCACCACTTGCGAAGTATAATCAATGCTCGAGAACTGAAATGGGCTAGCACACGCATGTGCATTGATGGCACGGGAAATGGTGTATGCCAGAAGCCTTGACTTGGTCAAAGCCTATACAAGGTGCAAGGGTGGGGGAAATAGTTCACAACTCTCTTTCTCGCCTCTCATCCACCCTTGATTGAAAGCCATACTTGGATCGAGGATTCGAGAGTTTTTTTTTATGTTTTCTCATAATTCAAGCAGTCCTTTCCCTCGCTCCTCTACCAATCCCTAGTATTCCCTACACTAATTATGTAAAGAGATCCAAGGAGAGCAAGAGCACCAGAAGTAAGGGATTAATTGCCACTCCGGATGAGACATCGAAGGTGTAGGAAGCGTAGCGGAGGCGAAGGCGGAGTGAAAGCACCATGGATCGAGATACCTGCTATGATTGAAAGTCGAAAACCCTATTTTTTTGGTGCCTACTAAAAGTCGATCGAAGCTTTGATCGGCAGTTGAAAACCCAAAAATGGAAAACGAAAGGAGGATGGGAAAGGAAAATGAGAGGAGGGAAAAAGGGAAATTTGGCACAAAGTTTGGTGCCTATTTTTTTTTTTTTTTGTAGGCTGTAGATGAAGATTGTTATAACAAAATGTTATTTTTATCCTTTATTATAACATAATAAAAATAATGTTATCAAATAGGTAAAAAAAAATTCAATTGTTACCCTTTATTATAGCATAAAAGAATGCTATGAAATAGCTAAAAAAATACTATTGTTACCCTTTATTATACCATAATGAAAAGAATGCTATCAAATTATGCTATAAATTGTCTTATTTGTTATAGTGGTTATCTGTTCTCTTACCTCAAGGAAGAAGATTTTTTTCAAGTGTTGACACCTGAATTGAAAACTCCAAAATGATAATATGAAAAGTTGAAAAAATGAAATCAAATGTTCATCTAGTAAACTTGAATATGACAAATTTACATTCGAGATGTTGTACTAAGATCCAATTGCTTCGAACACGCTTACCAGCTACCATAAAATCTATGAACCACTTATATAAACTAAGTACAAAATATGGATTACTCTAAAAGGTTAACTATGTGCCGGGAAATACTATGTCTAAAATAATGAAAAGATATGCCTCTGTGGGTCTAATTTTTGTCGGGCTTTATTCTTCAATCATCTGTTATAGATGTAGGGAGTGACTAGGGTTAGTACATTTACTCTTGGTCTTTATTTTTCGCTTGAATTTGAATAACTTCATACCTTCAAATTATAACTAGATAGTGGCCATGCATACATAACTTCTTTCTCAGGTCTTTCTTCTACTCTTAACACCTGTCATTAGTCACGAAGTTTAACACGACCCTCTGAATTCTACTGTTTCGTTCATGTAGACCTTCAACCGCTAATAATTGCTAAGTTTCTCTAAGCGATGCTACTTTGTCTTCTCTCCATATTTTTCTAATTATGTGCACACATAACGACTTCTTGGTGGAATATTGTGCCATATTCTTAGTGAAACAGAGTTTAAGGTATGTATAAACAGATAATGTGATAGCACTAGCTACAATTGTCCATTAGTTATGCAAACATTTGGGTTTAAAGATGGCGTGGACATGGACTTTTAGAGGGATAGTCTGAAGTATCATGTAACTTGCTATAGGTATACAAAAAACAACATTAATGTCGTCATATTTGACTTCGAGCAGCAAGAAGTCTGCCATCTTGAAATGCCTCTATAACCACACTATTCACGTAATTTTTTTTCCTTCATTAGAAATTTATAAGCCCAACTCAACTTTGAAAATCGTCTTGTAAGGTAAGAGTTGTTCAAGGTTTATATGCAGAGGAATGATGTCCAGCATAGACGATGTGATACTCGCTAATACCCTTCTATATCGAAGTGTGCATGTAACGCATATATGAAGATGATTGAGGGTTTAGCTGAGAGGACTTGTGTGTGTAATTGGTACGAAACGGACTTAGCTTTGATACCATATTAAAAACCTATGAGCCTAACTCAACCTTGAAAATCGATTTGCAAGGTAAGAATTGCCCAAGACTTATTTGTAAAGAACTAATACTAAGCATGAACGATATGAGACTTGCTAATATTCTTTTTTCTCCGGAAGAAGATTTTCCTGATCCTTTTATAAGAGGGCCAAGCCTCTTCACATTGCATCCTGTAAATACTCCACTCGAGATTTCGGGTACTTTTTGTGATAAAGTACTCTCTAAAGCCACTGAAGAATATAAATATACCATAAGATTTCTGTACTACACCAAAATATTGTTCCCACTTGATTGTCTACCGTTAGAATAAACTAATTTCTCAAAGGTTTGATTACAGCAATTCATGCCAACACAAAACTGTTATAACTTGTGACTCATATGGAAAGATTCCGAGAATTTCTAGGCAAAGATAAGATGCCGAGCATAGTGGAGTAGAACGAGAGAAAAAAAGCGACCGAGGGCAAAGCAGGTAAAATTGCGTTGTTTTGTCCGCACTACAAGGAAGTGCACTACTGCCTCCCCGAATCCCGGGATTCATATTTTATAAAACTTAATTTTTAAAAATCTGTCAATGAGAAGTGATTAATAAACTTGAGGATTAAGATTTGGTCTAAGAATTTGATTATGTCAAGGAAAAAGTAAAACAAAAAGTTAATGCGCTCGTGCTTAAGTGACAACTAATTAGAGGAATAATATTAGATACACTAAGCCTGGCCATTTTTTATGATTTATAGTCAACACCAAAAAAAAGTATACCTTTGGTTTTCAAAAACGACAGTTTACCCACTAACCAACGAAACAAAATACAAAACCAAGAAGGGTAAATTGCACTTACCTACCCTGAGGTTTTAAATTTTGTAGTTATCTCCCTTACTTTTGAAACTATTATGCCTAATCTATGCAAAGTAGGTGCTCTATTCAACAAAACAGGATGCCCCTGCATAACTTCCTGAAGCATTTCCCATACAATTGGTTCCTTTTCCTGAATTTGACTCTTCGCAGCTACTATGTTCGGAGCAAGTTGTTGTCTAATTAGACCACGAATTACAAATGTCTGGAAAAGTTCTATTGCTATTTCGCGGGGCAATCCACATCGATGTAATGAAAGTGAAGGACCCACAACAATTACGGAACGCCCCGAATAATCAACCCGTTTGCCAAGCAGAGTCTCACGAAATCTTCCCTCTTTGCCTTCAATGAAATCTGAAAACGACTTGTAAACTTTATTATGACCATCCCTGATTGGTTGTCCGCGGATTCCATTATCAAGAAGTGTATCCACGGCTTCTTATACCAATTTCTCCTGGTTACCTTTTGCGTCCTCCCGTTAGATTCCGTTAGTTTTTTATGAGGTCACCCTAATACTTTTTTAAAATACCTAAAATGCTATTGGTAATGGCTAAATAAACAAAATAAAATCTCTCTAAGACTCACAATATTTATTTCTCTCCTCACCTCACTAAAGGTATTCAATTTCTTTTATTTTAGTTATTTTTTCAAATGCATTAGTTGATTATTCATTTATTTATCGGCGTACCGATTTTGATTTATAACTAAAAAATAACGTACATTTCACGATAAAGATTAAAATTAATGTACACACACATAATATCACACACATGCCACTGATTGCTTTTAACAATTCTCATACCACTGATTTTTGTTTATCTCAATTCATGAAGAAGATTAAAAATTAAAGTTATTTCTTCTGTTTTTTAAAGATTAGAAATTCTCCTGTTTATTTTTTGCAATCTCCTTATTTATTTGTTTTTGCAAGTGTAGTCATGAGCAATTAAAGACAAACAATCTTCCTATTTTTAAAGATTAAAATATTGTAATGGTTCATTATAAAGATTAAACACAATCCTTAACCTTTTTTTGTAGTTTTCATAATGGTTTTTGTCCACTCTAGGCCAACATAAAATCAAGTGTAATTATGTTTTTTGTCTCAATTTAAGTGTAACTATAAAAAACTCAAAATTAACGATTTTAAAAATAACGGTATCGGCCAGTAGCCAATAAATATCCGATACAGGCCAAACTACCAGGTAACACTCGATAATTTTTTCGGTGGTACACAAGGTCAAGAGTGGTACCATTTTTCTTTTGATACAATACATGCCACCTAAAGCGAATTCGGTTTCTAACTAAAAATAGTAAGAGCTTAAACAAACCAGTTTACTTTTTCTGCACACGTCTTATATATTTATTTTGATATAAAAATGAGTTGTCTTATTCAAAAATAATGGTCCAGTTTGGTCCAAAATTATATCTCTAATAAGTACTTAGTTGGAAAAAACCTAAATTTCAATAACCATAAAATGCAACAAGAGACTTAACTCAGAAGGAAGAAATGTTATCCAAATCTAAAAGTGGAAAAAAGTTCAACGAAATTGATTGCGGGAAGAGGCAAAACGGTCAATTCAAGGGAAGAAATCTTATCCAAGAGAAGCATGTATATACCAAAGGGTAAAATGGTTAATTTGTGATGAAAATAAACGGTGTGGATCGAAAAGTAATAGGAGGGGTAAAATGTATAATAGTTTCAAAAGTGAAGGAGGTAACTACAAATTCTGAAACCTTAGAGAGGTTTTTGCAATTATAAGAAACATTAGGGGAGATAAGTGCAATTTACCCAAAAAAGAATTATACTTTGCAAGTTTAAAAGATAGACAAATCTAATATTTGAGTGATGGTGTAAAGAGAACCTTGAACGTGCGGCAGGCAGGAATATTGCCAAAACCACTAGCATGATTGTAGACAAACTTTATAGGGTTGTTCATCACTCAACAAACTATTAACTAATCATTCTAGACAGATTATGCTTTCATTTTTTTATCCCTTCTTTATTTTTTTCCTAATAGGATCATGCACTAATTCTTTCATCCATATCCATACACACAGAGAGAGAGAGAGAGAGGAGGAAGATTTTGTGTTTATTAATTATTTTTTATTTGATAACTAAGATATCCGGCTGACTTTGTGTATGTCCAATCTTATTGTCGATTAGTCTTCGAGACCATGGAGATAACGGCTAGGCATAACTTCCAATGACCGAAAAAATGGGTTATCATATATTGATTCGTGATACCATACACACTTATTTAATTCACTGTAATTGTTATACGCTCCCCAATTAACTTCATATTGTGTTCAATTTATGCTATTGGTCAGGTAGATTTATTGATGTAAGCCTTAAATAATCAAGCTCATTTCAAGTGTTGACATTTTTTTAACAGAACACATAATTCTTTAATTTTCTTTTACTTCTCGAGTAGTAATTTCTTTTCTTTACTTTTTTAGAGTTGTATTTATTTTCTTTATGAAGTGAGTGGTTGGGTGTGGTAGCATAGTTGCGACATGATTTACGACATCTTGAAATGTTAAGAAATAAAAAGAATAAAAAAAAAAAAGGATCAAGGGGATTTAAAGTTGATCCAGCGTGTTAGGCTGATGTCATCTGGTTCAACTACTCGGAAATCGATAGACGAATCAGTTGAGCAGATTGAAGTAAATTGACCTGGTATTCTCAAGATAGTCAAACATGTAATGACTCAAAAATTTTAATTGAAATAAAATACTTCGAGCATTATTTTTTCGCATGTAATTAAAATCGGTATTTTCCGTTTGTGTATAATTTTTTTTTTCTTCGTTGTATAAGTATATGCATATTATATGTTATGAGTTTCTTTTTATAACATATATACTTTAATAATAAGTTTGTTAATATAAATATTGAAGATTTATATAATATTTTAACCAGTAGACTTATCTTATATATGTGTGTATTATATATCACTCCCTCTCTCTATCTCCTCCCTCTCGGCAGCCTCCCAGCCCCCGGCGCCCCGTCACCCCTTCCGTCACCTGACAGCCCTCTCCCATCGCTCAGCCATCCTACCCCCTCCCCACCCAACCCCAAATAAGCCATCATCCATGGCTATCTTCTTCGCCAAACATGTTTGCGCATAATTTGTTTATTTTCTTTTAATTTCTTGTTTAATTTAGGAACAACCACAACTCATGGGGATCTCTAAAACTAGACTTTAAGCAGTACTGTTTCCCTCAAGCTCGAAATGACAGGACATATAGTACTGAGTCTATATATGGGATTATGGCCTGGCAAATTTGATCAACTGCCATAGAAACATATATTTTCAATTTTAGTCTAATCTCAAGTCTAATGAAATGAGAATAAAAGGATACACGGGTATTTTCCCCATGCAAAAATGCTAGATTAAGTTAATTAATTTGGGGACCTTTTGAATGAATAATTCGTGGGTCTTTATGATCTGATCTTTGTTCTTTGTCCTAATTTAGATTATATATATCGACAATGAGGATATATAAAGTTTGTCCCTTAATTCTTTTGATGCACTGATTTTGTAAGATGCTCCTTTTCAATTTTTAATTAAGATTCGTTTAGGCACCTAATTAACTAACTTTTCCCAATAATAAACTTTACGCATTACAATGACGCCCTGTCTTTCTGTTTCTTTTTCCTTCTTTTTTTCCGTAGAAGGTGGTGATAGAATGTGAGAAACAGAAATAGCGATAATAATTACAAAGAACCTCTTATATATATTCATTAATTGGAGAAAAAAACTCCCAATTACGAGAACTGATGCAACAAAGTGTATGTTTTGGATAAGTATAATACGGAGACAATTCCAAATATTATTTGAACTAGATATACTTATTTCTTGGATAAATGAATTTAGTAAAACACTCAGTTTTTGTTAATGAATTAACAATCATGTAACCTTCAGTCTTACAAAATAATTTATAGGGGTGTAGAACCCTATATCAATTAGAAAATGAAATAACAAAATATTTAGGCTTGATAATGTAGCATAAATAAAAGAAATTACGAAAAACAAAAAATTCTGATTTGACTAGAAAATCAAATACTAAAAAGAAATATAAGGTTGTCAAAACAGATGGAGAAATTCCTACTAAAAGTTGTAAGGAAAATAAATCTTTTGTAAAATGGCAAATTTATTAATTATAATATGTCCACTCTTTTTTCTTTTTCTTTTTCTTTTTTCCATTTCCTATACCAATACACTAGCAATACAAATAATTAAATTGTAGGTCATATACCAACCATGCCCACAAATAACAAAAATCCACAATACATTCACTTCCAATGCAACCACTAATTCACAAAGTTACCTGAATTCCACAATTATGATGAAACGAAGGTCAACATGAAAAGAAAACAAAAAATCAAGTTGAGCTTCCTACATAAAGAACAACAATAGCCATGAAATGTACCATGGACATTGGACAACTACCATAAAATGCAAAAAACAAAAAGTAATAACATCAATGTGACATAACTATGTCTACCGAGAAAGTATCTTAATTGGCTGAATACCTCGGTCCTAAAAAAAGAAGAAGAAATATGAATTTATAGCTCTAATTTTACAATAAAAATTAACACATATATGATACTGAAGGACTATGTATTTGCTCCTCAACAGGTAATTCGGAATCAAAATTTATCTTCTTTAGGATTGTTTTCCAATTCTTCTACTTTTTGGAAAACTTTTGCTACAATTCATAATATTTTTACCATATATATTTAGGCAAGGGAAGAATTCCAAAATATAGATGCATTGAATTATAATTTCATACAATTTGTGATGGCATTTCACATACAAGACAGATATGTTCATAAGTCTATTTTTTGCTACTATTTACATCCACCAACGGAATGTACACGAAACAAGAAGATTTGGGCAATTGGTCCATTGAATCTTGGCAGAGTTAGCGACAAAAGGAACTCAAATAGCCGACACAGTTGTTTGGATTGGTTTGACAAACAAGCACCGGATTCCGTGCTGTATATCTCATTTGGAACAACTACTTCAATGGAAGATGAACAAGTCAAAGAACTTGCAATTGGGTTAGAACAAAGTAAAAATAGAACAAGAACAGAGAAGAAGAAAACTAATTCAAAAATCAACCAAAATCATCGCTCAATTTTGCCAAAATTACTTACAGTCTCATATGTTTCTATATTGATTGCTCGATATACACTGCCATAAGTACCATCTTCAAGCTCCTCCAAAACTTTATATCTGAAAGAAGCATGAACCAGAATAAACAAGCACAAGGATCAGAACATAAATAAGTAAAAGAAAGGAAAAGAAACTTACCTGTGATCTGTAAAACCTCCTGTGCAACTAATTCAACAAAGAAAACCACAAACATTAATTCATGTATTTATGTGCTTAATGTATTTATGTGCTTAATGTATTTATGTGCTGACGCCTCCTCAAACATCAGTCCTTGATATCTTCTTATCAATTCATGAAAATTATAAACCATGTGAAGTTAGCTCTATCTATCCATGTTTACATATCCAACTAGACATGCAAGAAGCATCACACACCCTCATAAAGTTTCAACTGGCCAATAGGGGACTTCACAAATTCATAAGAGTCCATGGAACATAACTGGAAACATTTCAATTTACAATACAATGAGAATGCAAATATACAAAAAAAGAAGCAATATCAAAGTCAGTACCAACTACTACTTCATTTATCAATCATGCTTTAGATCTATCCCAAGGGAGACAAAACATGAAGCATATTTCATCAATTCAGCCAAAAAATAGGCAAGGAATCAGATAATTACAAGTAGATGAAACCAACAGGTCCAAATTGAGATAAAATACCATTTATTAACTCCCAGCAATGGTGCTCTGATACCAGGATCGTGCTTCCGAATGGAGAATGGAGATCTCCAAATAAAGAACGGGAATCCAAAAATTGAAAAAAAAAACTAATATTTTCGTTGCTATTTAGGAAAAAAAAAAAAACTAATGATATCTACTTACATTTGGATCTTTGAATAACATTCTTTATTATTTAACAAATTTCGACGTTCCTTGTTGTAAAATTTATACGAAATTTCTGCTACCAAAACAAACGAGTTGTGTTTCTTATAAATCGGAACTCATAGCTTGATTATAGAAAGAAGAAAAACTCATCAAGAAGGAAGAGTATCAGATGGAAAAATATCCAAATTGATGCGTGGTTAATTAGAATTAAAAGTTGACAAAAGATAAAAACTAAAGCCCTAACCAAATTCTACACTCTTACACGTAAAAGGGGAATAGGGCGGGGGCACATACATCCGAATCCTACCTATTTCCCGATTTTTTTCAAATTAATCTCCAAATTCTATCTGATCCATGAATCTCCGCCCCAAATGGGGCGGAGACGAATAGGGTGGGTGAAATTGCCATCCCTACCTCCAAGCCTAAGCTATTCTTAATTTAGGCACTAAAAGTAGAAAAAAAGAAGAGGAAATATTTTCATAAAACTACGTAGTTTTGATCAACAATATTATTTAATTTTTAAAAATTGTGATTAAATCAGCTACATACATACATATATATATATGTATGTATATATGCGTGTGTGTATAACGACGTAGTATTATATCTCTAAAAAAGTACCCTATAAAAAAAGTGATGCCCCATTAACTCCTTGATGAGCTAATTTTGTAAAATTGTCCTTTAAAAAATGTCCCAGAATCATCTGACAAAAATTAAATATCATTTTCATAATAAAATTGTGTTATGATGGGTGGGCTTTCTAAACCCGATTGAGCCCAAAGTTTATAAGAATGATACAATTGACATGCGCAAAAATATCAACAATCTCGATTGTCGTGATTGTGTCGCGTTTGTGTGATTACTATACAATCAATCACAGCACAAAACTTAGTTTACAGACAAGTGGGTCGAACATATGAAATTAAAAGGTAATTGCGGAGCTAATTTTTATGATGTTCGATTTGAACTGTTAAGATTTAACGTCTTATGAATTCCTTTATTTTCACCAAAAAATGATATAATCCGACATTAGTAACCATGTGATCAAAAGACATTTATTATGTTTCAAGACATTAAAGTCGAATAATACATCACCTGAGCCGCGTCGAAGTCTTTTTCGATCAAACTCGCCTATCTTTCACGTAATATAAATTATTTTGCTCGTTTCAATAATGAAGTTAATTATATGTCGTTAGACACTTGATCGAAAAGAAAATGTCTATAGATTTGATCTTAAGTGCGAATATGTCCAATTAAAGGGGTTAGAAACGCTTAAAGGAAATGTTCTATTATAACCTATGTTTTGAGGCACTACAAGTGCCATAGCAAATTGAAAAATAACAAAATTAAATATTGAAAATTGAGAACTAATACATGTAATCAAGGGCGCTTAAGGAAAAAAAGAGAGAAAAAAAATAGATAATAAAACGACGTTGTTTTATGCCTCCAACAAAATGTCCTGTTATACTCAACCTTTAGAGGTACTAACAATTGTTAGGGATGGCAACGGGGCAGATCGGGGGCGGATAGTGCTGTCTCCGCCTCCGATCTCCGAACTTCATCCCCGCCCCGATCCCCGAACGAGGACTAATTTTGCCCTCCACCCCCGTCCTGAACAGGGAACAGATATCTCCAAACGGGAATCGGATATCTGAAAATAAAAAAAAACTAATATTTCTAATTTTAAAAAAAAATTAAATTAGGAACTATGAATATATGACTTTAAAAAAATTTGAAACTATAAAAAATAAAAACAAATCGAACAATATTAAATGTAAGAGTTCTAAACAATAGTTAAGATAGTCATAAACAATAACCATCATAACTAGCCAATACAAAAAAATACAAGAGTTTATAAACTACAACAGGGACTATGAGTAATCAAGAAGAATAAATGGCAAACTATATCCTAGATAGGGACTATTAATGTGGAAAATTATTCTCACAAAATTACAACAGCAACAAAGAAAATTATATCGTATTGCATCAAGAGAAATAAAGAACTATCATTTACATTACAAAAAAAATCGACAAAAAAATACTACACAATATAGTTTTGCCTCAATGTATTACAATGTAGGACATATTTTTATCAACACAAAAGTAAAAAATCTAAAATCAACAAATCCTAAGTTCCTAATATATTTTTGAATAAGGGTTAATAGAACGGGGTGAAGCAGGGCGGGAGATGGAGGCTGGAATCAAGGCAAAGATACATGGACCCGCATCCTACCCGTTTTT
Source organism: Arctostaphylos glauca (assembly GCA_019985065.2). Classification (NCBI taxonomy): domain Eukaryota; kingdom Viridiplantae; phylum Streptophyta; class Magnoliopsida; order Ericales; family Ericaceae; genus Arctostaphylos; species Arctostaphylos glauca. The sequence goes on along the minus strand of JAHSPW020000012.1, from coordinate 15,811,198 downwards.
TAAATTTTTTAAAAATGTATTCTCCGAATCCGATTCGATATCCGAAAAACTCCCCGAATCCTCGATTCGTTTGGGGCGGGTATGGAGCAAGACAGATCGGATCAGACAAAATTGTCATCCCAACTGTCTTATCAAAACTATCACAAGTAAAATAAATATAGAAAATCAGAGTTAAGTCCAAATATCTTATTAAATACAATCAAATGAAACACTTAAGAAGGTAATATCTCATTAGTAATTTTATAAGGCAGTTTTAAAAAATACACTTTCAAAAGTGTCCCAAAATCTCCAGTTTGTTGCAAGAACATTGTACATTAATGTAGTGTTTTATTTATAGGCATTAGAAAAGTAATGTTGTTGGAATTAGATCCATTTTATTTGCAGATAAAGATAAAGCTGACATTATGTCGGAGCCGATACTAACAGGGAAAAAACTCAGAAGCCAACTTGTTTGTATTTTAAGAAAATTATTTTTAAGTATCCATATTTTACTATATATTATAGATTTGGGTAAAATACGCTAACCTCCCCTGAGGTTATTGACAAATGCAAAGACCACTCATGTAATTTTAGAAAATACAATAATCTCTCTTACTTTACAAACTACTAAACTGTTTCTCCCTAGTGTTAATTTTCATCCAAAAATAGAAGGATTGTGCTGATGTCATTGTAGTTGATTTTCTAAATTCCTAAAATGCCCTTCAAATGTCTATAAAACGACACCCAACATGTTCTTCTCCTCTCACAAATCACACAAGTTATCTTTCCATACTAACCTCATATTAAGGTATTAAAGCACGTACGCTCTCTCAATTTTCTTTTTTCCCTATGAATGCATCTGTTATTTTTTTATATATTGATGTTGTTTGGTTTTTTATTTATGAACATGTCATTTTCTAGTACTAAAAATATTCTTAGGGCTATCAATAAAATGTGCCAGTACTCAATTGACAAATGCATATAAAAAATTATACAAAAATCACAAATATCAAGTAATACAAATTAATTTTAACAAAAAAAATTCTTCTTTTAATGTTATTTTTTGAATTAATTTATAATTTATCTCTGTCAATTTTTTGTAATTTATTAGTTTGTCTCAATGACTTCTTACAAAATAAAAATAAAAATAAAAATTATGAGCTAAGTTTGATACAAGTTCAGAAAAGAGAAAAAAAAAATTTAAAAAATTATTTTATTTTAGTTTTCATCTTTAGGATTTTTTTTTTTTTTTTGGTGTTGAACATAAGTTTATGCTTTTTAAATTATTTTTGTTAAGGTAAATTAATAATTCACAAAAATAATAACGGAAAACTAACAAGTACAAATACAAAAAAAAAAAAAAAAAACTTGAATGAGCATGTCATAAGGGTGCCGGCTTGAATTCCTTATTCAATTTTTTTTTTAATTTTTTTGCTATTTGTTATTTTTTTCAAAATTTTTAAATATTATTAATTCGTTTTGACTAAAGTAATTAAAAAATAAATAAAATTATATAAAAATACTAAAAACAAATCACCAAAAACAAAAAACAAAAAGTCAAAATAGGCCAAACTTGCACAAACTTGATCAAAATATAATATAAATATAATTTAATTTCAAAATTTCAAGCTTTAATTTAATTTTTTTATTTTCAATATACATAAGTATATATAAATATAAAATATATATTTGAATGCGCACACACATGCAAATACACTATATAAAAATGAGAGGTAAAAGACTAAAGAATAGTATATTATTCTTTTACCAATCGAGACTAACGGTGTTTGTTAAAATTAACAACAAGAGGAGAAATAATCAAATAGTTTATAAAGTAGAGAAAGTTATTGTATTTTTTAAAACTACAAGAGAGATTACTGCATTCGTTAGTAACCTCAAGAGAGATTAGTACATTTTATCCTATAGATTTTTCTAATCTTGGGGGGACAAGTTAAATTATTTTCCTTGTAAATGGGGAAAGTTGCTGAAAATTTTATAATTGCTGCTGTCAAAGCTCAAGGGTCAAAGCCTTCTCATACCGACTTTTCATCTTCCGGATTCGGGGAGGTGCATTGCGATTTTTTTATTGTGCCTAATGCCTATATAGTACGAGTAAAATAATATAATTTTATTTGTTTTGTCTTTAACACTATATTACTTTGAGAAAAATAACAATGTAATTTCAAAAGTAAAATAGAGAAAATTATGTCATTTTATTCTATTACATGCACACTACATAAAAATGCAATACTGCTCCTCTAAGGCCCCGTTTGATAAATCTCTTAGGACTTGGGATGGGATTAATAATCCCATGGGCATAGGTAGTATGTGTTTGTTTTGCAAAAAGGGGTGGGATAAGTAAAGCCATGGGATTGCTAATCCCCTCACTAGGGGGTATTAGCAATACCATGTGGAACTAGGTATTAGCAATCCCATGGAAGTTGGATGAAAATATTGTGTAGAGAGTGACCTTATTGCCCTTCTATTTTATCTTTTATTCATTTGTTAACCTTGTTCAATTTTTGTTCACATTTATCGTTTTTGTTTTAATTTTTTTTGGATTATTAGTCCTTCTAAATGAGACGAATCTAAAAAGTATAAAATTATATTGAAAACTAAAAAAAAGTTATTAAAAATGACGAATAAATAAGTACAAAAAAATCTTATTTTTATTAGTTATTGTCTTTTCTAAACTTTTTTTAGATTTGACCCAATATTTATAATTTTTCTAAAACCTCTCGTCAAAACAAACTAATAATTCATAAAAAAAATGATAAAAAACAAAAAATTACAAAAAAAAATTCACATAAGAATGAAAAAATAATCAAATAATCATAACAAACAAGATTGCCCATATTCTATTTTTATTTATTTCCAATGAGATAAATATATAAATAAAATTAAAAGATTGTTCATTTTTAATTTTTTTAACTATGAACTCTATTTTCTAATTCTTTTGGAATGACCAAGATAAATAATTAAACAATTTAGGTGAGGGCAATTTTGGAAAATATATAATTTAATCCCATCCTTCCTTTTTGCAAACAAACACCAACTCAGTACTATTAATCCTATCCTGAGTATAACCAAACATACAACACAATTTTTAGTAATCCCTTGGTATTACAAATCTCATCCTAATCCCGTCACCTTACGAATCCCAACTTCCTAAGAGGTTTATCAAACGAGGCCTAAATCTCCATTTTCCACCCTTCTCCTCTCTTCTCGTTTCTCGTCTCTCCCACTAGATAAGCATTGAAGCCGCACAACTGGATTGGTACATCGACAAAACCCCATACCCTTCTCCCCACACAAACCCCCTCCCTCTCTCTCTACCTCTTACACTGTTGTCACACACACTCTCTCTCTTCATGTCCAAAACCTATTCCTTTCCCCGTCAATTCTACTCCCCAAATAAGCCTAGTAGGTCATTGTCGCCGCCTATACCAAAGTCCCCTGCTTTCCCTCCTTCCCTTGGCTATAAATCGTTGTCAGATATATAGAATCTCTGTATACCTACAATCATAAAGACACCCCCCCCCCACTCTCCCTCGAGCAATTACCTTACCTCCTTTGTCTCTTCCCTCGCACTTTTCACTCTTCCAATCACGTATTCAACCATTCTTCACCATTTACAACCTCTACTTTTTTCTACCCAAAATTCAAATTCCCCATTCTAGACGAATATCAAAGGTTCGTTAGATGGTGAAAAATTAAAAGAATATATAAATCCTTACCCGTATGCTTCTTTCTTTATTAATCATCACCCATCATGAAAAATGAATGAAACCAGAAACATAGCAAGTTTGGGTCAGTTTTCCATTGATTGAATATTATTTTGCTGCAGACATTTTCACCATTTTAAGAAGACTTGAAAGCCGCTTCTCAAGCTGCAAAAAAAAAAAAAAAAATGGAGGACAAAGGCCCTGATTTTTTATCTCACAAAAATCCCTCAACCATCCAGGTAAATACACAACCTACGAGATTTGATTGCGTAATGATATAAATATTGGTACGTATCATGTATGTATGAGTGCTCTGTTTCTGCTGTATTAGGTTATAGAGGAACTAAAAGAGCTGTGGGGGATGGCTCTGCCCATAACAGCAATGAACTGCTTGGTCTACGTTCGAGCGGTGGTTTCAGTGATCTTCTTAGGCCGTCTGGGGAGCCTAGAGCTAGCTGGCGGCGCCCTCTCCATCGGGTTCACAAACATTACCGGGTACTCTGTTCTAAACGGGCTGTCCTCTGGGCTGGAGCCGGTGTGTAGCCAAGCCTACGGTAGCAAAAACTGGGAGTTACTTTCACTCTCTCTCCAACGCATGATCTTCATCCTCCTAATGGCAATCATACCCATAAGCTTCTTATGGTTGAACCTAGATTCAATCATGATATTCATGGGGCAAGACAGGGAAATTGCAGTGACAGCCGCGGAGTACTGTGTGTATTCCCTCCCAGACCTTTTAATAAACACGTTGTTGCAGCCATTACGGGTATATCTACGGTCGCAGGGGGTAACGAAACCGATGATGTATTGTAGCTTAATCGCGGTACTTTTCCACGTACCGTTAAACTATGTATTGGTGGTGGTGATTGGTTGGGGGGTGAAAGGGGTGGCGGTGGCTTCGGTGCTGACGAACTTGCACATGGTGGTGCTCATGGCTGGGTACGTGTACGTGTACAAAAGGAGTGAGGGGAGATGGACGGTGGGGATTAATAATGGGGTTTTGGGGGGTTTGGGCCCACTGTTGAGATTGGCTATCCCGAGTTGTATTGGGATATGTTTGGAGTGGTGGTGGTATGAGATTGTGACGGTGCTCGCCGGTTACTTGCCCAGTCCGAGACTGGCGGTGGCGGCCACCGGGGTGATGATTCAGACCACCAGTCTTATGTATACTGTTCCCATGGCCTTGGCTGGCTGTGTCTCTGCCAGAGTAAGTCCATTTCTCCACATACATACATACATACATATTTTAAAATTAATCTATTAAGCGTTTTATGGAATACATGTTGTCATTATTTATTTAGTGCAGTTTCATTTGGCCTAAATTAGATTATTAAATTATGTAGATAAAAGTATAATTTAATTTTCACTTGAATTTATTTAGGCTAAATTATTATATTGTCTTTTGACTGCATTACATGAAAATGTTTGTTTGACTCGGAATACATAAAATCTAAAATACTCTTTTTTTGACTCCGGATGTTTATTTGTTGTTGAAAGTCAATGGATTTATTGATGTTATTTCCAATAATCTTTCTAAATCCAAAAATAGAAAAATAAATATAAACTATCATGAATAGTAAGAATCTATTTAGTCCAAATGTTAAAAAACAAAGGGGTATTAACCTATAAATAATCTAATAATTTAGTTAACTTAAATGGAGCCATAATACACTAGAAAATATGTAATTGTAATTGATACTCTGCGTCATCTTCTACATTACCTACTTGACATCTAAGAGAATGAGAGATTAATATATTTATTTTTTAGATATCATCTGGCTTAAACGTATTCTCTCACGTCACATATAATTCCCATCACTGACATTTGAAAACCTCCATAAAAATATTTTATATATATATATATATATATATGGGATGGCTCCATAGACTAACATTTTTTTAGACCAATATTAGACCAACGGCTAAACTCTTGATTTCCGATTAAATTTTAATGATCCGAACCGTTCAATATGTTTAAAACGTATTTTTAAGGGTACCCGTGAGAAATTAGCTCAAAATATTACCGAAAAATGCTTGATCCAAACAGTGGTTCAAAATGCTGACAGGAACTGTTTTATAAATCACTATTTGGATTAAGTCTTTTCCGGTAATATTTTGAGTTGATTTATCACGGGTACCGTTAAAAACATGTTTTAAACACATTGAACGGTTCGGATCATTAAAATTTAATCGGGAATCAAGAGATTAGACATTAGTCTAATATTGATATAAAAAAATGTTGGTCTCTTTAACCTTTTCCTCTAGAGAGAGAGAGAGAGAGAGAGAGAGAGAGAGAGAGAGTAGCCTCTAAAATTGAACTAAAAAAGTTGAATTTACTATTACCATTAATTTTAAATTCGACAAACTTTTTTCAGTCCAATTTCGGAGAGGACTTTTTCTTTTGTTAAATAATGTACCACATATTTTAGTTGCATTACTTGTAGTTCTGTAAATTTGTCTTCTATGTCGATATCGATTGCTTCCATCATATTTGTTATAGTTCGTACCACAGATAATGCCTATTGTCCATTTTATTAAGTCAAGTTTTGTTTGCATTTTATTCACCCATCGTTTTGTGAGGCCATTTCGAAATCTTACTTCGATGATCAAAATCGTCTATTTTGTTTCAATTTTAATTTTTTTAGTTATTACTAAAATATTCAGCTCAATTGGATATCGATAAGTGTTAGGAATAAAAGATTAGTTTTTAAGCTTTAAAAATTAAAAGTTTTGAAGTAAAAAATTAGATTTGTAGGTCAAAACACTTGATATACCTGCTTGAGTTGAATTTTTGGTGATAACTAAAGAAGTTAATCTAAACAAAATAGATAGATTCGATGATCGAAATATGATCTGACAGAGGATGAACAAAACTGAACTCGCAGATACATGCTTTTATGCATACGTGTAGCATGTCTTGTAATATGTTAATAAGCATAATATGGCTTAAAACAATAGTTATACTGGATATATAATACTACATTTATTACACGTCTTCAATTATATATAATACAACATTTATTACACGTTGAATAAAAACTTGGATATTATTAATTTGCACGTCTTCAATTATATAATATTCCCTAATAAGGAAAAAACATGCCATATTGCCTTATAGATTTTTAGGTGTCGGATAAATATTTACTTAAACAAAAGATATGTTAAGAAATACATATTAATTTTGCCTATAAATCAGCCGAGTCGTGAGATACGTATCATATGGTATGTGTATTGCTAGATTTATTGTATGGTATATTAATTCTTCAGGGCCAAAAATATTTGTAAAAAAAGCTTCTTGAAAGCCGATTTTGAAAAGCCCTGATGTTGATACTCATCACTTATGCTTTTCAGAATCAGGTCGTATTGTATAAATTTAAAGGTAATGACAAATGCCTTCATAATTAGTTTTGCGGAACACTTTAAAAAGTTTCATTTTCTATTGCAAATTTCAGAGCTTTGTTTTTCAAAATAATAGAAAGTTGTTTATATTATTGGAACGCTAATCCCACTAATCGAATATGATAATGATAGTGTTTTTTTTTTGTCATGTTTTTTTATTCATAGTAATTTTCATAACAAATAGATACTTTGTAAAATTGATTCTTATAAATGGAACTAAACAGTTGAGGTAAAATTTGGAAAAGTCCCCCATCTCAATTACCGATTAGTCCTCTAGGCGTTAGGTGAAAACAATCAGACAAATTTCCTAGTAATCCCAAATATTAAGTTGCCAGAATGTCTAAATTTATAGCTGATCAGACCAACCACCCGAACAACCCTTGGGATTTCCTTTGAAAATAGTTTAACAGTTGTAAAAGCCCAACATAATGATGGGGTGGAATTTTTTATTTTATTTTTGCCTATTAGAAGCCCTTCAATTCAAGCCACATAAATGGATATTTGTTCAATTAAAATTATACATTTGTTTTTGTCCCTAAAAAGCATGCACTTGAGTAAATTTATGACATGTAAGAAAATGATTGGTTCAATTTTTTTGTTCTGTTTTAGGTATTAGCACTTTAGGTTGATCCCATCAAGTATGCATCAATGTGTATTGTAGGTTTTGTATATCTGTTACTTGATTGCATCACATTTCCACTTGTAGAGTGCCCCCAACCCTATCTGATTGGGTCAATTTGAACATAGGACAAATGGTGTTTCGTCCACATTCCTTTCTCTTTGTTGGGCCCCATGCTCTGTTATTATTGCTTCGTTTTTATTTCTGTTAGCTATGTGATGAAACTACTTGTAACCAACAAAGTGATTGTGATAGCCTTGTTATCCCCTTGCCTAGGGCTGCAAACGAGCCGAGCCGAGCCGAGCTTTGGAGTGCTCGAGCTCGGCTCGTTAACTAAACGAGCCAAAAAATCGAGCTCGAGCTCGGCTCGTTTGTAAACGAGCCGAGCCGAGCCGAGTTGCACGAAGCTCATTTATTAAACGAGCCTCTTTAAACGAGCCGAACCTCTAAAACGAGCCGAGTTTTTACGAGCCGAGCCGAGCCGAGCTTTCGAGACTCGAGCTCGGCTCGTTTACGAAACGAGCCTAAAATTCGAGCTCGAGCTCGGCTTGTTAACTAAACGAGCCGAGCCGAACGAGCCCTTATCGAGCCGAGCCGAGCCGAGCTCGCGAACAGCTCGGTTCGTTTGCAGCCCTACCCTTGCCCATGCTCATGCCCATGCCCATACATGGATACTTTTATAACATGACTAAAATACTCATGTCAGATACTCGACACTCGTATTCAGCAACCTAATTAGTTGGTCACTAATTCATGTTTACAGGTAGGCAAAGAGCTTGGAGCGGGGAAGCCGTACAAGGCCAAGCTAGCTGCAATGGTGGCATTGGGATGTGCTTTGGTGATCGGCTTCGTTAACATTTTTTGGACAGTGATCTTCAGAGAGAAATGGGGCGCCCTGTTCACAACAGATGAGCTGGTGAAGGCCCTAGTTGCTTCTGTTATGCCTATCATGGGGTTGTGTGAGCTCGGAAACTGCCCACAAACGACTGGCTGTGGGATCCTACGTGGGACTGCCAGGCCAGCAGTGGGTGCCCGTATAAATCTAATATCCTTTTACTTTGTGGGAACTCCTGTAGCGGTCGGCTTAGCATTTTGGCTGAGGGTTGGCTTTGGTGGGCTGTGGTATGGGCTCTTGTCGGCTCAAGCCGCGTGTGCCTTGTCTGTCTTGTATGCTGTGTTGGTGCGTACTGACTGGGAAAGTGAGGCTCTAAAGGCTAAGAAGCTTACTGGGACTGGCTTGGAGATGAGTGGTGGTACTAATTGCAATGGATTAAGGAGAGAAGAGGTTGAAAGTGGTGAAGAGAGAAAAGGGTTCTTGGCCAGTGACAGCATAGATCGATGATGATGTTTCGTGGAGAGAGAGAGAATGATTATGAATTGAAAGATAATATTTTGCGAGAGAGAGAGAGACAGACAGAGAGATTGTGAAGGAGTTGAAAAGTTTGTGAGGTCTCTTTCTGCATAATTGTCAATAATTTTGTGCAGGAAAGCAACACATCTCTTTATGTAATCATTTGGGAAAAAAAAAGTAAAAGAAAATTAGATGGTCTCTGATTAATTTTTGCATATAGAGAGGTTTTGGTTGGGCATGCAGAGCTAGTTGGAAAAATAAAATTCTTTAAAAACTGTGCAGGATAAAACAATGTGAGTTTCACAAATTTTCTCAAGTGTGTATCAATCATTGTGCACTATATTTTTGATTTGAGTGGGTACGGGGGATGGTGGTGATGGGTAGTTTTCATTGCATATATATTTCCAAAGGACAGCACTTTCCCATCCTAATTTGTAGGAAGAAACAGCAAAGAAGTACAGTCCAGCTATTTCCTGGCTAAGTTCATCTTTTGTCCAGGCAGGCAGCAAGCTTTTTTGTTGTAATTTTGTTTAATTTTTGACGCATATCATTAGAAGGTGTGTTCAAAATCTGCACCCAGAAACGTACGCACATCACTCGGGACTCGGGAGATACCGCAGGTCAGGTTTAGAGTTCAATTATTCCCATCATATTTTCCCTGTACGTAGTTAAACTATAAGGCTCTTTTCCCTTCAAATTTTTTATGTTTTTCTTCAAGATATTGATTATTATTTGATGCTTAGCAATTCTTACTATACGAATATGATTGTTTGTCCTTAGTTTGTATTCTTCTATCTTGAGTGAATTGATTACTTGGGTACACTATAAGAATATAATATTTTGTCCATACAGAATCTAACAGATCTCAAATAAATAACCACACAACAAAAATGATATCATAGTAGCAACACATGGTCATTAACTAATATACTCATGTTCCAACAACAAAAGCAAGCAAACTAGATCATATCATGTCCACCATATCTACTGTGTATCCTATGCATCATCAAAAGAAAGAATAGTTATAGCATTATTGAAAAACTAAAATATCGCAAAGACTTAAAGTTTGATCAAAAAAGAATTAAGTATCCAAAAAAAAACAAGTCTTCGTAAAATAGTACACGTCTCGTCTTTTCTGCTGCCAACTTTCTACATATACAATATGCAAAAAATATTAGCTAAATATTGGTCATACTTTTATCATATAATACATTCTTAAGAATGTTTTTTAAAGAGGAAAATGAGAAGCACTTAAGCCACAACTATTCCTCATAGGACCATCCTCAAACATGTTTGTCCTGTTTGTTTTGTCTGTATATGGAGAAGTGGGGGTAGGAAAAGGATAGGCAATTGCAAGGAGAAAATAGTGGATGGGGTTGATCACTAGAAGATCTTTTTAGTTTTTAGTGTTAGTGAGTACTCAGTAGTGGGGCTTCGAAATGTGACTACTCAGTTGTTTTTCGGCCTTAGTGCCCTAACATGTTTGTGGCTCTGTCCTGAATCCACTTGGGTACTCAGGTTGGCCCTACCTCAGGCCAATTTCCATAGGTAGGTATGTAGGTCAACCTGTAGCTGACACATACATTTCATTCAATGGAGAATGTGTTTTTTTTCCAATCCCTCTACACACACCCTTTTAACACACCCTTTTTACACAACACCCAAAACGATGTCGTTTTGGGTGTAGACCAAATAAAATAAAAAAAATCAGCAAATCCAGACTTCGGCAATCGTCTTCCCCCAAAACGAACCAGACGACCCCCACCCCCACCCCACCGTCCCACCCCACCGTCCCACCTTCACCTCCACAACCGACGGCCACTGCCATCATCTCCGTTCGCCGAAGACCACCACCATCGTCGTCACGAAGAAGCCTCGGCGGTATGGCGTCACGGAGATGAGAGGCCCTCACTACACCCTCCTTTCCCAAAAATCTCCTTCAGGTCTCTCTCTCTCTCTCTCTCTCTAAAATTCCTTTTGTTGTTTCCTTGGATTTCTTTGTCAACTTCGAATTTCAGGGTTCTGAATCTCTGGTCGAGTGAATCTGAATATCTGTTAACAATTCAAAATTTTAGAACATCACCTTATATGAATATCTGAATATTATGCATCTTTAAGTTATTTGTAAGTCTTCCTTAAAATAAATCCTGTTTAATCTTCCAATCTCATTTGATCGTATGCCCTTATATGGATTACATTGCTGAGTTCTTCTTTGTTGCCTGCTTCTACTTATTTGTGATAGTAGGTTTATATGCACTGGTTGTCTTTCCTGTTAGTAAAGCAACTTTTATTTGTCTAATTGTTGTAGCAGTATTTATGTACACAGTTATATGTTTTTTTAATGTGATATTGTTGATTGGTTGTTCTAAGATTCCTAACTGTATTATGTTATGTTGTGCAGGATATTTTTGATTCTATGGGACATTTTGTCGATGGTTTGAAGTTTTCTGGGGGCTCTCATAGTTTGATGCCTAAAACGAATGAAGGCTTGAGATAAACAACTAAAGCCTTGAAACTAGGTATTGGATTCCCCTTTGGAAAAACAATAGTGCTTTGTTGATTATCTGCACCTCCATTTTCACTATCCGGAGCAACACCTTTCCATGACAAAACAATAGGATTTTCTTTGTTTCTAAACTATTGTGGTGTTAAATTGTTTCTAAACCAGGAGATGATGTCACCGGAGTCTATTCCGTCGAGAATGCCTCAGAATATAGAGTGTGGAGAAGAAAAAGAGGTAAGGCATGGAGATTGTCGAGACGAAGAAGGGGAAGGGGTGTGCAGTGGTCATTCAAATAATGAGTGTGATGAGATAGATACTACCTTGCAGGATGGAAATAATGCAACAGAAAATTCTGAAGATAGAGTTGAAGAACCGAAGGAGGGAAGGACATTTGACACGTCGGAGAAAGCTTATTTGTATTACTCAAGATATGCTAAAGAAAGTGGATTTGCTATAGCAACAAAAACATCGAACATGGGAAGAGATGGAAATTTGAAGACTGTAACTCTTTCATGTAGTCGAGCTGGAAAGGCAAGGGTAAAATCAAGCAACCCGGTTAAAGGACGACCACAATCAAAAATTAATTGTCCAGCGCATGTTGTTGTTCGTATGCACTCAGATAGAAAGTGGAGGTTAACCCGGGTTGTTTTGGAGCACAATCATGAACAGAGCCTAGGAAAGACAAGGTATTTCAAGAGTAATAGGGTGCTGGATGAACATGTGAAAAGAAAGATTGAATTGAATGATAAAGTTGGGATTAGAATGCACAAGTCTTATGACTCACTTCAGATAGAGGCAGGGGGACCTGATAAGCTTCCATATCTTGAGAAGGATTGCCGAAATTATGTGGACAAACTTCGACGTTTACGATTGGTGGCAGGAGATGCTGAAGCTATGCATCAGTATTTCATGAGGATGAAAACTGATAATTCTGAATTTTTTTTTTTTGCAATGGATCTGAATGAAAAGGGTCGTTTGAGGAATGTATTCTGGGAAGATGCAAGGAGTAGGGCAGCTTGCAAGGAGTTCGGTGATGTTGTGACATTTGACACAACGTATCTGCTAAACAAGTATGATATGCCTTTTGCTCCATTTGCAGGCGTGAATCATCATGGTCAGTCAATTTTGTTGGGATGCGAACTCATCTCTCATGAAGACACAGAGTCGTTTTCATGGTTATTTCAGACTTGGCTAACATGTATGTGGGGTTGTGCTCCAAAGGCAATAATTACCGATCAATGTATGGCCATGAAAAATGGTATACAAAATGTATTCCCGACAACCAGACATCGGTGGTGCATATGGCATATTATGAAAAAGGTGCCAAAAAAGTTGAGTGGATACTACACCTATGAAAAAATTAGTTGGTGTATGCGTAACGCAGTTTATGATTCACTTACAATAGAACAATTTGAGGATGTTTGGGGTGCATTCATCAACAAGTACGAGCTTCAAAATAACACGTGGTTAGATGGATTGTATTCGGAGAGGAAACGATGGGTGCCTGCTTATGTAAAAGATGTATTTTGGGCAGAAATGTCTTCTACACAAAGAAGCGAGAGTATGAATGCATATTTTGATGGTTATGTTCATTCGAAGACGACCTTGAAACAATTTGTAGAGCAATATGAAAATGCATTGGCAAACAAGGTAGAAAGTGAAAAACAAGAAGATGTTAAAAGTTGGAGCACCTACATCCCGTTAATAACTGGAAGTGAGTTGGAAAAACAATTTCAAAATGTTTACACGAATAAGAAAGTTGTAGAGTTTCATGCCCAGTTTGTTGCGAAACTTGAGTGTTTGTGTTCGATTAGAAAAGAAGGTGATGTGTTTTCCGAATATGAAGTAAGACAATGGGTTACATTTGGAGAAGGAGAAGAGAAAAAAAGGAAGCAAGTGTCATTTATTGTCGATTTTAATGGTGAAACCAATGAAGCACATTATAATTGTCGGTTGTTTGAGCATAGAAGAATGGTGTGTACATATCAACTCATGGTTTGGCATGAAAAGGGAGTTGAAAAAGTGCTTGACAAGTATGTGTTGAGAAGATGGTGCAAAAATGTGAAAAGAGTCCACTCTAAAATTCGAATCAGTTACGATAAGTCATCGACGTCAATCGAAGCGCGTCGACATGAGAACATGTGCAAACTCTTTAATGAGATTACCGATTTAGCAGAAGATTCTCAAGATAAGTATGATGTGGCGATGACACGATTGCACGAGCTAAAACGAGAGTTGAAGGAAACCTCTGTTGTTTGTGAAAGCAATGTGATTTTAGATACTCGTAATGATTCTTTTTCAGTCGGAGATGGGGCTCTACCTTCCTAACAAAGTACAAACCTACTTGACCCAGAAGGTGTTCGACGAAAAGGGAGACCACCGTGCAAAAGGAAGCAAGGTTTTGTGGAAAAAATAGTGAAGAAGATAAAAGGTACAAAAAAGAAGAAATTATCGAAGGAAAATGCTAAGGTATAAGCTCTTATTTTTGAAGAAAAATGCTTGTTAGTTCATATGGACATATAGATTTTATGGGTTATATGTGTAATAGTTATATTGTTTGCTAATTTCAGGAAGTTGAGGACATTCCGGTTGGCCACGGGTTCGGGACACAAAAGAGTGTTCAAAATGTGAATGTAAGAATTATTTTTTTTATTGCACAATATCATGTTTCATGTTAAAGTTATCCATAATTCTCTTTTTTTATTGTTGGCAGAGTCAGGCTATCTACATGGGCCAACAAATGTGGCCAAACATGATGCCGTGTCATTATATGCCACCAAATATGGCACAAGGCGGAAGTGTCTTCCCATTTTCTCCAACTTTATATCCAACCGGAGTGAGCTTTAACCAATTTGCGCCTTTTTTGTCAAGTTCACAAAGCTTATTCAATGGTCAAGTTTGGAGAGGAGGACAATCTACTGTTATGGGTAGTCAAATTTGGGGAAGAGGACAATCAAATTTTCCGGAAGGTGAAGGACAATATTGTGGAGGACCGCAACCAAAGTTACTCGAAACACAAGGGCAAGGAGGCAGAGGACAAAATTCTACAGAAATGATGAATGCAATGGATCATGGTGAAGAGTAGTTCACTTGCTTGTTTCGGACATTTGAATTCGAGAATATGTAATTTTTGTTTTGGATCATGACATTGATAATTCTATGTTAACATGAATGACACTTGAATTGGCATGGTTATGAGCCAATAATTTGTTTGAGTTTATTTGTGTTATGAGACAATGATTTGTTTCGTTTTCATTGATACTGATAATTCTATACTAACTTGCTCGAGTACTTTATGGCCTAACCCGATGCTTAGCGTCACAAACTACCGACATGAGTTTGTGAGTTTGCTTGAGTTACTAGCATGTCGAACTTGTTTATTTCCCTTTTGAGTTACATGTGTTTTATTCGATTAGAAATTTGAATGTGTCCTGTGTCTGTATCTAACTTCAAATATTTTTAAAAAAATTTGTCATGGTTTCCTTACTTTATGGCCTAATCCGACGCTTAGCGTCTCAAACTACCGGCATGAGTTTGTGAGTTTATTTGACTTACTAGCATGTCGAACTTGTTTACTTCCCTTTTGAGTTACATGTGTTTTATTAGATTAGAAATTTCAATGTGTCCTGTGTCTGTATCTGACTTCCAATATTTTAAAAAAATTTGGCATCGTTTCCTTACTTTAAGGCCTAACCAGACGCCTAGCGTCCCAAACTAACGGCAACAATCCACCAAAACAAACAACAACAACTTCAACGTACAAATCTACTGACCAATAACAATGCATTCTCATTGAGATACAACAAAATCATTACATTCCATATTCACCTTAAGTTACATTCTCATTGAAATCCATTCTCTCATTCACATTAAGTTACATTCTAATTGAGTTACAACAAAAAAAAATGCAAGAAGCAATTGGAGGTCGTTGTGCTGGTGTGGCACTCATAAGCTTCACTGGAGTTGAAACAAGTTTTGCTGGAGTTCCTTGAATGGTAGCAGTTCCAACAGAAGAAGAGGTTTCATTTTCCAACCAATCCCTCTTTTTTAGTGGGGTCATATGTCGATTAGACGGTGATTCACTGGCTTGAGAAGCCCCGAGTGATAAAAACTTTTCACTGGTAGGTGGTTTTAAGGAAAATTTACTAATAGATGGAGCAGTAGATGCACTGATTTTCCCTTCATCTGAACTCTGGTCAACGTGTAACTCTGAAACAGGAAGAACTGTAGGCTGCAGAGAAACTGTGCCCTTCCCTTGGTTTGTATTGGCTGTTGCATCGTGTGAAGTCTATTGTGAGAACCGCTTCTTGAAAGTACGAGATAGATGGGTTGCTACTGCTGGTTGCTGCTCTGGAAGTGCTTCCATTGATGTCTCACCGACCAAAGATGAACTAGAAGCATTGTTTCTGCTTGTATGCAGATCTAGCTTTGACTTATTGAATGGCTCTAGTAGAGTTTCCTCAGGAACTTCCCCTACATTCAAAGAGACATTGTTAATTACACAAGCCATTTCCCAAAATAAAACGGGAGAGAACAGGCAAAACAAAATGTTACTAATATATAAATAACATCTTCAAAGCTACAGCCAAGAGGTCAACCGCAGATTTTGACCAAATCATTCATGGAACTGAAAGCCAAGTTCCTGTCTGGGGGAAAGGTACATACTTTATGTTAAGGCTCAGATTTGAGGCATTTTACATCCCCAATAGTGAAGAGGCCAGTAATGCTGCATCCTCGCAACAATTGATCAGAAAAAATACCCAAAACTTAGAACATGCCAAAACATATGGATCAGATTCAGAGTGTATATTAATAGCTATTAATGAGTTTTAAATGTTAGGAAATCTAGATATCTTCTTGATGTTCATACTTCTTTTCCCAGTAGGTAGATTGTGACAATGATATCTAACTATCTAGATAATAAAAGATGAACCTACATATAACGTAAAAACCTAGTAGTTATCGCTGTTATGTTAATGTGGGCACATATTCCTTAGCTGTTCTATGAAGCGGGCAGGGGAATACAGATGATAGGAAACTTATTCCAACCGAGCTAATACATTCTATCCTGATGTTACTGACCGGTAACTTCAGGTTCGTTTTTGCAGTGAAGTATCGAGGATGTGGTAAATATCCCTGCCATGTCCTGTTCTGATCTATTTGAAAATTACGTGGCATGTGCTTGTCCATGTCATATCCATAATTCCTGTCATATCCATGTTTCTTAACAAAAAATGTCCATTACAACACAAGAACAGTGGAAGACAAAGCAAAAACGTAAGACCTCCCAACTTCTACTAGATATATGTGCATGTATGCAAATGCAAAAGCAATGCCAGCCAGCATAGAATTATAAATGCATGCAATTCTCAGCCAATGAATAGCAGTGTTGGCATGCCTAATCATACTCAAAATGTTAAATGTTACATCGGCATGCCTAATCAGTTAAGTTGGAAGTTGTGATGATAACACTAAATTGTTCTGCATGTGCCCTTTATATAACTGGGAGTACGCACGTCGTTATAGTGCTTGGTGAAAATGGGCAGTTATAGTCTGCTACTCAGGGTAAGGTTGGAGTTCTATTTCACAATCAAGTTACCAACAGGCAATAACCATACAATAACATACACACTAATGACTGGAAATTCTGTAAACAATCTCAAACGAAATTAAAATACAGCACAGAGCACAACATGCAAAAATCTCTTAGAGGGTAGACCTCTTACCTGCAAAGAATATATCCAATTGGATGCCATGCAAGATCCCAAACACTATTGTCATGAGCGTTGGGAATTTCAACCTGAGGAATTTCATGACTGAAGATAGGAAAAGTTCAGTGATCAGAACCAGGCAGAAACTCAGTCCAATTTAGCATCAGGAAACAAAAGTAGAAAATCCAAGTACTGACACAAATAAGAAATGGCCCATACTAGTGAACTTTGGTCAAAAAGCAATGCCCATGACCATAGGCCCCTAGAAGTGTTACAAATCAGCTTTGAGAAGGTAAGAATATGCCATAAACATAGTGACTTCTGATGGATACCATTCGGGCTGATAACCTCAAGCAGTAAAAAATGAAATACATAAATGAATTCCCAATCGCTATGAGCTTAAAATTTTCCTCTTCGTATCCCAATGTATTGGCTATAGCGGAATTCAAGAGCATTATGATATAACCAGGGCTCAATCTTAAGTAAAAGTTCTATTGGACGAGTCATAAGATAACATCACGATGTCACTGGAAATCAAATGAAAAGTGTTTCACAGATGCCCAGCCAAACCAAGAGTATAAAATGGGAAGGCATGTATTCCATGGTTTAACCAAAAATATAGTCCTGAAGATGGTAGAAAAGATCCACGATAACATAACATGGCCCAGTACAGTTACGTTGTAGACATTAAGTTGAGACTTTCGAGGCAATTCATTTCTAAAATTACACTTGCAATCGATGAGTCCCAATACTAAATTGAAGAAGCTCATAATACTCTGAGAAAGCATCAAAAGAAAGCACTCAAAGTACTTAGGAGGCGCCTGGAACAAATAACAAGCCCACAGAAAGTCAAAGTTCAAATTTGTCTACAAAACCCAAAAGGCTACAAAGGGCTAACCCTCTTTCAGACAACAAGAAGTACCATCACATAAATTGAAAAACAAGCACAATGGTGATCTCCTTTCGCTCACCAAACATGTGACCGGAGAAACATCTACTTATTTCTACCAAACATAACACATAAAACATGACACGGGCAAACATGCCAAAACATATGGATCAGATTCATTACATGGGTAGCCCCAAATCACACAAAAACGGAAGGTACAGTTCTCACTTCCGTAACAAATATTCCTAATAGAAATAAACTCGCCAAAACTGACAAAAACCGACACAACCCGTATAAAATCTCACAAACATTATATGAACTCAAATTTTTAATCCAATTCGCATAAAACTTACTTTTCCGGAAGCTTTAATCCTCTCTCACTTCTTTCACCGAAAACGCAGCACGTCGATTCCACGCTCGACGTGGATGATCTGCCGTCTTCTCGGGCGTTTTGGAACTCCATGGACTCCGATCCGAAATAGCTTTGGGAATTTCGTCGGATGGTGAGGGCTTTTGTGAAGATGAGGAATGTAGCATCTTCTTCGACTTGATTGAATCGTAGGGCTTTGATTCTGAAGAAGAATCCATTGTTTGAGGAGAGAGAAGATGGTTAGCGGAAGGGGCTTGGGTGAGAGGAAGAGAACAGAGGGAAATGTATAGCAAACGGAGATGATGGCCAGTGGCCGTCGGTTGTGGAGGTGGAGGTGGGACGGTGGGGTGGGACGGTGGGGGTGGGGGTGGGGGTGGGGGTGGGGGTCGTCTGGTTCGTTTTGGGGGAAGACGATTGCCGAAGTCTGGGTTTGCTGATTTTTTTTTTTATTTGGTCCACACCCAAAACGACGTCGTTTTGGGTGTTGTGTAAAAAGGGTGTGTGTGTGTAGCATTTTGGTTTTTTTTCTATAAATGAAGAAAATGACATAAATCCAACAATTTTTTTTTAGCAACTATGCGTCATAAGAGAAGTTATACTGTATTTGAAGCGAAACGAAGTAAGCAAACTCCGAATAAGATAAATTTAAATAGGCATATTTGGGGCGATAGCATGTAATACTTTTTATGACTCCTAACAAACAAGTCCTTCGTAAGTATCCGAAATTTAAAAACAAAATAGAATAATAAAAATTTTATGAAAATTTAAAATGTAAGTTGTTTATTTTAGTGTAGCACATTTCATTCGCATACTAAAAATCAATCATTTCTCTAACGGAAGGCAAGCCTTTAACATAGGTCCATACAAGGTTTTACCTTTTCAAAGACCAAAACATGGTCTGCGGAAGCAACAGTTACAACACAATATTGTGAAATCCTTTTAGAAAAACTCTTGTTTGAGCTCAGGCAACAAAATCTTTTAACTGGTTTTACCAGAAAATTTCCACTATCACCAAAGATAAGTTCCAAAAATCGAGTTTTTCCTTTTGATTATATTTAAAAAAAAAAAAAAAGACATGCCAAGCACTAGGGGAAATTGAAAACCGGAGAACCGAACCGAACCTGACCGGCGGTTTAAAGAGCTCAAAAATTGATCCGGTCTGATTTTGGTTATAGAATTTTGAAAAACAAAATTTTCGGTCCAGTTTACGATTTAAGGGGCTGAAAATCTAGACTAGACCGGACCAGTTGAGATATATATATGTTTTAACTTTCGATTTTAGAAATGAATTTTTGGAAAAAAATCCAATTGGAATAATTACTTGGTTAGACTAACAACCTACCAGCAAGCAAGACCCATGTGTTGTTTATTAATTGTGTTTGAATTGGGTTAGATCAACAATCTACCAGACTACTAGATTTTTTTAATTGTGTTTGTATTGGGTTGGACCATATCTCACATGTTGCTTATTGAAATTGCATGAGCATATGCGTAGTTGCCGTGTGAAATTGTAGAACATATCTTAGTTGCTCAATTGTTGATTGAAATTGTCCGAAATGTTGTCCAAAAGCTCGAAAATCAAAACTGGACAAAACCGGACTAAAACCAAACTGGTGTAATTGGTCCAGTTTCAATTTATAAAATTCTCAAACCGAAAAATCTGTTTGGTCCCAAAAAATGCATCAAACGGGGCCGGTTACACTCCTACGTCTTCATATGTCAAAAGCTTTAGATCTAGAGAATGATATGCCAACTGCACTGATAATCCTTTTCCTCAAACAAATAATTTACAATGTTTTCACATGCCCTACTATAGGTGGGATTTTGGGAGACTGTAGTACACGTTCCTGCTGTAACGTCCCGATTTCTCAGAACATTATTTAAAAATCAATTATTAAATTATTTGATTTATAATCAAGAAAATGTCATTATTTATTAAATTGACAGAACTAAGATTAGAATTTTAAATGCGGAAAGTGGAGCGACATAAATACCCCTTAAGGTTTATATTACTTTATTCAAATACAATAAACAGAGGTACTATGGGTAAGGTAGCCAAACGCCACCGTTATCCTCCTCAGTTGGTCTCGGTTCTTCTAACTTGGGCTCTCGAACTTCTCCGCAACATCTAGTATAAAACACTAGTGGCAGAGAAGTTTTACTAAATGAGTTGTGACACTCGGTAGAAAAAAATACCGAAAAATCAACCCATAAATATAGATATACAGCAAGTCAAAGTAAAACATGTGACAACATTAAAGTGCGTAAAGTAAAGTCATGTAAATTCATTATGCCATTGTTACTTTTATATTTCTAAGAATACCCTTTTCCCCCAGTACCCCTTCTTACGCGACTATCTAGCATAGAGTACTCAATTGATATTGACAAGTCCTTACCGAGACAAGGCAAAGACCTTCTACCTTATACTCAAATCAATATCTACTTCACTCTAACTAGACCCGACCGATATCGTGGTTTCACCAAGTCAAGTACCAATGATCATTAGCCGCTTCCCCTTTACTGGCTTAAGGTCACCCAAGACAAGGTCGTCACTCACTCAGGGCCCAGACTATCCACGCAAACACCCCCACAGTCACCTCCAACCGAATACACCCACCTCCTAGTTGATGTCCTTAACAAACACAACGACGCTCGATGGAATTCAAACCCACATGGAACAACATTTAGTACGACGATCAGAAACACAACACTAGGCACGAAGGCTAACAACACTTGGCATAACGGCCACCAATTTTGACTATCTATTTAACAAACCTACTTGTCCACTACATGTTCTACTACTTATAATGATCACCTAACACCCTCTGCTGCTGGGTTACAATAATATTCGAGCCAATGTCCTTAATCGTGGATTCTAGATTTTCACATATCACCAAATCATGTTTAATACCATCTATCACAATTTAATCTGTTTAAATCATTCGATACCAAGTTAACGGCACAACGGCCACACTACCAAACAATCAGCACAACAGCCTATCACCACTTATAATTACATGTCATCATATGCATCTCATAACCATCATCACACACGTTCATTCATAGCACCATTAACATGTGTTAACATACATTATCATGGTCAAACTATGGTCAAACATGCATACGTAGATCCACGAAAACCTGTGATCAAGCATAACATGTTCGTGAATGCTTATGCAACATATATGTACATATCAGTGTGGGACAGGACCTGGATCAGTTGCCCACAATGCTCGAACGACATTCTGAAATTTCCTGATTTTTCATAGGTCGCTTGAGCGGTCTAGAGCTCGTTCGAGCAGTCTACCTAAATATCAAGTTCTGATTCTGGTTTTCAAAAACTTCAGAAACTACCAAAAATTCAATAGGCTGTTCGAGAAAGCTATCTTCTCCAATAGCTCTGGCTTTTTTGGTTATGTTCAAACCGTGCACGTACTAATTAAACCCTAAATTATGCTTCTAACATAAAAAAATAGCAATTGATCACATAAATAGTAGCCCACTGATCAATGGATTCGTAACCCGCTATCAATTTTATGATTCGAACAACAAATAAATGGATTTCATGCTTAAACTTAAACTAGACAATATTTGAAAACAGAAACCCTAGTTAATGCTTTTTAACGAAATTAAGCAACATACGTACTGTAATATGTTGATCCGATGTTAGTAGTGGTTACCCCTAACTCAACTTCTGAATGTTAAGCTATCAATTGGTCTCGGATTAGCAGATTTGTGCAAGGATCGAAGATTCTTTACCAAGAACACCCAAGAACAATACTCCCACGCACACTCTCTCTCTCTAAACTCTCTATGAGATTCTCTCAAATAATTTGTGTAATAATACAATGACCATAGACCAGGATTATTAACCAATTCGTGCAATCAAAATCCATCAAAACCCCGTAAAATTCGATACCAAAATATTTTTCTACCATAAATGTCATGATCGCAACAATCTGCCTATTTAGAAATTTGAACAGATCGCTCGAACGGCCTACAGCTTGCTAGCGGTCTCCCACTTTACAGAGCCAAATAAAAATCAAATAAAAATCAAAACTATTAATATAAAATTTATTTTACTAATCAAAATTAATTTTAAAAAATCTTGGGTTATTACACGTGTAGTGCGGGCAAAACGACATAGATTTGCCTATTTTGTCTTTGAAACTATATCGTTTTGATGTCATGTATTTTCATAACAATTCGCGTGATAAGTTAAAACGACATAGTTTCAAAGACAAAACAGATGAAGTTACGTCGTTGTGCCCGCTCTACACTTATTATAGGAAAGTGCACTACGGCTCCTCCAAATACTGATATAGGTGTTGATTTAAGCAATGCCAAAGCAACAACTATAGCATGTGAAGTCTAATGTAGTACAATGACTTCGTAAGAAAAGAGACTTGGATTAACATACTCATATGCAGTGCCAAAGGAAATAGAAAGAAATTAAGTTGATTAATACCTAAATGCATCATAGCATTGGTGGCAAATTTGAAGACACCGAATGGGCGACCAAAATAGAAATCAGGTTTCTTTTATTTGGTTACGGTGCAGAGTAAAGTGCAATTACCTTTTTTTTAGCAAAAAATCACGATCTTAATTTAGTGCCCGTTTGGAAGCAAATTTTCAAAAAATAGATAGGACTTGAGCAAAATGCAAATTCCTTTATTTCATATTCAGTGATCAGAGAGATTGCTTATTTGATTATTGTGACATTTGGTTAGCGGATTTGAAAATTTTATTTCAGTTAATTGGATATATTTTTATGTTATGTTTTGTTTATGTTGTTCCATTGCTTATTTCATTACTCTAGAAGTTTAGAGTGTGACATGCATTTTAAATAAAATGATAAATATATAAATTTTGAAAATTATTTTACTTATAACATCTCCGAAAACCAGAATGCTAAATGCTTGGTGCATTGCTCAAAAAAATTATAGTTTTCCAAACAGAAACTGAAATTTTTTTTCTGCTTCATAAGTTCTTAAAATTGTAATTTATTAGAAATTCTTTAAAAAAGAACCATTATTTTTAGAAAAGGTTAGTAAGAAATTTTTTACCAGTCAGAAATCATTTGCAATAAAGAGCAAGAAAATATTGCACAACTTAGGGGTTGTTTGATAACCCATTTTCAGCACTTAAAACTGAATATGTTAAGTAAAAAGGTATTAAGTTGGTTTGATAACGAAATTCTGAAAAGCTTAATATATTAAGTCTTCAGCAAAAACAAAGAGTAGACAATTAAGTAGCTACCCCCCTACTTAATCAAAAAGCTGAACACACTCAAAAAAAAAAATTTTAAAAAAAATCTGTTTACCACTTTGTTGACTACTACCATTAACCACTACGGGCACCTGCTACTAACCACCACCGCCACCCGCCACCACCACTACTACCCGCCACAACCACACTGTTGATCATCGGCACTAAGTACCACCGACACTGCCACCTGCCACCACACTAACACCACCCGCCACTAACCACCAACACCATTCGCCACCGCCACCGCCACTAACCATCATAGTGCTGATTACTACCACTAATCATCACATTGCTGATCACTACCGTCACCAACCACCACCGCCACCTACCACCGCTACACTGTCAACCACTGACATTAACCACCATCGCCACCACACTAATAACCACTGCCACTAACCGCCGTCGCCGCCACCACCACTAAACTACGTTGCCGACCACCGCCATTAACCACTACCGGCACCTGTCACTAACCACCACCGTCACCCACCAACACCACTACCACTCGCTACCATCACACTGCTGACCATCGGCACTAAACACCACCGACATTGCCACTAGCCACCACACTAATACCACCCGCTATTAACCACCAACACCACCCGCCACCGCCACTAACCATTATAGTGTTGACCACCGCTACTAACCATCACACTGTTGACCACTACCGTCATCAACCATCATCGCCACCTACTACCACCACATTGTCGACCACTGGCACTAATCGCCACCACCACCACACTAACCATCACTGCCACTAACTGCCACTGCCACCCCTCCACCACCACCACCACACTGCCGACCTTCGCTACCACCACTAACCACCACACTACTGACCACCATCGTCACTAACCACCATCGCCACCTGCCACCACCACACTGCCGACCACTGGCAATAACCACACTGTCACCACACTAAAACTATTGCCACTAACCACCACCACCTGCCATTAACCACCACCACACCCGTCACCCGCCACCACCATACTACCAACCATTACTACTAACCACCACCCTATTAACCACTACCACTAACCATCGCTCCACCCTCCGACCACCCCCACCACGCCTACAATATCAGGTGGGGCTGGGTGTGTCGTAAGACCTATTATGGGATAAGTTGAAAAATAAATAAATTTTAAATTTTAACTCTTTGTGCAGATCAAACAACTTAATTAATTCAGTACTTAATTTCAGTACATAACAAACAACTTTATACTTAAAAAATATAGTATTCATTTTTCAGTGCTTAATTTTCAGTTTTACGTTTTCAGCTTCCAGTTTTATCAAACAGCACCTTAGTCTAAAACTACAAGAATCCATATTTGAGGCCCAAAAGAAAATTTATAAACCATCACTTAAACAGTCTTTAAAAGGAAAAAGTGCAACAGCCACCTCCACCCTGCCAATTGTGCGGCGGCGTCGGTGGTACCCGAACGAATAAGGAGGAGACAAAAGGGGTACTGGTCTATTTGTTCATATCAACAAATTCATTTTCTTGCTTTGCTTTGATGCTTCGATTCCTCCTTTCATTCCAATTTGGGTGTGTATTCTTTCTTATGTTAAACATTGGTGTCCCTGGGCCCCTGACTTTACAAGTCGTTGATAAAAGAGGGTAGTGGTTCTTGATCTACTATACTCTCTCTCTCTCTCTCTCTCTCTCTCTCTCTCTCTATATATATATATATATATATATATATAGAGTGAGCTTCTAATAAGGAATCCCTTATTTTGCTACGGTGTGGACCTCTTATATATATACATATATATATGCTCATGAAAGTAGAAAGCTCTGCTTTGTATTTGATTACTAGCAAGTTTACTCATGAACTATTTAAGTCGTTAAAATTAAAATTTGATGACGCATATACTACAGTGGTGTTGCACTCGTTGGTTAAAATCATTTTTTGGTGTCAAGTAGGGTATAGCAAGATACCCTTAATTAAGAAGGGCACCTTATGTGAATATGAACTTAGGGTCACTTCTAAGAGAATCGGTAGGCAAAATTCTCTAAAACATTCACTGAACTAGGTGAGGGTTTAAGGTCAAAACGAATACGATAGTGAGAATTGAATAGTGATAGGAGAAGTCTTGTGTGAATTATAATATTGTCTCGGTTTGCATAAATGGAAGAACAATTCAAGACATTGAGTTCAATGGTTAGCTAGTAAACCCGATATATTTACACAAAAGGAAGTTTAAGACCAAAAACTACCCAACCTATCCAGGAGTTATCTGTTGCACTCTCTCTCCTAGTTTTTGTTGTCTTCCTTATAGAAACTCTGCCAATTACATTCATGTAAGGATTATTGGGAAAATAGAATTTTCAAAAAAAAAAAAAAAAAATTTGTATTTTGAACTAAAAATCAAGTGGCATCCAAACACTTTGTCGGATGGGTCCAAGTAAGTTTAGATGCACCAAAGTAAGGACTATAAGCCAAAAAAAAATAAAAAGCAAATTCTACTTAAAATGAATGTTTAATTGACATTCAAAGTAGGGATAGTTGAAAAGTGAGGAGTCATCTCACATATCCAATCGCACATTGATTAGTTGGGGACCAACCAATGTGGATATAAGTTACAAGTTATACACAAAGAGTTGACCCTTTGAGTTATAGACATTTTTTTAGCAGACGAGCACATACTCAATTGTTACTTAGACACATGGGCAGGCACGCAAGCACGCCATTGCTCATTCGGGGGCTTGGGGGTCTGAGATCCGATGTTCATGTTCCATGGTATGGGCTTGGACTTGGGCCCTTATCTTAATTCTTTTCACGAAAAAAATCATTTGGACTTACTGGACCAAATTAACTGACTAGCTTGACCCAGAACTGGATCCATTGCAATGCACTATGAAGGGTCTCATGACCTTCGAATTTCACATGTGCATTAGCTATTGCAATCAGTTGGAAAGTTGAAAGGTCCCGTTAAGGTTATGTTTTAATGGATGGAATTGATTCAGCCAGTAGGTGAAGGATTTTCCATCATGTATATGTATTGACCTCTTGTAAAATTTTCTATATGTTTTCGTGTTCTATCCACACAGAGAGATAATACAATAGTTTTGCAGCACCTACAATCTCCATCACCATTCGTTATATCCTGGGAAACAAACACCGACGTACCCTCGAGCACTTTCTAGTGAGTCGGTAATTCTATCTTAAGAACATTGTGTGACACACAAAACCCGACTGAAACTTCTAGTTGTATGATCCTCATGTTCATCAACCGACCCTTCTCAATTAGCAACTGATGTTATAAGCATACCTCAAAGCATCTCAAATGATTCAGTGTTTTTGAGCATGTGAGATTATTCATTGTCAAGTCTAGTGAATTGTTTTACTTTTAAAGATGATTATGATATGAATGTAAGTCCTTTAACCTAAAAAAGTATGCTAGCTCAAAAACATCTCAAATGATTTGGTGTTCGTTAAGTACAACCGAAAAATTTATCCCGTCTTTCAAAGGCATTGATGAAAGCAATGAATCACTACAACAAATCGTAGCATTTTTTACTTTTTAAAAATCATGGGAATAATCTCAAAAACATCAGCAAAGTCATTCTCGAGATTTTTCTCGGCGTTTGCAAAAAAACACCGTTGTAAACAGTGATGGAAAATATGGGCCTATTACCAGCGTTTCACAAACGCCGGTAAAAGTTTTCCGGTAAACATGAAATTCCAGCTCCGGCAAGACATTCCCTGCGTTTTGAAAAACGCCGGGAATAGTTTTTGTGGGATTTCTTAAAACGCCAGAAAAAAGTAGTAGAAATCTAAAAAAAAACAAAAAAATCAATCAATTCATGAAGGATTTATTACTTAATTACATTCAACAATTACATCAAGCCAACGCAACCTCATAAGAGTATAGAACCATAACAGCATGCATACATTTTTTTTTTTAAAGGCAACGAAGAAATATATAGATTGAAGAAGAATATACAAGATATATACAAACCTTCGGCACAAGACATTACATATGCCGACCGAAAGACCGAACAAAGACAAATATGAAACCCAAAATCCTAAGAGCAGTTCGAAAGTCCCTTCCTACATAACTAAAACTGTCATTTTAGAATCCAAAACCCCAACATACTTTGGCTAGTGGTAATCTCCCAGCAGCAAATACCTCTGAGGCAGAACATCCAAGATGTAGAGAGCAGAAGCAAAACAGCCCTTCAAGTGATACTCTAGAAAACACCAAGCCTTCCCTTCAAGATTGAAGCAGCAGCATGAGCATAAATTATCTTCATGAGCAGAGGATAAAATTAACAGCAGCAGGTATAGAAAAGAGCAACAGATAAACCACATAAGCTAGCAGCAGCAGAATCAACAGGAAGCACGGACAAAATTATCTTCAACTTGCATACCCACAGCTGAATTTATCATATATTCATTTAGAAAACAACATAGGGATACAAAAGTTAGCTCCATCGGCTAGTAAAATGTAACTGGACATAGCCTAATAAACATTTCCCTAAAATGTCTTGCACATATATTTGGGAAAATTTTCATGAAAATAAAGCATTTTGGTCAAAAAAAAAACAATGCTGCTATGCAAAACATAAGCACTGATGACATTATTTTTCATTTTCAATCTCTCGAAGCCTCTTCAGGAGTAGAAAATGCAACAAATCCTGACCCCTTACTTAATCCATGAGGATCTCGCATCACCTGTAGTATACCAAAACAAAAAAACTTAACTAAAAATCACTCTAAGCCAGTATACTAACTGAGCCGAATACAGTTTCCAACGCAAAATATAAAGACAACACAAAACTTATAGGAAGTTATGGTTCAAAATGGAGAAAACATTTCCAATTCCTTTTTTTGTGCTATTTATTAAAAGATAACAAATTTCTACATAACCATGTACTTGAGCAAATACGATGCATTCATCACAGGTACGTCGCCATAATATGAAAGGTAAACAAACCCATAAGTAATAGTAAATCAATGATTGCATTCTAAAGATAGTGAAATAAGAAATCAAAAGACTTCAAAATTTAGTAATAACAGATGTAAAACAAATTAGTCTGGATTCTTACAAAAAAAAAAAAATTTGCCAGCTCCTCTCTCCTGTTCTTGTCACCTCAATGATCCTGTCTATTACAGCTTCAACCTAAGACAATATAAATTGATGCTTTAGACGAGCGATAACTCGGAAACATAGCCCGATTGTACTTTCACCAAGCATTAATGTGCAAGGAATTTCACTTGTACACAGAAAAAATAAGTAACGAGTTTCAATATATTATTTGCAGAACAACTTGAGAAAAACCTCTTAGGGCCTTCCTCATTTTCATCCTGCTCTTTGCTCACCACAATCTCGAACTTAACTTTAGCGAAGAACTTATCTTCGGAAAATTCAGAGCCTGTTGAGAATGGATTACGATGTTTTTTCTTATCTAAAAGCAGCTAGGCATCATTCTTAGAAGTACAATATAAATACATAGATTCCTAAATTCTGAGTTTAAGATATTATGACAGAAAGTGAGCTACAAACAATATTATTGTAAAAGATAATGTAACACCGATACTTTTAGCATTATAAACTATAATGCTAGGCGTTTCATTTTGAACAAAAAGTAGTTCAAGAATGAACTTAACGAAATGAAGCATAAGCTTGACTTAATCAAGCAACTTGACAAAAAGACTACAGCAGCATAAGCTTGACTTAATCAAGAAACTTAACAAAATGAACTTCAAGCCTCTGAAATAGTCATCAAGCTCAACTAAAGCCACTGCAGGATCAAAATTAGGACACATGTGCAAAGCTCGGGAGACTTCATAAAAGTCCAATTACAACAAGTTCTTCCATAAAGATATGTAACTGATAACGACAACGCAAGTACTCCAACAGTAGAAACCAATGACATAAATCATTATCATTATACTTGAGATTCATATCAAGTTAAAAGAAGTGAATATGAAGGATACATGCCAACAAACAAATGGTTAAAATTGGTCTACGATCAGCTCAAACAACTTAAATAACAATGCTAGTTGTTAAATCCCAGTTCAAAGCCTTCTCTTGTGCAAATACTAAGAACAAGTTAATTCTGTTTCTCTAGTATGCTGCAATGCTTCAATTAATGAATTACTTCTTCAATTAAATACAGTACATGTTCACTTCTTTTGTTACTAGAATATGATACTTGCTATCGGATTAAGTGGGGTTTGTTTTGAAAAGTACACTGAAAAATGAAATGCAATCACTTCATTTTTCTAGAGGGATGTTCACATGTTAGCTTAACAGTAGGAGGGCCCTTGCTTTATTGGAGTATTTGACATGCTATTCACATGGCATGTATCCCCTTTTCTGCCTAAAACTTGTGGGCTAACCCTACAATGTGTGTACAGGTGGAAAACATAATAAGCATCATCGTTAACCAAACAAGATTAATAAAAGTGGGAGCATAAAGGTGGGCTAACCCTATTCACATGGCATGTATCCCCTTAGTCCTGAAAATTCAAGATTAATAAATCAGTTTACAGAGAGCATAAATGTGGGAGCAGATCTGAAGCATCACCATGCAATCACAGGAAACTATATTCTGTCCACAAACGATGCGAAGTATATTAATTCCATAAACAATGTAAAACTGATTATGAAACAAGAAGCAAAGCTATTGATTCCAAGTTTCCAACCATCACATTGTGCATTACAAGGCAAAGCAAGACCAAATAGAAATCCCTGCCCTGCATAACCCTCTCTGGACCACTTCAGACAGAGTAGAAACTGCAGTAGCAAAGCTAATGTTTATATGTATTTAAAATTTTGCTAGATATTATATAATGTAAATGCTAAGGTATGGTCGAGGCAACCCACCACAGAGTCCATTACAGACAAATTGAATCCAGTTAGATTCAAGCAATTCCCAACTTTGACAGGAAGAAACCTAGAAAGGTGAACACTCAAAGAAGAAACAAAGTTTGTTTTTCAGAATTTTTCAATCTCTCTGTGTTTTGAAGGAATTTTGCTTGTGAATCAACGAAGCCACAAACTACAAATCAGAGAGATTTAGTCCCGTACAAAACCACAAACCACACCTTACCTGAATCCAATGTCCTAATCGGAACCCCGCCACAACATTCAGATCTCTACCTGCTGGAGAAAAAATTGACAAATCAAGAGACAGAGAGAAACGGGCCGAGAGAGACCAGCAAGAGAGAGAGTTTGACCAAAGGGAGACAGTGCTGGGATCAACAGGAGAGAGGCGGAGCCGGAGCTAGGGCAAAAACGATAGAGGAAAAAATTTTGGAAACTAAAGATGAAAAATCTCATCTGAAGGGCTAGTTTGTTCTCCGGCCAGCTCAATACAGTTAAAAAGTATTAAGTTGGGGTTGTTAAAACCGCCGGGAACCAAGTGCCGGGTAAAACCTTTTATGTTGTAGTGAATGGTTGGTTGGGAGGATGTAGGAACTTGTTTTTTACAATGATAACCTGAATTGGCACGATGTTGTTTTAGCTGCTAGAGTCGAAGAACCTAATCAAAGAACTAGATCAACTTGATGAGACCATGACGCCTCAGTGCTCCTAGAGCCTTTTAAAACACTGAGCTTTGGGTAGAAGCTGTAATGCATTTTTACAAAGAAATGTAAGGCTACCCTTACCACTCATCAGCCTGCTCCTTGACTTCTAATCCATCTCAAAACCTTTCTAGATAATGCATAAGAATAGTAATAGGCATATCCTTCTTACAACCCACCTCCTCATTCATTCTCCTCCATAATTGAAACCGCCAGCTCACTATTCATGGCCCATAACATACTAATTCCAGTGAGGAATGAGTGTATCATTCCCAATAGTAACTTGAAAATATTCCAGAAAATGAAGGTAAGTAATGTTTAAAAGTAACCTTGGATCCTAGTCCAACTTCAAACGAAATGGAACATTGTTGTTTCTAATTTACAACACCTTCAAAGGCCAGTCATTGGGCAGTTGTTTCTAATTGTCCTTTCATTATATCAATTAGGTGAAGGCTCCCAGTGCATAAATGTTGGAACAAACTTATTGTTCTGCCACTACTCTATGGAAGAACTTCTCAAATCCTTAGAATCCCCAAGTTTTAGCTTTAATAAACTTTAGAAATCCATAATCATGGTGATAATTATATTCACGTACGCAATTAAGCATAATTGCCAATTCATTCACAGTAACATTTGTGCACATTACTGAGACAAACACGATGATCATCTTAGAAACTTATATTGAGGAAGATCCAGGGCGAGAACCAAACTTCACAACGTACTTCTGAAAACAAACACTAGCATTCCTATACAGAAGCTTTTGTATCCAAATTTGACCTCCCCCTATTTCTGGAAAAATCTGATCTCCCAAATGGTTGCCCACGAACTTGCCTTCCATGCATTTCTGTGCCTCTAGAAACATCATTGGGTTCTTTGTTTCTAGTCTTCCTGGGATTTCTTCCATCTAAACTATTTGAAGATCTTAAAGGCCTCTTGGCCTCATACTTCGGTGTCCTCCTCGTCCTTCCTCTATCACCTCTAGCATTCACATGAGAGACTGTTTGCCTCCCATCCTCCTCCTCCCCCTTGTCATCATCACTATAGTCATCACAATTGTCTTCTTCAACCTCAGAATCTGAGAAGTCATATGACTCCCCATCTTGTCCCTTTTCAGTTTCACCATCCTGCACTTCTTCTCCTTCTCCTTTAGAATCATGGGCCAATTTCTGTTGTTGAGTACTTTTACTCTGCAAACCCTTTGCTTTCTTATCTTCCTTAACAGCATTCATAAGATGAATATACTTACATCTTACATCCATCAATGGATGATTCTCAATCAACAGATTCCTCTTATAACCCTCTCTCAAAACCACAGTATGTGTCCCAATCTTACTTGAAACATAAAATATACCAGGGTGCTGAAGCAATGCCCTTTTAAACCTAGATCGGAGCCCCATACACTCTCCAAGTAAAAGTACACTTTCTCTCTCCGTCTTCTTCGCAATAAGAAGATGAAGAACCTCATGCAAAACTGAAACGGCCCACTTATCTGCCTCATCGCTATTGGCCGGAAGATGTAATGCATTTTCATATGGAGAAATGTAAGGCAACTTTTGCCAACCATCAACCCATTTCTTGAACTTCTTATCTACCTCAAAACCTCTGGAGTATTGCAAAGGGAATGCCACCGGCATACCATTTTCATAACCTGCCTTCTTCTCCATCACTGAAACTGCCAGCTCACTGCTCCAACACACCAATTCAAGACAAGGATCAGAATGAATCCCATTCCCACCAGTTACTTGAAAATAGTCAGGAAACTCATGAACTAGAGATTGAGCATAACCATGGGGCAAACCCAAGTCCCATTTAAGTTTTTCTATAATGTGTAACGGGATTCTATTGATTCTAGCTAACATTAAGAGCTTCAAAAGGCGGTCAGCTCCTACTTGTTTGTTATTGTTACTGTTGGAAATCAACTCTTCCTCGGCATCAAGGTCGAGGATTTCAGGAGTCAATTTGACATGTGGGTGGATTCCGATTCCACCGGGGAAGAATTCTTCAAAGACAGAAGGATACCTGCGGATGAAATCGACTGGACGTGTGGAAAATCCTAGGGATTCTCTGTTCTGCGCAATGAGAGAGAGTGGGAGAGACTTGGATGGCTCTGACTTGATGAGGTTCTTGAGGTTGAGCAAGGGTTTGAGGTTTCCTTCTTTCTCCACGGCATGGTCGAGGCCTCGGTCTCGGACCCATTTTATGGATGCAACGTCGACCAAGGTGCGACGGCTCTCGTGGTAGTGGCGACGGCGGGGGAGAAAGCGGAGAGATTGCATAGTCGGGGTGGTTTTCGTTAGGGGTTTTGTTAGTTTGGACGGTTGGACGTTGCAGACGGAGGTGAAAATTAGGGTTTTAGGCCCCGTTTGTTAATCGGTTTAGGGGCTTGGGATGGGATAAACAATCCCGTGGGTTTCATACTGTGTGTTTGATTTGCAAAAAGCCAAGGGATTAAGAAGACGATGGGATTCACAAGCCCCTCACTAGGGTGCATTAGGAATACCACGACCAACCAGGTATTACGAATCCGGTGATTGCTTAGCTATGGGGAGTTACCCAAAAGCCCTTCGTCGCCATTGTTGTCTTCGACGATGGCTAATTCATGTTGCTTCAGGTCTCAGGTTAGGATGCCTTAATTTTCTATTTCTGATTTTTTTCCCCCGATTCCTTTGGTTTCTGCATACCGTTTGGTGAATTTCATTGGGTGGCTGTTGAATTACGGTTCCAAGGTTAATGATCTGGTCGATTTTCCCGTTTTGAAGGTGAATTTTGTTCCTGCGGGAAGATTTAAATTTTGGAAATTTTCTGCGTGGAAAGTTCAATTAGGGTTTTAGTTGAATGATAGGGTGAATTTGATTTGAACTGGCCTCTCTCTCTCTCTCTCTGTCTCTCTCTTTCCAGGTTGTATCTGGGTAAACTCCACCGACTCTAGCTGTTGTCCAGGGTTGCTTTGTTAGGAAATTAAATTTCTATTAAGGCTCCGTTTGAATACATGTGAATCTTGAGAGATTTTCTATG
Organism: Arctostaphylos glauca; assembly: GCA_019985065.2. Classification (NCBI taxonomy): domain Eukaryota; kingdom Viridiplantae; phylum Streptophyta; class Magnoliopsida; order Ericales; family Ericaceae; genus Arctostaphylos; species Arctostaphylos glauca. Next base: position 15,776,837 of record JAHSPW020000012.1, on the reverse strand, counting down.
GTTAATTTCAAAACGTAAGTTTAGAGTTGTGTGTTGCTTGATAAAATACAGTGGAGTATTGATTCTAGAAGTATGGGTGAAGGTAAATTGTCTGGTCTCATACCAGAAATGATTGGAAGATAGTGCATTAAGTAAATGTAGTTAAGTAAATTGTCTGGTCTCATACCACAAATACCGATCTTTCATAGTTTGAAATTTACCGTAAGGATAGTGCATAAGTAAATGTAGTTTTACTATATGTGAAAAGTAACATGTAATAAAACTAAGAGAAGATAAATAAATAAGTAATTAAGTAAATGTAGTTCTATTTAAATGGGTCTAAATTAGGGACTCAGGGAGGCTGTAGTGCACTTTCCTATAGTGCACGTGTAGTGCGAACAAAATAACGTAGTTTTGTATATTTTGTCCTCAAAACTACATCGTTTTAACTTATGATGCAATTTTTTGTCAAAATACATGGAATCAAAACGATGTAGTTTCGATGACAAAAATGACAAAACTGCACCGTTTTGTTCGCACTACAGAGAAGTGCACTACAGCTCCCCCAAATCCCTAAATTAGTATAAGAAGATAAATTAACATGTAATTAAGTAAATGTAGTTCTATTTAAATGAGTCTAAATTAAATAAAACAAATAAAATTTCTCATATTTTAATTTTATTTATTTCCTAAGAGATAAATATATAAATAAAACTAAGAGATTACTCAATTTTTATTATTTGGACCATGAACTTTATTTTTTAATTCTTTTGGAATGAGTAACATAAATAATTAAACAATTTACATGAGGGCAATTTGGGAAATTATGTAATTTAATCCCATCCCTCCTTTTGTAAACAAACACCAACCCAGCATTATTAATCCTATCCCGAGTATAAACAAACATACAACACAGTTTTTAATAATCCCTTGGTATTACGAATCTCATCCTAATCCCACCGTCTTACGAGTCCCAACCTACTAAGAAGTTTATCAAACGAGGCCTTAGTATAGCTCTTTGTTATCTGTTCAAGAAAGGCTGGTTGGATATAGGACGGCAACACGGCGAATCGGGACTAAATTTGATCATTTTCGTTTTTGATTTCCAAATTTAAAATTTAACTCTATTCTAGTCCTGTTTTTCGAATGGTGAATGAATTCACCCTCGATTCTTGCCCCGAACAGGGATTGGAGATCCCCATCTTGTCCCGTCTCACCCATTTTTTTAATAAAAAGTTTAATTTATCTCACATAAAAGTAATCACAAATATATAACAATTACAAGTCTAATACATAAGATTATATAGAGTATAAATTTTATTCAATATTACAAAATATAAAGTCTAAATTTATCTAACGAAAACATAACGTAATTAAACTATTCCACAATAAACATACTAATTTTAAATTAAAAACAAAGTCTAAATATAGATTTTAAATTCTATCAAACACCACATAAAAGTCACAAGAATGTTTTCTTTTTTTTTTTCCCTTAACTCTTTAACTTGTTCATCCATTCCAAACAGCTACAAAAAATAAAAAAATACATATTTTTATATTTTGAAGATATATCTTTACATAAAATAAAATAAAAACTCTAAACTCTATTTAAAAAAAGAAGAGAATGATCGAGGGTTAAAAAGTAAAATTATGAATACTATATGTAAAAGGGTTAAAAAATAAAATAATATTTATTTAAAAATTATTTACAAACGGATCGGAGAAAGGGTGGGGATCGAAGCAGGGATCGGGGCGGATGTATTAAGATCTGCTTCTGACCCGTTCCCTATTTTTTTTTCCAACTTTTATCTTCAAATTCAACCCGATCCCCAAATAAATTCCCGAAACTCCAATTCGAACAGGGCAAAAAAGGGGACGGATTGGATCAGATCAGACGAAATTGTCATCACTAGTTGGAACCCCTATCTCAAGTTTTCCTCTCCACTAACTTGATATTTCCATAATGTCCTTACGATACTATGTTTGCTAGCAACAAACTCATGCTATGCACGGAATATAATGAAGTATACGCTATTGATACGAATGCAAATGCGAATGTTATTTCAATATTCTACATAATGAAATTGTGTATATTATTCACAATATCAATAAAAAATGATAAATAATTAAACTTAACAAGCTCTATTTAAAAGTTATGATAATAAACAATGTTCATCTGCCTTGTTTTAAAAAATTTACGCTCGCATATAAGATAAAATGATAAATAAGATCATGTGTAAAAATATATCAATAAATGATAAATAAATTATATTCGAATAGTGCCAAAATAGTGCAGTCAAATTTAATTAAGATTTCTAAGGATACATCAAGCTATTTAATCACATATAGCTAGCTAAAGTGATGAGTAAATTACTGCATGTTTCATCCAATTATACAAATTCTATATTAACTCTTTAACACCCCCATTATGTTTCTAAAGTTATGTGCATGAGAATTATTTATAAAACATTTGGTGAAATTTAAATTCAAAAGACAAATAAAAATAAAAAATTTATACATTAAATTATCAAGTCGTTAACTAAACACTTCTCGAACAAACATCTTCACTCTCCCTTAGTGTCAATTTTACCCGAAATTTAAAAAACGATTGAAAAACATAAATATGACAAAGAGACTATCAACAAAATTAAGAACCTATCAACTATCACTTCACTAAATCAACAACAACATTCCTGTTAGTTCAAATCTAAATCAATAACCTATCAACTACTGCTGCAACCACTCTTTGTTCATGGCATTCAGCAATAAGGAAGCCCACTAAAAAACTTCTTTCCCATGCAGCCAACATCATGCATCTTCTTCATCTTCTTGGTTTCCATCGTCCCAATTGACATCGACTAATGCATTTATGATCCTTCTGATATCATTCTCCCTTAATCGACTTGGTTTACTCTTAGAAGCCTCACTACCTCCTCTCAAGTTCAAAATAAAAAAGCATCGCAAGTGTAGAAGCTCGATAGGTTTGTAAACACGGATCGCATCTCCATCTTCCATATGCCACTCTCGTGAATGCCTCCCACCCTTCTGTAACCATGTAGCCAGGTTTCATAATAGAAGGGTAGTTTCATGCACCACTCCTTTGTTTACACATCCGTAAAATAAAGCCTCTCTATGGTACGAATTTCGGTAGGATTTCTAATTGCCTTGAAATGATTTCTCACATCTTTAGCAGAGATAGTAAGCCTTCCGTACTTAATATTGGTAGCAGTCGCTTATAGCTCGAACAGAAAATTCTCATGCCTGAATTCATGAAAGCTCATAATCTTATCCAGTTTGTTGGCAGAATTGTTTTCTATTCCTTGTAGATTGTCCTTTTCACCTCTCGTCGCCGAGTCTCTGCGAACTTACAAAACGGGAAAGAAAATCAATAAGTCTGGCAATTTGAATTTAACCAAAAAAAAAAAAAAATCAATCAGTCAATCTAATCATGGGAGTTGGCATTCAGATCCTATTAGATCCAAACCAAATACAATTCCTTGGCAAGCCTAATTGGCACAAAAGAATACATCGTTTCTGTCAATTCCATAAAAATATATATGCGTACATGGAAAACGAATTGGATTCACTATCACTTTACTAACTGAATGATTGCATAAAAAACAAAAGAATACATAAAATGAAAGAACTTTTGAATCAAATAGATCAGACTAATATCCGGTTGAATGACTCTAGAAATATGTCGATGCATATCAACTATTACCTAATTGACTAAAAAGTTGAATATAAAACAAAAGAAAATATAAAATTTCGTGTATACCTGAGTTTATTGATGGAGTTTTCACTGTCACTTCACTAAATTAATTGAAGGATTGCATCATAAAAAAATGAAGAAAGATTAATAAGGACGATAAAAGTTAATAAGCATTGAAAGTAGGATAATAGAAAAGTAGCACTATATAACAGGAATTGGGGATAGTAATGTAGAGAGTGGCACATTAAGATAACTAATGTGCACATGAATTGTTTTACACAGAATGATAGTACTGTAGAGAGGAGGGAGAGACATCCACCTTAATAGGAATTTGTTTACCATGGACTGATGTGCACATGAATCAGATAAGGATACGTATTGGAGTTGATGATAACAAAAGGACGAGTATTGATTTGAAGTTGATTTGTTAAGGATAATTATTCAATTAATATTTATAATATCAATATATGTTCAATTAATATTTACAGTTATAGACAAAAAAATAATAATTTAATTTTTAACCCATCGTGCTCTACTACTTGTCGAGCCCAGAGCGACTCTCACGAAAAATCGCCCTGCAATACTATATAGTATAAACACTTAATGTGCCTGATTTTGACTTTGGTCGATCAACGGCTAGGACACCATTCAGACTGATCAGAATCTTTTGAGGAGGAGCATGGCTAATCAACCAAACAAGCAACACTGATTGGCAAGCTTCTACCCTAGTCGGCTAATACACTCTCGGGCGCGAGTACTTTACTTGAATTTCGTGAATTGACTATTCGCGATGCACCCCTAATTGCTCGACAATTCTGAGGATGGCGTAATTGACTACTCGACATCCCACGAATAGCACCTAGAATGGACGAGACAACTCTCCATGGATGGAAGGTGAGCGCCATTAGTAGCCATTGGCCGGCCTTGGATTGATTCTCTCCTTACGCTATTAAAATCTATTTTCAACTGTAAGATCAGGTACGCTTTCATATCTACAGTTCATACGCCCAATTATCTGAATTCTACGTACCCTAACTTGATTGCCAGAGAGTCCTTATCGGGACAACCACCCCCGACCACCAAACTTGTGTGCAAGAGTCAGAAGTAAGAGTTGGGAGGTGTTATCATTTTTCGGTGTCATTAGTTTGGCGCCATCTGTGGGAACAACTTTGACACCTAAATAAATTCAACTGATCTACCGAGAATAATGGTGATTACCATATCAACACTGGGAGGTGACAAACAAGAAGGCAATGCTTCCTGTAATGAAGGAGGGAGACGAGAGTTAATGCTTCACAAGACAGAAATCCATTGGAGTTACAAGTACATAACCTCACCCAACTAGTGGTGACGTTGGTGGAACAAAATGAGAGCATAGTGCAACAGCTGCACACGAGGGCTCTACCACCACTGGTGGATCTACTATAGAAGACCCTTAGAGGAGCCTGAGGCCCAAGGGCTAATAACAAGAAAGCAGAGAAGGCAGTTAACAACCACCCCGGCAGGGGAAGAGAAGATGCACGCCTATGGCCAGGTAGGGTAGCCCTAACGAAAGACTTTGTAATGCAAGGGGCAGAGATCAAGGAACTCAAGAAAAAGTTGGATGGTGTTATGAAGCAGATTGAAGAGAGGGCATGGAAGCAGTGAGGGCAAATGCTTAAAATGAACCTGCCATTCACGGAGATGGTAATGGCTAGGTCACTCCTTCCCAAGTTCAAAACCCCTCAGATGGATCTGTTAGATGGCCCGAGAGATCATTTGGAGACTTATAAGACTTTCATGACCTTGCACGCAGTTCCAGATGAAATCATGTGTCGGGCTTTCTCCACAACTTTCATGGCCCATCTTGGGCCTAGTTCGAAAAACTTAAGATAGGATCAGTCGACAAATTTAAACAACTGAGCTAGCAATTGGTTAATCACTTCTATAGTGGCCAACACCCTCACCATCTAGCTACCTTTTTTTGAAGGTAAAGCAGCGCAGAGATGAATTGATGTAGGATTACCTTAAGCACTTTAACATGAAGCTTTCCATGTGCACAAGGTTGATGATAAGATACCGTTCAGGCATTCATGGGAGGCCTTCAGGCAGCCTAGTTCTTCTACCACTTGCTAGAAAGACCACCAACGACTATGGTTGAGCTAATGGTGAGAGTGTAGCAGCGTATCAATGCAGAGGAAGCTACGGCCACGTGTCGTGGCAAAGTAGAGGAGGTCAGCAGAAGGAAGCCCGAACTAAAAACTGCCATACAACAGGACAAAAGAAAACCTTCGAAAGGGAGGGCAAGATAAGAAAAAGAAGATTCGAGAGATTCACTCCACTAACTATTCTAGTGGAGCAAGTATTGATACAAATAGCCAGCGATTCCGAGGTGCGCTGGCCAAAGAAGCTCAATTCAGACCAAGCAAGGACATACAAGAGGAAGTATTGCCGGTTCCATCATGATCACAGCCGATTATTTTGATCTAAAGAGATAAATTGAAGAACTGGTTCCACAGAGGGAGGCTAAATGGGTTTGTACTAGGACGTCAAAATCGGGGTGAACAATATCGGGCAGAGTAGGAGATACTGGCAAAGCACCAGAAGGAACGACCCTGAGATAGAGATATGGAACCCATCCAACCAATGAGAGACATAATAATGATCTTAGGAGGATTCGTTGGAGGAGAAAAAACCAGCTTGTCCAGGAAAGCTCACTCGAGGACGCTGAGGGCCGAGGGTGGAGGCACAGAAAATGGCATAGGCAGATCATAAAAGTAGAGGAAGCTAGAATAACCACCCATAAGTTTCATCGTGGAGGACGCCAAGGGGGTTCAGTAGCCTCACAACGACCCTTGGTCATAACGCTTGTAGTGGAGAACTAGTTGATGAGCAGAGTACTGATTGACAGTGGGAGTTCAACTGACATCCTCTTTACAATGGCATTCAGTAAAATAGACATCAAGGCTAGCAGACTGTAATCTATGCATTCGTCGTTGGTTAGGTTCTCGAGTGAGCAAGTTCAGCCTATCACGCTTAGCAAAGTCCCAAAAAAGACGATGAAGATGGTCAAGTTCTTGGTAATGGATTGCCCCTCAACCTACAACACCATCTTGGGATGGAAGGCCCTTAATAGCATGAGGATAATCACTTATACTTATCACCTAAAGGTCGAGTTCCCAATGAAGAACGGGAATGGAGAGTAGCGATGAGATCATACTGTGGCTAGGGAATGCTACGTGACCACCCTTAAAGAACGAAGACCCCATGAAATATTGGTAATTGATGCATTGGACGTAAGAGGTCAAAAGGAAGAAAACCATGGAGAACCAATAGAGGCGCTAGAATCAGTACCATTGAAGGAGGGAAAGGATGAAAATGTGGTTGAGGTTGAGTGAGGTTTCCCATCTAGTTTGAAGTGCTCTTTGGTTCGGTTCTTCAAGGACAAATCGGACGTGTTCGTGTGGTCACATGAAGATATGACATGGATTGATCCTCGAGTCATGTCATACCACCTCAACGTGGATCTAGGCTTTTGTTTGATCAAACAAAAGCCGAAGACTATGGTGGCGAGAAGATCAAGATGATAAAGGAGGAAGTTGCGAAACAGGGGAAAGTTGCCTTCATCTATGAGGTACAATATTCGAATTGACTGGCCAACATCATTTTGGGGAAAAAAAACCCAACGGCAAATGGAGGCTATATAAGGATATCAAAGACCTAAACAAAGTGTGCCCGGAGGATAGCTATCCATTGCCTAAATAGATTAACTAGTGGCATCAACCTCAGGCCATGAGCTACTCAACTTCATGGACATGTTCTTCAGGTACAATTAGATTTTGATGAACACGACCTACCAGAAGAAGACTACCTTCATAACCGAGCGGAGGGTGTTCTGTGGCAAAGTCATGGCATTTGGGTTGAAGAACAATGGGCCACCTATCAGTGCATCATCAACAAAATATTCAAAGACCAGACTGGAAGAAATATGAAAGTATACGTGAACAACATGATGACAAAGAACAAGGCTCCCATTGACTACTTGGTTAACCTATGGAGACTTTTGAGGTGCTGAAGAAATATAAAATGAAGCTGAATCCGGTCAAGTGTGCCTTTGGAGTAGCAGCAGGAAAGTTTTTTAGTTTTATAGTCAGTCGAAAAGGGATCGAGGATAACCCAAAAAAATACGGGCAATTCTTGATATGCAGTCCCTCAGAATGGTAAAAGAGGTCCAATGCTTGACCAGTCAGGTCACCGCATTGAACTGATTTATTAGTAGAGCAACGGACAAGTGTATGCCCTTTGTCAAAAATCTAAGGAAAGCTTTCCACTGGACCTCCGCGTACGAAGACGCATTTTGTCAATTGAAGGAGTAATTGGTCTCCCTATCATTGCTATCATGCACAATACCTGGCGAAGATCTGTATTTATACTTGGCGGCCTCTGAATCGGAGGTTAGTGAAGCCTTTGTCAAGGAGGAAGATGGAGTTTAGAAGCATGTGTATTACATCAGCCGAGCTTGTCGGGGGCTAGAAAGCATATATCCAAAGTTGACAATTGGCATTCACCTTGGTAATCGCAACCCAACGGATCAGGCCATACTTCGGCGCTCACAACATAGTGGTACTCACCGATCAACCCTTGAAACAAGTTCTGCATAGGCCCCCAATCGATCGTGTTGTCTAGATATTATTCTTGAAAAACAATTTCAAAAATTTAGGCTCGAAATTTTCAAATAGAATTGCATTCATTAACACAATTTTAATCGCTAAAATGGTTGTTATAATATACTATGCACAAAAACTTTTTGAATTTGATTTCACTTCTTGGGGGGACGGACAGTTATCATGGATTAACCATTTAAGGGTGCCTGACTTATTAATTTGCTGTTCGCTTTTCCCAACTGAATTTAACGAATTGACCACATTCAAATGAAGTGATAACTTAGGATTGCTAGTAACAAAACATAAGATTAAGGACCAGATATCAATATTATTCTAATTAGAGGGGCCACGGGTATAAATTTTCCAATTTATACTGCATTCTAAGGTTTTCACTTCTGTCTGGTGTGCGAGAACCATCTGAGACTCACCGGAGGAACTGGGCTTTTTTTTTTATTATTATTAATCTTCCTTTGATTTTTGGATAGACCGGCGAGCTCGGCTGATCTCTTCTTCCAATCTCCAACCATGGTAAATCCAAATGAATTCTCATTTTATTTTTATTTCTCTTGCCTTTTCCACTGTATTTTTTTCTGTTTGTTTCTTCCGTTTGGTTTTTCGGGAACGCAGTAATTTTGGCTCTAGAAATTTAAAACTATGTAGTCTAAGGTGTGTATGTATTCGATCTTCTCAATTTAGCTTTCGTCTTTCTTCTTTATATATTCGAATCTCATCGTTGGTTTCAAATTTACATTGAATCAAAGGGATATTAGCAGCGCCGCCACGTTCCAGATGTGCATGTTTCCACATTTGTGAGTTTGATCAGTATAAACTCTAAATTCTGGGATTGTTTTGGTTCTGTCCAGTCAATGTTTTAGATCTGTTTGCTTTTGGGAATGCTCGAAATGGGAACCCCAATGTCTTTATTTTCTTTCCATCTCCTCATATTGACAAAATGGAGAAGTAGAAGCCAATTGAGGAGGTTATATTGATCTGAATAGAAAGGAAAAAAGGACCAGCGAGCTCTAGAAATATCCGGGTTTTCGATTTACTTTCTTAATTCTTTAACAAAAGCTCTTTGACCATTGTTGATTGGTATTGTTCAATTATCTATATTGGACTAGAGTATTGTGGAGATGGTTGCGAAGGATGGGATGCTAGAGATTGGGTCTAAGAAAATTTTTTGGCTTTTGAATTTGCATCTCTTAGCCCTCTAAAACTACGATCGATCTGGTTCTTCCGTTTATTGACGGAAAGTAAATGGATAGTTAAATGATATATTATTTTATTTGTTTGTAAAAACTGAGAAGAAAAGGAATATGATTTTCTTTGAATATATTCATTAGAAAATCGAATAAGCATCGGTAATTTGGATCTCTGATTATTGTCTTCCCCCTAATAGTCAAGACTCTGAGATCTGCACACTGCCAAAAGGAAAATTTTTGGACGCGTCATGCGTGGGCTCCAAATTTATTTGCCTGCAGCTAGATCCAATCACATGTTTCTTCTTCATATTCTTTTTATTTTGTTTGGCCTGCAATCTATGGAGTTTTCTGACCATTGAAGAGATTCTCCTTCACTTATGTTAAACTACACTGCCCTTTTGTTTCGTTGCTTGTAGCACATTCTTCCTTCCTCATAATTGTTATGTGCTATCGTTAAATTTGCTAGGATTAGCTTAAAACACTTCTACTGATGTGTTGGAGTGGAGATATGGTTGTGGGTAGTGGTCTGGGCAAGTGGGTGTGGAGTCGTGCGGATGTGTACTGCCTTTTGGTGGCTACTAGGGTGAGTAGGCTAGGTGGTGGGTGGTGGAAATAGGTGTATGTCAGTTGCACATTTGGCTAAATGGGCTAAAGTTGCGGCATTGTGTGGTGGTTTTGTTGAATGGCATCGAGCTGCAAAGTTGAGTGCTGTTTTGTCTATGCTGCTGGAGCTGTAGATGTGGGTAGCAGCTATAGTGGCTGACATAGTAGGCAGTTGGTTTGGGTGTGGTGGTTGGCTATTATTGTGGACATAGGCCGTGGCTTTGATTTAACCTATCAGTGTAGTTCCCCCTCCCCTTCCTCCTTTTTGGAGGGTGGGTTGGGTGTGATGAACACCTCTAAGTTGTCGGAATTTCTAGGGTTTTATGCACTCGATCCATTTACTTGAGGGAGCCCCCACAAACTTGCAAAATTAGTTCTTACAGATATAAGGCACATGGATAATAGCCTAACAAAATTTTATTGCTCTTGTGCCTACTTGTTATATAGCTAGGGGATGGCTTGCATTTGAGCTCCATAACCTGATTATAGATTTTCTTTTTTAAAAAAATCAAGTGGGCAATGAAACAAATTATTGGTGAAGGTCCCCTTGCTCAAGAATTTCACCATGTCCTTGTTATTTAATAGCACTGTTTCTATTTGTTTGTGCTATGAACGGATGACCATTGCTGTTTCTTATGCAACGGCGGTGGAAGCAAGTGAGCTTTTTAGTTTAGTTGTTATGAACCAGTATATGTACATTCATATTTTGTATCTCCCAAAAGAAGCAAGGTCATCTGCGGAATATTGAACCATATGAGTTGGCTTATGTGGTGCTTCTTTCTGACAACAAGTATTCCTCGGGGAAAATAATTCACTATATTCAACGTGTTTAAAGGTTCCAATAACATTGTCATTGGTAGAACTTGCGACTCTACTGCATATAAAACAGTACAATGACTAGCGACTTATGCCTCTGCCTTCTGCATCTGTTCCAGATTCACTTTGTACTTCTCATAAGTCGACAAGGAAAGGTGAGGTTGACGAAGTGGTATTCACCTTATTCACAGAAGGAAAGAACTAAGGTACCTTTAACTTTCTTACCTTTAAAGCTCCTATACTTTCTATTCTCGGAGATAACAATGCATGCCAAGTTTGTTTGGAGACGTTGATGAATGGAGCATATCCTTATCCAGTTGGAACAAGATCTGATAACTCTTGAATACTTTGTTCTCTATATATGTGCATGCTTCATGCCATTTGTGTTTCAAACTTTCTTTTGAAGCAAACAGAACTGTTAGTGTAGAACTTAATAGTTATTGTAAAGGAACACTGGAATATATATATCATGTATTGTTTCATCTGTTATTTCAATCCAGCATATTTTGAAATGATTTGTGAATATATGTCAAGGCAATTTATTCCATACGCAGTTTCTTGAAGCATGCACACTTTATTCATAATTGAAATCTTGTTTAATGGATGGGCATTTTGCTCAGGTCATCCGAGAGCTCAGTGGTTCAATTATTACACGGGGCCCAAAGCTTTGCAATTTTGTGGAGTGGAGAGGTTTTAAAGTTGTTTATAAAAGGTTGGATTATATTTCTGTTTGTATGATTCATGAGTAAAGCAATTTATGTTATAACTTCTTCATCTTCTGGTTAGCAGAAAAACACAATCATGTAGCCAACTTCCACAAGTACACAGGTCACTTGGGTTTTTTCTTTTCTTTTTGCAGATATGCCAGTCTATATTTTTGCATGTGCATCAACCAAGATGACAATGAATTGGAGGTCCTTGAAGTTATACACCATTTTGTGGAAATACTTGACCGCTACTTTGGAAGTGTGAGCCTACTAAACCTTGGAAAATCAAGAATGGTGTTTCGTTTAGTACTCATTCACATAATTGGTTTCAATATCACATTCTATTTGTTTCATCAGGTCTGCGAGTTGGATTTGATCTTTAATTTTCACAAGGTACCTTCCATTCACCTACTTGATTTTTGAATTAATTATGTTTTTCCCCTTTTTGTTGTGGAAGTCCTTTGTTTGACTGAAGATCGTTTTTCCCTTTCGGCTTGGAGTTCCAAAGTGCAACAATGAAGTTGATGGAGCTCAATGGGGGGAAGGATTTATTTAGTTGATCAATAAATTAGGAACGTGATTGTGCATGCTTGTAGGTTGCATTGGATATTCAACGCACACAAACATGCAGTGGTTAAGGCAGGTTTCTTTATGATTTCCTTGTCTAGACTCCATAGTTCGAGTAGCTAAATGAATTTTTTTATGATTAGTTAATTCCCTTGGACGACTCCCTAGCCATTTGTTAAGGAACAATTTTCAGCACTCAAAAGTGTTTTGTTTTTGGTCCCCCTACAAGCCAAAACCGGCAAGTCTTCAACTGAATAGAAAGGGGAAGAGTTCCCAATTCTAAAAATGGGCCTAAGTGGCGCCGCGCCACCTCATAGGTATAGGTGTTTTTTTAGGGTTAGTCAGAAATTAATCGGGCATTAGTCGGCCTAATTAGGGATTAGTCGGGTAATAATCGGCCTAGTCGTTTTTGAAATAATTGGGGCTAAATAGATTTTTTTTTTTAATTTGGGGTAAATTAGATTTTTTTTAAAATTACAGGGTTTAAAGTTTAAATTATGAGTCTATGATGTGTGACTATTTGGGATTTTACGTATTAATTTCTTAATTTAATTTGGTTTGAACTTTGAATATTAAAAACCCGACTAGGCGCTAGGAACCCCTCTTCTGCCCGACTAGCACGTACATAATTGTAGTGTTTGATATCCTGCTCTAAACCAATATTCAGAATGATGTATCATTCTTCCTTTTTTCATCGGGCAGGATATAGATAGATATTAGCTTATCTTATGTTTTTCACGATTTTTTTGTTTTCTGTTGGTAAGACTTTTTAACTCAACCAGCATCTTTGTTGGAAAATCAGATTTAATGGTTTTTTTTTTTGGTAAGTTAAGAATTCATGCCAGAAGAAAGAACAAATCCATCCTCGGGAAAAACTGGGGCATGCCCCTGGAAAACAGGAATTAATCAAACGTCAAGCTAAACTTCCAAAACAACAAACACATCAACCTATTTAGTGATCCTAGTACAATTTAGAAATTTAGAAGAAATATTCGAGGATTACACAAAGCTAAGTTCTCTGCATTACACACCACTGAATTCTACGAGCAAACTTTTTCTCTAACATCCCTCCCGAATAGCAGATGGCAATTTACTAGGATCCACAGTTTTGTTGCTGAAGATTCTAGCTTCTCTCTCCTCCCAAAAATTGTTATTTGGAGTTTGCATGCTAGTATTTGTAACTATTAGTACAGTTCCCAGCTGCCGCTGATTTTAAGCGACGCAGCTTGATTTGTCTCGTGTGTGTGGCACACACCTTTTTGTTTGTTTCGGAGCTGTTTTGGCAGGGCGTACTAAACCCACTACGTACCAAACCACTGATACGATTCTCAAGGATAACATATAATTTGTTTATGTAGCTATTGGTTAAAAAGCTTCTTCTTGCTATTGTTTTCCCGGTCTGTTTGCCCCCAATAATTAATTCTAATTGACCACGTCCTATAGGTATCATCGAATCAATAGCAATAAGTCCTATTTGAAGAGGCTCATATACGGAACGTTGAGAAATAATATCCAGACTTGGAGATTCAATTAACCGAGCTTTCAGAAGATGAAATTTCACCTCTATCAATAGGTATAGCCAGGGCATTTATAACACGACCCAGATAGGCCTCACTAACGGGTATCTGAGCAATTTTCTCTGTTGCCTTTACGTAACTCTGTTCGTGTAATATCAAACTGTCACCCATTAATACAACACTAACATTATTTGATTCCAGATTCAGAGCAATGTCTATTGTACCCTCTTTAAATTCTACTAATTCACCTGAAACATTACTTCATCAAGAACATGAATACGAGCAATACCATCGCCTAGTTTAAGTGCAGTACCGGTATTTACAATCATGACTTCTCTATTATATTGCTCAATACATTGACGAATAATATTACTAATTTCATCGGCTCGAATGGTTAAAAAAATGCCTATAGTAGATAGAGTAGAAGGCCTAATCAGTTATTTCTTTCATTGCTCCAAGCATACCAATATTGGCACTTATGTTAAGTAAATGTAATTTGGTGTTCATAGCTCCTTGTAATTTCCTTCAGCCTCCAACTAGTCCAATCTTGTGCGGCTATGATCTCAAGGCACGATGTGAATACCATTCAAGGATGGTAGGCCACGGAGCTTATAATTGTCTGCAGTTGAGGCACCGTGTCCAAGACCTTCTCAATAAAAAATGACTAATTTGTCAAAAGAAGAGTGTTAAGTTTTTCTATCTACAGCTTTCTGTAGTTGGGGAGAGCGCAGCATAAAGTGCTCTTTTCCATAAAGTGCATTTTGTATGTAATGCGTTTTGTTAATGTTATCGATGTGCTGTTCTCCAACCAAAAAACATCCCCAACACTTACTTAAATTTTTAGCAGTGGCCGCTGATTTTAAGCAACGCGATTTGATTGGTCTCTCGTGGAAATGCTGGACAATTTGTTTTGGATAGCATATAGTTCTTTGGCTCATGTTTATACGCCGTTCCTCCAACATTTTCTCCTTTTATTCTTTTGAAAATTATCTAACTGGAAAGTTGGCAGGCTTACTATATACTGGATGAACTTTTAATTGCTGGTGAGCTTCAGGAGTCCAGCAAGAAAGCAGTCGCAGCGAGCGTTTAATAGCTGCTCAGGTACGACATGTTGAGATTATCCGATGGTGCGTTTCTTCATAGTTGATTCACTTACCTTGCAGGCTTGCACGATTTTGAGATTCTTTGTTTCTAACGTTTCTTCGAAGTGGTGAATCGTGATATTCTCTTCCACGTATAACTTTGACATTCTGGGGGCCTTTGTTTTGATTTTTGCAGGATTCCTTAGTGGAGGCTGCCAAGGAGCAGGCAAGTTCAATAAGCAATATGATTGCTCAGGCAACTAAGTGAGACTACAGTAAAAGTTGAAACCTGTTAATGTTGTAAGGATTTGCAGTTGATTAATTCTGATTATGTCTGCTTGTGCTATAGTTGTTTCGCTAATAGATGATTGACTCGACGTTGCGAAAGAAGTTTTCTGTATCCCTTCATATTTTTTTGTGTGTGGCAGCAGAACTGCATATAATAGCAGCAATTATAAGCCGTGTTTGTTAGCATTTGTATGTCTAATTTATTTAGTTTATTTTTGTTTACATGAGGTCAAAGGAAACGCATGTGCAATTTAGGTGTCACTGCCATTTTTATTATATGTTAATTGAATGAAATCCTAACAAAGCGTTTTGTAGTAATTATGAATAATTATTTATTCAGTAATTTCAATTTAAAAATTTAGAAATATTCTGAAGCCCGAGTGCACACTTCATCCTTCACGTACTTTTAAATCATCACCTCCAAGTATGAGGCTAAGAGATGAGATTCGGGCAAGCCCAGGAGCACTGAATTATTTTCAGTAGCATTTTACTTTGGGCGGTTACAGCATCAAGGCCCAACCCAAAAAAAAAGGGTAAGAATGCACTGGCCTCCCCTAAGGTTACTGACAATTGCAAGGATCTTTCCCTCAAATTTTGAAAATGCAAAGACCTCTCCTACTTCACCAAAATATTAGATATTCAAACCCCCCCCCCCCCCCCCCCCCCCCCTCCCCCCCCCCCCCCAAAGTTCTTTCCTTCTCCAAGTAACTTCTGTTGATATTTAATAGATTTTGATGACATCATCACGTATTTAACTTGGAATTCCAAATATACCCTCGTACTATCTAAAAGGAGGAATTCTATATTCATTTATGTGTTTTATCATTTATAGACTGGTTAGAGATTTTGATTTTAGCACAAGACTTTTTCAGCATACAGAATTGCTGGAACTAACGTTTGAGAATAGACCCGAAGCCAAAGTTGACAAATTAAAATATTAATTTCCAGCAAATAAACAACTAAATGAAAAAGCACGCATACGAACCGGCTCCAGAAAATAAACAAGTCAATCAAGAAGTGCGAATAAAAAACCAATTCTTAAAGTAAAGAAATAAACCAATTCCCATTTCCAGCAAAAGTAAACAACTAAATTAATTCCATTTCCACCAAATAAACAACTAAGCCAATCACATAACTATTTTCCCAATCAGTATATCCATGACAAAATCCATTACAAATCTTGATACAATAAGATAGATGATATAATTCAGTAAGTCCAGTAGTTCCCAATATACTACTTTATCTTTATAGTGTGTTAGACACAATATTTGTCCGGGTTAACAATATATGTTTCACCCCACTCTATCTTTTTAATCCATGATTATATCAAATCCAAGAGAGAAGCGGCCATACCTGAAAATATAACATTAAAAAGAGCACATTTTTAGAACCCCCCAAAACTAACATAAATTTGTTTAGACATCAAAAATACCATTTGTCTTAAAAATGCTTAACTTACGAAAAGAATAGTTTCATAAATGCCATCTAAAAACTTAGCTTTAAAATAATATATAGACAAGACAGAATGTACCATTTGATTTTGTCTTAGTTTGTTTGATATATAGACAAACTGAATATACCAGCAAGTTTTTTTTAACAAGTTGTCCCAATACTCGAAAGCTAAAAATAATAGCAAAAAATAATCATATTTGGACCATACCCATAGGGAGAACAGGGGGAAAGCTAGGTTAACACAATCTAATAGGGGAAAATTGAATAGAATAACGTATGCAGAAAGTCTAGGGAATCAGAAAAAAAAAAAAACTAGAAATGTCTCCGAAATGGA
>JAHSPW020000012.1:11667500-11912500 GCA_019985065.2 Arctostaphylos glauca | reverse complement strand
CTTATTTATATATTAACACGTCTCTTTCTCTTTCTCCTAATCCTACCCAACCTCTCCCTTTCTATCCCAATAGATATCTCATTCTCTCAAACTCTTATCCTCTTCTCTTCCCAACCTTATTCATATCAATGTCTCTCTCCCTACATCTATAAATACATCTCTTCCTCACCTCATTCTCCTCACACATTCCCTTCATATTATCGAGTGCATTCCCGACGGTCTGCAGCTCTTTACATGGGCTGAGTAGACGTGTCATGGGGCAAGGCAATGCGCAATCGTCTATCCGATTTAGTCGGCGTCGTGATTGAGGTGATCAACGTCTATCACCCGATGTCTAATAGTGATACAACGGTGATTTGAGATGACTTATTAGTCAGATCTAGTATCATTTATAGGTGGGCTGATTGCTCATGCTCGAATATCATTGAAGTTGGCAGTTTCAGGGATGGAGCCAAGAGGGCTAGTAGGGGCAATCGCCCCTGAAAAAAATAATTTTATTATTATATTAATAAAAAAATTATTGTGAAATATATAGGCTTACTCCTGCTAAATATTTTGATTAAAAAAATTAAATTGTAGTGACTCGTCCTTGCTTAATATTTTGAAAAAAAAATTCAAGTAGCAGTGAAAAATGACAATTAAATTTTATCTATACAACTACATTGTCTCATTTAACATGTTTGGCATCAGGCAGTAGGTAGTTTGGCAGTTACCTGATTTTATTCTCTTTCCTCACTGAACTTCGAAATTGTTGACAGTGTGGGCTTTCTATATAACCATGAAATAACTCCAGATCAGAATATCAAAGAAAAGGTTGTAGAGGGAAATGCGCTTGAGCTAGTGCCGACTTTCTTTCTCCCAAATAATGCCTCAAGTAGTAAGAACAAATGAGAAAACGAAAGCAACTGGCTGCTTTATTAATTTATCACTGTCATGGATTCTCTCCCAATAACTGGATTATTCAATTAATCAGTTTCCATTTATGGTGTGCTATGCATATTGCTGTTTTTTTTTTTTTGTTGGTAAATTAAAGTATATTAGAAAAGGTTTTTGGTTATCTTTATTGTAAAAGTGTTTCCGTATTTATGAGCAAGTGCATATCCTTAAAACATCTGGAAACACAAACTGATCAGACATTGTTATTTTTTTCTAGTGGGTCTAGCTTGCAGCAACCTTGTGTTTCCAGTTCCCCTGTTCCAGGTTACACTTTTCACTGTTAAAATTCTGCATTTTCTATCAAGGCAATCTCTGTGCAAATCTAACATTCAGATGTTGCAGCAGTTTCTTCCAGGAAATCAAGACTTGAAATTGTTATTGTCAGTCTAAGCTGTGGTGCTTTCATTCTTCTTTCACTTGGGGCTATCTTCACATATCGATACCATAAAATGTGTAGAGTCGGGCATGGATCTATTTGTAGATGTTTCTGGTTAGTTCTTCTTTTTTCCATTTTTTCTTTTTTTGTTGATATTGTGCTTTACTCATTAAGTTACCATGATAAAACTCCTGTATTTCCTTTCGACCTCGATTTGTGTTAAATAATAAAGTCGTATCATAAAGTAAAGCAATTCACTTATCATTCTCTGGGTGGATAACATAGGATCCCTGGATAGACATCACTGATAAAAAAGATTTGAATGTCAACATTCCAAGGTTGGTGTTAAATAGCTGGCTTTTGAAACCTCTATTCTACCAATTGGACGTTATTAAAGTGAACGGAGAATTGGCTACTGCTCAATGTCACTTTGTGTTCTAGTATTAACATGTCTTCTAAACTCAACAACCTACTGCTACCTAAAAAGAACCCTAACTGTTTTCATCACACCCCCACTCAGGGAAGTGACGGGCCATCAAAGGCTTTGACCGGCGGAACACACAGCCAACAACCTAATGATATATCATGCACTATTAGAGAGTTCTAGACAACCAAAATTTTGGTGCCCCATCCATTCCATATTGTTTGTCCACTTCTGATAATCATGCATTTAATCGAATAAAAATTAATGTATCTTCACGTTTTGAATTTTTTTACCAATCAAATTAACTACTTGAGATCTTTTGATTGGTGAAAAAAAATTAAAAAATCGTTCATGAAAATATATTATCATTATATCATTGCATGCCTACCAAAAATGGGCAAACATATGGAACTGATAGAGTAATAAGTTCAAGGCCAAATATGTCTCAATCATAATCATGGGACACACAAATTTCATTAACCAAAAACCTACCAATGATACCGATGCACCATGAATAAGAAAATCAATCAAAACGTCTACTAATAATATTTTTGCTCCCTGTCCACATCAGCCCTCTACATGGGTTTATAATTAACCATGTCAGTTCTTACGAATAACTTGGGCTTACGCTTGAGCATTGTGGGTCATGGCGTTGGTTCATCGGTGTCATAAAGTCCTGCCCCCTCCCAGAAAAGTTACACCAATCCAGGCTCTGTTCAAGTATTTGTTAAGAAGATTTCCCATGACTTCCTAAAATTCCTAAATCCTTCCCCTTGAAAAAGAAAAATAAAAAATTTAGATGCTGCACTTTTTGAAATAAACTCTGGGCCCTATGATCGGAGCAAAGAACCAATTTATTTTTGGTGCTGCACTTTTTGCCCAAGACACTGAAGCAAACAAAGTCATTCCAATATACCCGGGAAACTGTTTGCTAAATTAATCACCCCTAACTTTCTGCTTTCATTATTCTCTGGAAAAGGAACTGATTTTAGCTGATTATATCTTCTTCTGAGGTTGACAGTTGGTCTTTTTGGCACTTCAAGTGAAGATGAATGCAAAATTTCCTTCGGCCAATTAAGAAAATTTTCCTTCCATGAAATCCTACTGGCTACTGACAATTTCAGTGAAAGCAACATAATTGGACAAGGAGGCTTTGGGAAGGTTTACAAAGGTGTTCTGTCAGACAACAATATAAAGATTGCTGTGAAACGTTTCACAGATTATCACAGTCCTGGTGGAGAGGATGCATTCTTGAGGGAAGTTCAATTGATAATCGATTAATCGTTGCAGTTCACAGAAATCTACTCCGCTTGATTGGGTTCTGTACAACCTCATTTGAGAGAATTCTTGCTTATCCATTCATGCAAAATCTGAGTGTTGCATATTGTCTAAGAGGTATTTTACTTACAAGCACTACACTTAATGTTGGAATTTTACATTATCGATCTAGATTAGCATGCCATTCAAATGAGGTATGCTTTTAAGTTCGGTACTTTTGGAAAGTGCAACCTATTTAACACTGGAATTTTTGCATTTTGAATCCATATGCAAGGAAGAAAATAATGACTAAAACTCAAATTGGTTGTGAAAGACGCTAACAATGTTCTGAATACCGGATCGGTTTGGGTACCGATTTTTCTACTGGTACGGTTATGTACCGGTATCGGTCATGTACTGGGTACAGTATCGGATTTATCGCAACCATCAATATATATATAAATTATAGAGAGAAAGCCAAAATTAATTAATTTTTTCCGCAATTCTTAAAAAAAAAAAAAAACAAACCCGGTACCAGCCGATATGGCCGATATTAGCCGGTACGGTCGGTATTGAGAACGGTACGGTACTAGAGGTACTTGGTACTATTTTTTTGTCAAAACGGTATGTACCGGCCGGTACGGTACGGTATCGATAACATTGGACGCTAATATATGTCTACTTTGAAGAAGAGATGCTTGTTTCATTTTCTCTCACTATAGCTAGTCAGAACTGTAGAGCTATTTTTATGGACTTGCTCGCCCTTGCATAGTTGGCTGTGAATATCCTTTTTCTAAGCCGAGTTCAAAACTATATCTCGAAAAGACACTATGTTTGGAATTTATCAGTTCCTGTCATTTTGATTTCCATGTTATACCTTCAGTGATCAGACTTTAGTCGGCAGACCAGTGTTTTGATCCTTCAAGGATGCGTAAATACCCTAGTTTTTTTTAATGTGGGTTTCATCTAAAACTAACTGCAACGAGGCATCATAATTTGAGAATTCATACAATTGATGGACCCGTTTTAATCATTCTGGTTGCTATTTTCTGCGCTCAAGAAGGTTCAAATATCAAAAAGAAGTTTAGACTTGAACTATTTGATTTTGTCAGTATTTTATGAGTTATGGTACTTGACAACTTTTCAAAATTCTTTTACATTAATTGACTGAAATCAATCACCTTGATCGGACTAAAAGGAATAGAATGACCCTAGTCAGTTATTGGATGACAGTTGACAAGGATAAAAAAAGAGAGCAACTTGTGTAATGATCCTTGAATAAGTGATACACTTGGGTTAAGCTATAGAGACATCAAATTTTTTTTTTTTTCGATAACCAAGGTATCCGGTTGGCTTAGGACCAAGTTAGGTAAAGTTTGGGAAAGTCCCCACCTAAATTACGTCCTCGGAGCCCTAAGTGGAAACGACTGGGCAAACCCCTCAGTGGCCCCAGGTTTGGAGTTGCCAAGTTTCGAATGCAGGATGTCTGGGTTTACAGCTCATCCACTCTACCACTCGGACATCGAATTTCTATGTGGAGTGTCTTAGGGAAATTGCACAATTAGTCTTGTACTTTTTATGTTTGCCTTTCTGTCTATCATCTAAATGTCTTCTGACATTCTTCTTCGCATTCATTTATGGTCTTTTCTTTCTCCTACGTAGAATGTGGTAATATATAGTTGTGTTGGAATGTTTGAATGGTAGGTAGGAGAAAAAAATTTAATTCAATGGTAATCTGCAAAATGCTGCTAGCTATGCCCCTAATGCACTCAAATTAAAATTAAAAACTATTAATCTCCAAATATTTCCCTTTCTTTTAAATGTTCATTAAGCAATTAAAACTTGTGCTTTAACTCGTCATCGTGGACTTACATTTTGGGACACATCCGAAATAGGAAAGGACTAATAGTGGGATGGAGGGAGTACCATATTTAGTGAAACCTATTTGGCTTTGAAGGCCGTATTTCTCAGCATGTCTAAAATGAAAAGGAGATGTCTTGCAGCAAAAACGAACCTGGCATTCTTAAGGAGTCTATGAGGTAGAATGAAGTAATATGTGTTCATACGGTGAATAGCACATCATCTTAATGTCATTCTTTTGAAGGATCACAATAATTTATTTAAGTTCAATAGGGATAGTGGTTAATAGAAAAGCCATTAAGTTTAACTGTGCATCAGTACGTACGCTGAGAGCACATTTTATGTTCAATGGTGTTAAATTGTACTCATGCTGAATTTGTGTTGGACACTTTCTTACCGAGACAAATAATCATTGTCATCGTAACTTTCTTATGCTTGGATTTTGTTCAGCATCTCTGTCCATGAACTGCTTTTAGTGACATTTTAGATTAGGTTTCATGATTAAATTCTCTCTATTTTTCTCCAATTTGCCAGACTTAAAACCTGGAGAAAAAGGTCTGGACTGGCCCACAAGAAAGCGTGTGGCTTTTGGTGCAGCCCATGGTTTGGAGTACCTACATGAGCATTGCAATCCTAACATCGTACATCGTGATCTAAAGGCTGCAAATGTTCTTCTGGATGATGATTTTGAAGCCATTCTTGGTGATTTTGGACTAGCAAAACTAGTAGATGCAAAGTTGACTCATGTTACAACTCAAGTGCGTGGAACTATGGGACATGTTGCCCCAGAATACTTGTCTACTGGGACATCATCTGAAAAGACAGATGTCTTTGGATATGGTATAACTCTTTTGGAAATCGTAACTGGCCAACGTGCAATAGATTTCTCTCGACTTGAAGAAGAAGAGGACGTTCTATTGCTGGACCATGTAAGTTCTTGTGCTTCCTTTCTGGTACTATTTAGATACTAATTTCTTTTTTGTTATTCACTTTCTTGTTTCCTTTGTCTCTTTGTTCATGCTTCAACAAAATCAAACAAAATCCAAAATTCAATGTCTATCACTATGCTATTTGCTGCAAACAGTTGTGAAGTGTTTGTCCAAAATCTCAGAGCCGTTAGGGTTCTTTAAAATTTTCATGCTATTCTAAATCCTTGGTCTGTTTCCTTATTTGCTACTAATAGATGTGTATTCTTCTTATTATTGTCAAAACTTGTTATCCACTCAAGGCATTGCAGGTTTGTGGTGTTAGCCACCATAGACAGCCGAACAGATTTTTTGAAAATAATATTACTTTTGTCCTTTATTTGGACTTTCAATATCATTTTTCAATCCAACTCTATTGGTTTCTCACCGTATGATGAGTTTCCATTCTCAAGAAAGAAGGGATAACAGTGAATGGAAGGAGGCCATCTGAATGATCTTGACCTTCTAGCTAAACTTGAGATTGTGATGGTAATAGTTTGTCGAATAGAGTGTTTTTGTTTGTGGTTGAACATTTTCAAGTCATGAGTACTTGGATGGAAACATTTTGGAGAATATAGGAACAAAAGATTGTCTTAGAAGCTTCTTTTCATTCTGGTGGAAAAAGATTAATATTACAAAACTTGTGGTGTACTAAAACTTTATTATTGACAGTCAATGCTTGTGCCACTTTAATAGACTTGTTGCCCCATAGCAGCCAAGTTACAATTTATTCTTTTTTGAGAAACAAAATACAAAAGTTTTGTTTGGCTCTTGGATTTGTGACAGAAATTTCTTTTCTTCTATTTGTCTTAGTAAAAGCACACTAATAAGTCTGAGCGGAAACTATTCAAGCACGTTAGTTTTTTTTTTCCTCTCTCTTCCTATTCCCTTCCTTTTACTCTCCAAATATCAAAGATCCAAACACAATGTAACTCAAAATTCATTGCAATTACTATTCAAACAGTTAACAATTTCCTATCATTTGCATATCTTTCTTTTCCCTCAACCAATCCCTTCACAAGTCCAAGATCCAGACACAGCCTAATTGAAATCTCATGCCAATTACTTGTTTAGCTCCGGTTCTCTTTCTATGTGTTCATTCTTGATTTCTATTTTTGAAGAACACACTTGGATATACTCATTCAGGTCAAGAAACTGCTTAGAGAAAAGAGGCTGGAAGACATTGTGGATGAAAACTTAAAAGACTACGATCCCAAAGAAGTAGAGGCTCTAGTTCAAGTTGCTACTAGAAGATCGTCCAAAGATGGCAGAAGTGATAAGCTTGCTTGAAGGAGTGGGTTTATCTTGCGACAAATACGATAAACAAAAAAGAAATAATCAACAAGAAAATGGAAAGACACAGAGATTTACGTGGTTCCGAATAAGCAATAGCTTAAACATACGTCCACGGGACGAGAGAGATTTCTTTCACTATGATCAAGAGAGATTACAAGGGCCGGCTATGTTCCGAAACCCTAATGTGAGGTGCCCAAACAATTTAGATCTCAATTAGCTTTCTAGGGATATCTTTTAGGGAACCATGTCTATCATATTTATAGAAAATCCCAAAAAATATGAAAGAATATCAATCCCTAAAGAATATGAATATGAATCCCTAAATAGTAGGAAAATATCCTAAATAAACTAGGAAAACAAATTTTTCAAACTTTTCTAGGATTCTCGCGGGTACACCTTACTACCGGTAATACAGCACCTATTACCGGTAGTAAAATAAGTTGTCCAAAAATCAGTAGCTTTTACTACCGGTAGTACCAACACCACTATCGGTAGTACTGGTTACGGCCCAAAAATTGAACTTCTTATTACCGGTAGTTCCAACACCACTACCGATAATACCAGCTACCACCCAAATACTTTCTTTCTCCAAATTCAAGGCACTTTCCAACAAATCTCCACCTTAACTTGAATTCTAACGAACTCAATCAATAAGGAACCTTCATCTTGCACCTCTCTCTCCTCCAAAGCCCCGAAGGGCAATCAACAACTGCGAACACCAATCAAGTCTAAGTAAAGCTTGAACTTGACAACCGAAATTGGTTTAGTCATCATATCCGCTGGATTTTCTGCCGTACCTATCTTCTTCACCTCAACCTGTTTCTGAGAGATGATATCTCGAATAAAGTGATATCTCACATCAATGTGCTTCGTCCGCTCATGGTACATAAGATTTTTAGTCAAATGTATAGCACTTTGACTATCACAATAAACGACAGTTCTATCCTACTTTAGACCAAGTTCTCCAAGAAGTCCTCTCATCCACAATGCTTCCTTAAAAGCTTCAATCACCGCCATATACTCTGCTTCTGCAGTGGACAATGCAACTGTAGCCTGCAAGGTAGCTTTCCAACTAATAGCACTGCCCGAAAGAGTGAACACATATCCCGTCAAGGATCTTCTCTTGTCATGATCTCCAGCAAAATCAGAATCCACATAACCAACAACAAGTCCACCTTTATCGGCACCACTGTCAAACACCAAACCAACATCCGCAGTCCCTCGCAAATACCTCAGTATCCATTTCACTACCTCCCGTGTCTTCCCCGGATTTGCCATATACCGACTAACAACACTAACAGCATGTGAAATATCAGGGCGAGTACATTCCAAATCGTACATCAAACTCCCAACAGCACTAGCATATGGAACATTTGACATGTGCTTTATCTCATCCTCCGTCTGTGGTGACAAGTTTGCAGAAAGTCTAAAATGCACAGCCATTGGAGTAGATACAGGCTTGGAACTCTGCATAGCAAAGCGCTCAAATACTTTTTTCAGATAACCCTTTTGAGTCGAGTATAATTTTTCAGCCTTTCGATCCCTCCTGATTTCCATACCTAAAATCTTATTTGCTGCACCTAAGTCTTTCATCTCAAACTCTCCACTAAGCTGTTCCTTCAACCTGTTGATTTTTGACATATCCTTGGCAGCAATTAACATGTCATCAACATATAACAGCAGATAGATAAATGAACCATCAGGAAGTTTTTGAAAATACACACAACTGTCATATTTACTCCTAGAGTAATCTTGACCCATCATGAATGTATCAAACCGCTTGTACCACTGCCTAGGTGATTGTTTAAGGCCATACAAAGATTTCTTTAACAAGCAAACGAAATCTTCCTTACTAGAAACTGCAAATCCCTTTGGTTGATGCATATAAATCTGCTCCTCAAGCTCACCATACAAGAATGCAGTTTTGGCATCAAGCTGCTCTAGCTCTAAGTCGAAATGCGAAACAATGGCAAGCATAACACGAATAGAACTATGTTTAACAACTGGTGAGAATACCTCATTGAAGTCCACTCCCTCCTGTTGACTGTAGCCTCCTTTCCCGTGACAGCCTCACGGTAGGAAGGCTCCTCATACTCCACTGTTTCTGCTATAGACAACGCATAAGCAACCATATCTGCATAAGCATATTTCTGAGGTGGACGGATCTCCCTCCTTCGCCTATCTTTTGCAATACTGTATGGTTGTTGCTGTTCTGCACTATTCTCTGTGTCCGAATCATGAACCTCTTCCTCAACTGGCTGATCACTGTTCTTCTCCCCTTCGGAAGTTTCACATTCTAGCTCCACCTGCTTCAGAATCCTCTCACCACTGTCTTGAACATCTGCACTTGCCTTTCCTTTGATCATAGAGTTTTCATCAAAGGTCACATCCCTGCTGATAAGAAGTTTGGATGACTTTCCATCAGAAAGCCATAATCTGTACCCCTTCACCCAGATCCATAACCCAAGAAGACACACTTCTTGGCCCTAGGCTCAAGCTTACCCTCATTGACATGAGCATAAACAGGACAACCAAACACCCTTAAATTCGAGTAGTCAGCCGAAGAACCAGACCATACCTCTATAAGAACCTTGCACTCAATGGTAGTTGATGGAGATCGATTCACCAAATAACAAGCAGTGGAAACTGCTTCAGCCCAGAACACTTTAAGCAAACTTGCATTGGATAACATACAACGAGCTCTCTCCAAAAGAGTTCTATTCATCCGTTCAGCCACACCATTCTGCTGAGGGGTTTTCCTCACCATGTGGTGCTTCACGATGCCCTCATCCTTGCAGAATATTTCAAATTCTCCAGAACAAAATTTCAGTCCATTATCAGTTCTCAATCTCTTAATCTTCCTACCTGTTTGCTTTTCAATCATGACCTTAAACCGTTTGAATGTAACAAAAGCCTCACTCTTGTTTTTCAACAAATATACCCAAACTTTCCTGGAATAGTCATCGATCAATCTCATAAATAAAATATCGAGAACCACCCTTAGATTTAACAACAGAAGGACCATACCTTTAGTTCGACGAACAGCTGTGCTAAACTTCACCCTACACTCCTTGCCATACACGCAATGCTCACAGAAATTTAGCTTCTCTGTCTTTTGTCCACAAAGCAAACCCCGTTTGCTCAATTCTGTCATCCCCCTCTCACTCATATGCCCAAGGCGCATATGCCATAACTGAGTCAAGTTTGAATCTGATACCTTTAATGATGAGACTGTTGTTGCAGCACCTGAAACTGTACTACCCTGTAAAACATAGAGGTTACCCACCTTCTGACCTTTCATAAGAACCAGTGCACCTTTCGAGACCTTCAGAACTTCACCTTCAGCTGTATACCTACAGCCATTCGAATCAAGGGTACCCAAAGAGATAAGGTTCTTTTTCAAATCCGAAACATGCCGAACATCTGATAGTGTCCTCACAATACCATCATGCATCTTAATCCGAATAGTTCCAAGCCCATCAAAACTGAACCACCATGTACCGATTCATAGGTGTTAAACCAATCTTTAATCGGACACATGTGATAGGAACAACCTGAATTCAAAATCCACTTTGTATCTAAAAGAACATCACCGGCTGAAACTGATAAAACATTTTTCAGCCCATCAGAATCCTCAGCAACACCAGCAACTACCTTTTCCTCCTTATTATCCCTTTTCGGTTTTGTACATTCGCTCTTATAGTGGCCTTTGTGTTTATAGTTAAAACAGCGAATTTTCTTCCTGTTTTTCGACTTTGATCTAGATGTCCCTCTATTCTCCTTATTCTTCTCCATTGTTCTCCCTCGCACAAACAACCCCTCACCGGACTCCTCACTCTCACCAGACACCTTCTTCCTCAATTCTTTAGAATATAAACTAGATTTTACATCCTCCATTGAGATCATATCCTTTTCGTAGAGTAAAGTAGTAACAAAGTGCTCATAAGATGGGGGCAGGGAACACAGAATAATTAGAGCCTGATCTTCATCATCAATTTTAACATCAATATTTTTCAGATCCATAATAATTCTATTCAACTCATCAAGATGATCTTTAACTGGCGTACCTTCCCTCATACGAAACGTGTAGAGGCATTGTTTCAGATATAGCCTGTTTGTCAGTGATTTGGTCATATACATACTCTCTAACTTCAACCATAATCCTGCTGCTGTAGTCTCCTCCTCAACCTCGCGAAGCACATCATCTGCTAGACTCAACTGAATCGAACTGAGTGCCTTCTCATCAAGAACCTCCCAATCCTCTGTTGACATCGTTCCTGGCTTCTTGGTAGATCCAAGTAAAGCCTTCTGCAACCCTTGTTGAACCAACAAAGCCTTCATCTTCACTCTCCATAGACTGAAGCTGCTACTCTGTCCATCGAACTTCTTAACTTCGTATTTGGCCGCCATAACCATAATCGATGGATCGATCACCAAAGCTCTGATACCAATTTGTTGCAACAAATACGATAAACAAAGAAGAAATAATCAACAAGAAAACGGAAAGACACAGAGATTTACGTGGTTCCGAATAAGCAATAGCTTAAACATGCGTCCACGGGACGAGAGAGATTTCTTTCACTATGATCAAGAGAGATTACAAGGGCCGGCTATGTTCCGAAACCCTAATGTGAGGTGCCCAAACAATTTAGATCTCAACTAGCTTTCTAGGGATATCTTTTAGGGAACCATGTCTATCATATTTATAGGAAATCCCAAAAAATATGAAAGAATATCAATCCCTAAAGAATATGAATATAAATCCCTAAATAGTAGAAAAATATCCTAAATAAACTAGGAAAACAAATTTCCAAAACTTTTCTAGGATTCTCACGGGTACACCTTACTACCGGTAATACAGCCCCTATTACCGGTAGTAAAACAAGCTGTCCAAAAATCAATAGCTTTTACTACCGGTAGTACCAACACCACTACCGGTAGTACTGGTCACGGCCCAAAAACTGAACTTCCTATTACCGGTAGTTCCAACACCACTACCGATAATACCAGCTACCACTCAAATACTTTCCTTCTCCAAATTCAAGGCACTTTCCAACAGTTTAGCTGAGAGATGGTCCAAATGGGAGCAACTCGAAGAAGTAAGAAATCAAGAAGTCTCCCTTCTATCTCACCGATTTGAATGGGCCGAAAAATCCACAAATGACCAAGAAGCCATACAGTTGTTTTGCAAATTCATTCACACAATTATTCGCTCTGTAAATAGAGTTCCACTTTTTGTTGGAATGTAAATGGGTTGCTAGTCAATGGTGACAAACCCACCAAAGTACAGTCTAGCTCTGCATTACATATCTTGAAATTCAAACGATCGAGGCTCAATCAAAGTTGTTGATAGGAATTGGAACGATCTCAGCAACTGTGAAGTGTCCCACAGTAAGAGCAAAGAACATCATTTGTTGTTCCAAAGTGAACTTTATGTTTTCAGCCTGCAAGCATCACCACCAACGTTTCAAGGTTTGGGGAGAGTTTATTACTACTGCATAAAATCAAACAACTTCCCGATGAAATTCCTGAGAATGTTTGTAGCATTGAGGGTAGATAAATTCTTTAGAATTCAAACAATGAGTCAACCAAGATATCAGACCAAGATAAGATATTAGAATTTTAGAAACTTATTAGTTGCTGTTTCAGAGTCTGCTTTTAGAACATTTCTTAGAAAACCTGTGTTTGACAACACTAAACACTCATCGTCTTTGTATTCTATTTAGTTTTTCAGAGAAATCGTTTTCTCAAAATCTAAAACCATGTGTTTTCAACCAAATTCCTTAAAAAACAAACTTCGAAATCCATCAAGCGAATGTGCTCTCTGGGAATAATACGGGAAACTATTACTTAAATAGCAGCCAGGTAGAGCAACTTTTGAGGCTCTCGTCGAAAGGCAGCTACTTACCTTGCGAAATCCATGTGGCTCTCCCTCGTACTCCACTAATGCGACGAGTAAACCTTTTTCCTTCAAGGCAGCATAAAGTTTACGAGCTTGCTCTGGATTCACAACCTGTAAACAATTTTGGTCATAACACTAACAACTATTATATAAATGAAATACATTAAAACTGCAGCAGTTCTTTTCGAGTTTTGAAGGAGGATGTTGGCTTGTAATTAGCCAAACTTTTTATTATTAAGGATAAGAATCTAGCGGAAGAGGAGGAGATTAATGAAGTGCTCTCTATTAAAATCTCTTCTCTTTTTTTTTTTTACCATACATTTCACTTGGAAAGATTACATATTTATAGGAGCTTTAGTTTCTTCCACAATATTCTAGATATTAACTATTGGACTCACTTTCTAGATTTTTCAATAACTCTTGGACTCACTTTCTAGATTTTCCAACAACTCTTGGACTCACTTCCTAGATTTTCTACATTACAATTATTGGACTCACTCTCTAAAATATTCTAGAGAAATGACCACACATAATTCAATACCAAATTTAATATTTTGGCAAGTGATTAATTTAACACTCCCCCTTAATGACTTGCTGTGTAACACCCAACATTTCTCTAAAATATTGAAACTTATCTTTTGATAAAGTTTTAATGAAAATATCTGCCACTTGATCTTCGGTCTTGCAATACTTGAGTTTCTCCTTAGCCTCCACGGTCTCTCTAATAAAGTGATGCTAAGGCAATGTGTTTTGTACGACTGTGGTAGACAGGATTCTTTGTCATGGCAATGGCGGATTTGTTGTCGCATAAAATTGGAGTAGCCTCTTCTTGCTTCTCGCCAATATCTTCCAAGATCCTTCTTAGCCATATAGCTTGAGACGTCGCCAAAGATGCTGATATATATTCGGCCTCGACTGAAGATTGTGCCACGACTTGTTGCTTCTTGGATGCCCATGAAAAGACTCCCGAGCCAAGAGAAAACGCATATCCGGAAGTACTTTTCATATCATCAATACAACCGGCCCAATCACTATCGCAAAATCCAATCAACTTTGCATCCACATTTTTGTCATACCAAATTCCATGGTCAAGAGTACCTTGAATATATCTCAAAACTCTTTTAGCCGCTCCAAAATGAGTTTGGCTTGGATTATGCATGAATCGAGATAACAAACTTGTGGCAAATATAATGTCCGGCCTCGTAGCCGTCAAGTACAACAAGCTTCCAACCAAATTTCTACAAAGAGATGCATCAATTTCTTTACTTCCATCTTCTTTTGTCAACTTCTCATTCACAACCAAAGGAGTCGCAACTGTTTTACAATTCATCATTTTGAATTTCTGAAGAAGAGTTTTGGCATACTTCTTTTGACAAATAAAAATACCATTTTCATTTTGTAAAATCTCAATTCCCAAGAAGTAATGCAATAATCTCAAATCACTCATTTCATATTTTCTCATCATATCCGTTTTAAATTCTTCAACCACTTTTTCATCATTACCGGTAAAAATTAGATCGTCAACATAAAGAGAAACTATTAGGATACCGGTGTTACCTTGCTTTTTGATGTACAAGGTGGGCTCGCTCATGCTTCTCTGAAAGCCTTTGTTGTTGAAGTAAGAATCAATCTCACTATACCACGCCCGTGGTGCTTGCTTTAACCTATACAAAGCTTTCTTCAATTTGTACACTTTATCTTCTTCGTCTTTGACAATAAAGCCTTGAGGTTGATCCACATATACTTCCTCCTCTAGAACACCTTCAAGAATGCGGACTTCACATCTAGTTGATTCAAGAACCATCCTTTTGAAGCCGCCAATACTATGAGTGCTCTAATTGTGTCAAGCCGAGCCACTGGTGCAAACGTTTCTTGAAAATCAATCCCGGGTTGTTGAGAATACCCTTGGTAACAAGTCTTGCTTTGTTCTTTTGAATAGAACCATCCGGATTGAATTTTATTTTGTAGATCCATTTTACACCAATCACTTCTTTTGCTTTGGGTCTCTCCACCAACTCCCATGTTCTATTCTTTTCAATCATCCGAATTTCTTCTTCCATAGCTTTCTTCCAAGCTTCATCTTTAATTGCTTCTTCAAAATTTTCCGATTCAACAACACAAAAATTGCATCTTGCATACACATCACTCAAACTTCTCATTTTTCTTGGACTTGAACTTGGAGATGAAGAACTTGAACTTGGAGGAGGAGTTGGAGACATTGGGGTTATTTGATTTGGAGCTTCAATATCACCTTCAACACAACCAACTTCATCATTTTGTTCATAGATGCTAGGAATTTGATTTTGAACTTATTTTCCCTTCCAATCCCAAGAAGCATTTTCATCAAAGATAACATCTCGAGAAATAATCAACTTATTTGTTTTCAAATTATAAAGCCTATAGCCCTTTGATTGAGTGCTATAACCAACAAAAATGCATTTTTCACTGACTTTATCAAGTTTGTGCCTCAATTCTTTTGGGACATGAGCATAACAAATACAACCAAACACTTTCAAGTGATTTACCAAGGGCTTCCTTTTACTCCAAACTTCAAATGGAGTTTTATTTTCAAGAGCTTTTGTAGGGAATCTATTCATCAAGTAGATTGCCGCGTTAACGGCTTTGCCCCAAAAAATTTTTGGCAAACCTTTTTTATGAAGCATTAATTTTGACATTTTTTCTATCGTTCTATTTTTTCTTTCCGCCACTCCATTTTGTTGTGGAGTGTATCCAACAGTTAATTGCCTTTCCATACCAATATCTTCACAAAATTTCATAAATTCATTAGAGTTGTACTCTCCACCCCTATCACTTCTTAGCACTTTGATAAGGTGGCCACTTTGCCTCTCAACAAGCCTTTGAAACATTTTGAAAATGTTGAATACTTCGGATTTTTGTCTCATAAAATAAACCCATGTCATTCTTGAAAAATCATCAATAAAAATAATAAATTACTTATTACCTCCATGACTTGTCGTGTCCATAGGCCCGCATACGTCGGTATGAACAAGCTCCAATAGTATTTTAGCTCTCCATGTCTTGTCTTTTAGAAATGCCTCCCGGTGTTGTTTTCCAAGAGCGCATCCTTCACATACTTGCTTCACCTCTTGAATCATTGGCAAGCCATAAACCATGTTCTTTTGTTGTAGATGCTTCAAACTTTGAAAATTTAAGTGCCGAAGTCTTTTTTGCCAAAGCCAAGTTTCATCAAGAGTATTCATCTTCAAAGCAACATTTTTTGCGTAGCGTAAAGTAAGTGGAAAATTTCCATTTTTCTCCATCTTGACTTTTGCTACAAATTGGCTCCCCCTTTTATCATAAATCTTGCAATAGTCTTCCTCAAAGTGAACAACATATCCATGCGCTATCATTTGCCCAACACTCAACAAATTTTGTTCCAAGTCTGGAACTAATAGAACATCCGAGATGTATTTTGTTCCTTTCTTGGTCTCTACGGCAATAGTACCCTTGCCCTTTACTTGAACCAAGGCACCATTTCCCAGCATAACTTTGGAACTTGAGGAAGTATCGATTTTTGTAAAAATTTTCTCATCTCCGGTCATATGATTACTACAACCACTATCAATAAACCAAACATCATTCTTTTTCTCCAATGCATTATGAAAAGCATAAAGTAAACTCCCATCGATTTCTTGATTTTCTGAAAAATTTGCTTGTTGATTGTTAATTTTGCAATCCTTCTTGTAATGTCCAAATTTTTTGCAATTATAACATTGCGGTTTTCCTCGAAACCAATTTATCAACATGGCTACTTCGATTACAAATTCCACACCTTTGTTGCGTGGAATCTTCATTGTTTTTCCTTTGAAAATTATTCCTTCCTCTTCCTCTTAAATTATCACTTCTTCCTCTTCCTTTTCCTCTTCCTCTACTAAAGGATTCTCCTCTAGATTGATTAAAATTCGAAGAGGTTGCTTGAGTTTTAGGGGCACCAACATTGAGTTTAGATTGAAAAGCACTTTCAATTGACTTCTCATTTTGATTACCCAATCTTTGATCAAATGCTTTAATTGAACCTATCAATTCCTCAACACTTAAAGTTGCAATATCCTTAGTGTTTTCAAGAATTGCAACAATGGGATTATACTTCGCCGTCAAACTAATTAAAATTTTTTTCACAATTCTTTGATTAGTGATATCTTCTCCATATGTTTTCATTTGATTCACCACTTCCATGAGTCTAGAAAAATAGTCTTTCAACAATTCTCCTTCATTCATTTTCATGTTCTCAAAATCTCTTCTTAAAGATTGAAGTTTGACAGCTCTTACCTTCAAGTTGCCCCGATACTCATTTTGAAGAAGATCCCAAGCATCCTTTGCCTTTGTCTCGTTGATAATTCTCGGAAAAATTGTATCGGTTACTCCTTGTTGAATCATAGAGAGTGCTTTTGCATCTTTTTTCTTGTGCGCCTTCAATTGTTGTTTTTGTCCCTCCGTCAAACTTTCTACATCTTCTGGATCGTCAAATCCTTCTTCAATATATTCCCACAAATCATTTGAGATAAGTAG
Organism: Arctostaphylos glauca; assembly: GCA_019985065.2. NCBI lineage: Eukaryota > Viridiplantae > Streptophyta > Magnoliopsida > Ericales > Ericaceae > Arctostaphylos > Arctostaphylos glauca. The sequence continues at coordinate 11,894,954 of JAHSPW020000012.1, read as the reverse complement.
GTTCTTCATCTTTACACACCAAAAATCATAATTGTCACCATCAAAAAATGGAATTGAAGATTGTTGGATGCCACCACCTTGATTGCTTGAAATTGCCATCTTCTTTTGCTTCTTCGGGGTTTATTTTCCCGACTCAATTGTCACGCCCAGCTTGTTGTTGAAGAACCGAGCTCTGATACCACTTTGTTGGCTTGTAATTAGCCAAACTTTTTATTATTAAGGATAAGAATCTAGCGGAAGAGGAGGAGATTAATGAAGTGCTCTCTATTAAAATCTCTTCTCTTTTTTTTTTCACCATACATTTTCACTTGGAAAGATTACATATTTATAGGAGCTTTATTTTCTTCCACAATATTCTAGATATTAACTATTGGACTCACTTTCTAGATTTTTCAATAACTCTTGGATTCACTTTCTAGATTTTCCAACAACTCTTGGACTCACTTCCTAGATTTTCTACATTACAATTATTGGACTCACTCTCTAAAATATTCTAGAGAAATGACTACACATAATTCAATACCAAATTTAATATTTTGGCAAGTCATTAATTTAACAGAGGATACAAAGATATCGGGAGTTCTGGATACCCAATACAAGAAAGTAAGCATAAACCAAAACAGATAAAAATTGGAGTAATTTCTATTTTCGCTTAATGACAAGACAACTGCATACCTGGTCTTCCAATCCTTGGAAAAAAATTATGGGGCAAGAAAATTTGTCAACAAAATTGATGGGACACCTCTCAAACAAAGCCTCTTCACTCTCTGCAATCAGATGAAAGAATTGTCAACTGGTATTGCTAATAGAATGATCAAGATTCATGTATGTATACCAAGGTTACTTCTTTACCAACAAGATTTCTGATATAATGGGACTCAAATTTGTGCATTCCTTCACTCAAAGATTTCAAATCAACTATTTTCGGTCCAAACGACACATGTTTGTTAGTCTAAAAAAATTAACCAGATATATGACAATTTGAGATTTTATCATGTCCCAATTCAAACAAAAATGTGACAATTTTTATAGAACACTTAGTATAGTATAGTAAGAACAAGTCCTGCGCGCCCAAATAGTCCAACAAACTCCAACTTCACTAATGCAGCGACTGCTAAATATATGACAATTGCAAGAGACTTATTTTTCTAGCCAAATGTACTCCGTTAGTGACAAAATTATATTTTTCCTTTAAATATGTCATTTGGCGACAAAATATATTTTTAAAAAATAATATTTTCTCACCAAATGTATCCATTTGGCAACGAATTATATTTTTTGTATCTAAATAGGTACTTTTGGCGAGAAAAATAGTATTTCCTCGCCAAATGTATCTATTTTGCAATGAATTATATTTTTACATCTCCAAATAAATACTTTTTGTGAAAAAATAATATTTTCTCACCAAATTTCTACATTTGGCAGGGGAAAAAAATTCCGTAGCTGAATGATATTTTTTAGCGAGGAAATATTATTTTCCTCGCCAAAAGTAGCTATTTGAAGACGAAAATATATAATTTGTGGCCACATGAATACATTTGGCGAAAAAAATAATATTTTGTTGGCAAATATCATATTTAGAGACGAAAAATATAATTTTGTTACTAATATAAAGAAAATTTTTGTTGTCAAAGGTACTAATTATTTGGTGACAAAATTTATACACACCCATATCCCTTGTGTGCACGCGCGCGCACACACACACACACACACATATATAATAAAGGGATATAACCATATATAAGGGATATATATAAATATGTATAAGAGACATATATATAAATAATAGGGTAATTTAAATTTGGATCTTATTTACCCACGTGGCTTAGGTTTTCATCCTATTCACTTTTTGAACTCATGTTTTAATCTCATTTTTGTATGGGTTGACAAATTTTTCATTACTTTTGAGGGGTACTTTACCCTCCTATCCTTTGGTTAGTTAATTCTTGATTTGTTAAGTTTAAATTTGTAGCACTAATTTAGGCTTAAAACATGAATCATAATTATTTTTAGTAATTATTTCTACTGGAAATGGTAGTTTGAGATTCATAATTATCTTTAGTAATTATTATCTTCACCATTTATAAAAATATACCATGACTTGTAGGTGTTGTTTCTTTTCTGCAAATTTATCATGATATCTGCAAATTTACCATAACCTACAGATTTAGTGTTTTACCCCATAAATTTACGATGAAATTTGCTAATTTACCAGATGTCGTGCGTTACCTTCAAATTTATCATGATATATGCAAATTTACCATGGACGGCAAGTGTTATTTCTTACCTACAAATTTATCACAACCTTCAAATTTACTATGATATTTGAAAATGTACCATGATCTGTAGATGTTGTTCCTTTTCAATAAATTTACCATAACTTTTAAATTTACCATGATATCTGAAAATGTACTATGACTTTCAAATATACCATATCTGAGTCAGTATCATCCAAGGCAAACATGTATTTCAATGATTTGTACCTTACCCTAGCCCGTAGTCCAACGAAAACAATTCGACTTCCGTCATCCTTCTTCGGTAGCAGTCAAATCAAATCCGTACTCTATATTTCAGTACCGGTGATCGATGTTTTGTAGATGTGGTGCGGTGTTTGTATGCGATTCCGGTGAGTTGATGGATTTCGGAGCCCTAGATCAATGGTCAGAATTGTTTTTTGGAGAGACGAGTCCGATATTTGGGAGAGGACTGTTAATGGTGTATTTTTAAAAATTTGCTACTAACCTTGGTTAATGTCAAGATAAGAGTAAGTTTGGTATTTTTTTAAAAAATGACAAAAACTTAATGTTTGTAAGTGCATAGGATGAAAAAATAACAAACACTTAGAAATGAGACTAAAAAATAAGTTCCCCTAAATGATATATTCCTTATCCCCTCATAAAATATATATTTATCTCCTATTACTCCCCTATATATAGGGGAGAAAATCCCGAACATATATATATAGGGGTATTATATACATATGCATATGCGCGTGTTCAATTGGTACAATTATAAATGGATACTAATAGAAGAGAAAAAGAGATAAGGGAGAAAGAGGAGAGGTAGATAGAGTGAAGAAAGAGATAGACTGAAGATAAGTTTAGAATTTTGGATACATTTTGGGTAAAGAAAAAGGGGAAGGAGGAGAGACAGAGAGAGAGTGGAGAAAAAGGGAGATGAGAGAGATATAGGTTTTGGACTTTAGAATTTAGGATAGAGAGGGAGAGGTGAGAAATAGGAGAGGTAGAGAGAGTAAATAAAGAGATAGATTGGAGATACGTTTAGGATTTAGGGTATTAAGTTTTGGATAGAGAAAAATGAGAGAGAGAGAGAGAGAGAGAGAGAGAGAGAGAGAGAGAGAGTACTGTGTGGAGAAAGAGAGAGATGAGAGAGAGAGAGAGAGAGATTTAGAGTTTAGTGTAGACAAAAAGGGAGAGAGATATAGAGAAAAGAAATAAATAGGGAAGAGGGTGAAAGATGAGGTAGATATGTTTAGGGTAGTGAGAAAATGGGGGGAGAGAGAGAGAGAGAGAGAGAAATTATGTGTAACATATATTTTTTGAAGAAAAATGTTAAACATATATTATATATTAGATATTGTAAAAACATTCATGAATATTATGGTTGGTGTAGTGATTAAAGGGAGTGTGCACAAAGTGTTCGTTGGGTGTCTAAAATTCAAAACTTGGGAAGAAAAAAATAATGTTGTGAATGTATTTTTTTAGCATTTGAAATCAATTTAGCGATAAAAAAAGTCGTCGCCAAATCTAATTACTAATAACGAAAATAACTTTCTCACGAAATGACTATAGGTAGAGACAAAACTTTCGTCTCCAAAAGGAGATATTAGTGATGAAAAAATTCCTTCATGAATATGTATTTTTTGGCAGCAAAATATTTCGTCTGTAAAATCTGATATTGGCGACGAAATAATTTTTCGTCTAATATGTTCTATTGGCAACAAAATGACTATGTTTTGTTGGCGACCAAATATTTTATCGCCAATAGAACATATTAGGCGAGGAAAATTATTTATCGTCAGTAAGACTTTTTTGCGTAAAACTATATGCGACAAAAATTCATGACAAAAAATTTTATTGCCTAATGAGTTAGCGACGAAAAATATAATTTTTGTGACAAAATTATTTCGTTATTATAAACCAATTTTGTTGTAGTGTCTCAAGCTATTTCTGTAGGTTTTGTTGGATGTCACCAAAAATTGCTGCCATGTTCCCTTAAAAAAATGAAACAATCTAATGGACATGTTGCGTGGGCATGTTCTCGCACATCCCTACGTCTTCAACACGGATACGACGACTTACTATGATTTATATGCTCATTGATTCCGCCTATCATGGTTTAAAAATGAGCTATGTAGATGCTATGAAACACGAATACTCCTAGAAGGTCGTCATATCCATGTCAAACACACATGGATATGTGGGGATACAGTAGTTTAGACTCTAAATGGCCAATGGTGAGTTCTCAATTAGTTCAGCTTGGAATGCTTTTACAAGTCATCTGCCCTTTTCTTAAGGAATAATGATCATTTGGTTCAAATATCATGTGTGCCCAGAGGGCTGCTCCGAAGGATAGTTGTTCTAGGTCGACCTAGTACTAAGGATAGAATTCAGCATAGGGAATGGGATTTTGCTAGCTAAAACTTTTGAAAGACTAAGAACCCAACTACTTTAGCATGGTCTAGGATCTTAATTTTCAATTCTAAACCCAAAAAAATGAAGCAAAACAAAAGTGAAATTGTAGTAAACAAAAGTGAAAGTGCAATAAAAAACTGAATGCAAACATGAAGGCACAAAATGATGCAGATGGCCAACTGCAGCAAGCAGTGTGTTGCTTACAAACTAGCAGGGCACAGGCAAGCTGTTTATACGGTGACTATGGGGAGGGGCGTAGAAAGATTATATACTTACCCATGGATTTGCTGATCTATGGAGGCACTAGTATGGAGACTCATTGTATGTATTCCACAAGTCTTCAAAGGTTTGCACACTGTGTGTACCTACACAAAATTAGCAAGCAAGCATCCATCGCCAAATAAAGCTAATGGGTAACAAGGCCCACTACAGCTTTGATTAACGACATCTTGCTTTTTTGCCAAGCAAAAGAAAGTTATCCAAGTATAAAAATTAGTTTTTTATTTTTCAATGAAAATTTGGATAATCTAAATTGTGAACACATGACATTTTCAGTCTATTCATCTTTAGTCCATTTGTGTTCTTTAAAAATATGAGTAACTAATCTTTTAAGTTAAGTCTAAGGATGAAGTTCACTGAAAACTAATACTAGTTGATATCTCCTAAATACTTTTCACGTTTGTCAATGGATCTATACAAGTTCTTCTTCTTAGAAACAAAAAGGAAGTGTTAAGCTTTTGCTTAGTTATTGTCATATTTTTGGTATATCTAATACTTAAGCCTATGTCCTCCCTATTTTCGAATACTTGTTCTTGGACTTGGATACGTCTAGAGACACATCTTTTGATTCAAAAATACTAATTTTTATTGAATATTTTCCGATCTAGAAACTCTAGCTGGAATCTAGATCGAGTTATAAAAGGAGATATTGTCTAGTGAAAGTTTACGGTGAATGGATTCCGAAGACTAAATTTATTTTTAATTTTGATTTTATTCCCTCACTTAATTAATATAGTGTTTATTATCACCAAACAAACTTTAAGGTTGACGTTCGAAACGTCGAAAAATCAAATTTGCGAAGTCTCATTTTCCAACTACCTTTCCTCATGGATCGATACTCCGGACTTTTCACTATACCTCTTTTCAATCTTTTAGGGAAGTCTTGTTTTATAAATATTAAACCTTGACTTAGGCCGGTACCTAACGACGCACTCCTGCTGACAGGTCATGTTTTTGGCGCCATTGCCGGGGAAAGTTAGTTCATTTTGAGAAATTGCAGATTTTTGTAAGTTGAAACTCTCTTTGGTGAAAACCTTTAAGCTACCCACATTGGTAAACCTAAGGTGTAACGCAAGCTAAGGGAAAGTGCAATTCACAGATTTGTATTCGTTCGTTGATCTCATACTTGATTGTTAGGAGAGTGTCTTTGGTGTATGAATGTTTACACTCGTGACGCCACACACCGGCTTATTCGCACACAAGAGCCTCCTTTCAACACAATGGCCGAACAAAATGGGGTAAATGACACACCCATGGCTCGCATCATGCGGGGGATAAGGAAATTGTTCTCTCTCATAATTGTTCCATACCTTATCTTCCACCTTTCCTCTGCACGCTACCATGAAAAGGTGTGTTTCAAAGGATATTTATTTCCTCCCACATTGACCAATGCATGCAAAATCAGGCAATTTTTGTAGAAAAATGTTTAAACATTAGAGAACACTGGTGAAGTTTTCCACAAACTTCAAGAGCCATAGGAAGGTAAGTAATACATCAGTTCCTTTGTCTTTCTGCTTAGCATGAGGCCAGCCAAAGAACACTGTTGTCATCAATCGCAGGGAATAACAAAACTTTATCCAATATGTTCAAAGACAGAACAGCAATGGGAGCGAGGTCAAAATAAGGAGCATCCACATAAAACTCTTATCCCTTACAAGTGTCTTGAGTTGTACTCTGGTGTAACATACTAAATCCAGAGTCAGTAACCTCGTGAAGTGCTTGGAGGGATCGGGTCGCACTCCTAAGGAGCCCAGCCTTCACCGACACAAGGTGTTGACAGGACTGCATCACAAACACATAACATTAAGTAAGAGTTGAAGATGGAATTATGACGATGATAGAGAAGTAAAAAGTACAGGTGGTTGTACCTTCACAGTGGGCTTCGCCAGCTCGGAGAAAATAGCCCCCAAGTTCTTCGGCAGGTTATTAGTGTCCTTGGGCAGCAGTGTACCTTCGGTCGTGTGCCGAGTTGTATCCAGCGAATCCTCGATGGTTAATGACCAATCGGCTAGCATGAACTTGGGCTCGAACGCTGGGTGAAGCCATTGGCCGCAGAGTACCAGTTTCGACAACCGTGGGAGTTGCCATCAGAGGTAGAGACGAAGGAGGACGACTTTGCTGGGCGCCCATCTCAACAGGCCGGGCGTCCCCCTTCTTCCTTGCCTTCTTTTGTTGATCGGTCTCTTGAACACTCTTCCTCTTGCGAGGACCAGTCTATTCTTTGTTCGACCCGACAGAGAGGCCAACTGTCAGCTTTTGGGTCGAAGCCTCCTTCGCCTGGCACGACATTCGATCAATCTCTCTCAACTCCGCTACAATAATACTGACGAACGGACTATAACCCAAGGAGAAGTCAGAGAAAGCAGTAGTTAAGACACGAGAATGACGGTCTTCGGCGTACTCTCCTCTCTCGGTTCCCGATTGATGCGGAGCAGAGAGCTAACGTGAGAGTGACTTGAAGCTTCGGGTAATCCTCGAGTGTGATGTCCTAATGCGGCCTCAGGATCATGCGAGCCTCCTTTGCCCGCGTCACTCTCATTGCTGCTGCTGGAGTCCCCCTCGTGCTTTGAGATTCGACTGTTAAGAGTCGACGTACCCCAGAAGCACTGTGCAATCATGATACCTCCTCTGGATGGCGAGCGCTTGGTCAATCCGTGCTCTTCACGCTCGGTTCTTCACCCGTGACACCACCTTCTTCCCTGCAGCGAGAAACAACAGAATTGTCGAAAATAAAAAAAATAGAACGCCGAATAGAACTCAAAAAGAGAAAACATAAGTGACTCTTACCTGCATACCTGATCACCCTAGGGATTGGGTGGAACCAATACTCGCCGAGGGCAAACTTGAACTCCCTGCGGACGATGACAAAGTCGTTCGCGTATTTGTCAGAGTCTAGCAAGCCCCTGATCAACTTTCGCTGCCTGGCCCATAGCCAAGGAACTTCTTCTTGGAAACCTTGTTCTCGCTTATGAAGTAAAGGCCAAACAGGTCTTCGATTTCAAAGGTCAGATGATACTTCTCCTTCAACTTGATGACCCCCATTACTGTGCCATAGAACTTTATGGTAACTTGGGAAGGGGTCAATTGAAGGTTATGCAGCACCTAGCGGAGAAACGGGTGGAAGGGGAACCGCCCCACCCTCAATAATTGCCATCAGAGGCAGGATAACTTGAAACTCGTTGGCAACAGGGCTCTCGTTCGGCTGAACTAAGCCAATAGACACATTGTCGGGGATGCCATAAGTTTGGCGAAAATAGACCAGGTTTCTAGCATTGTTGAAGAAGCATGTGTAACGGTTATTGCCTATCTGTGGTATTACTTCAACGTCCAGTAATCCTGGTGAACCACTCGGCCCAGGCTCTTCGGCGTCAGGCGACAGCACCAGGGCTGAATCCACTTCGGGTTCGGACATGCTATTAAAAAGTGCATGGGTGTTAAAAAGTTACTATGGTATGATGCCTGGTGCATGGTATAGGGTTTTCTCGGCCAAGGGTATGACCCTCGGCCACAATGATAGGTCTTGCTTGACCAAGTGTAGAGTCCTCTACCACTAAGTCAAGATAATGCGACAATTCGAAAAAAGGCCCTATGCTAAAAAAATGCATTTGAAGTGTGCAGAACATACGCAAAAAAGACTCAACACCAGAAAACATGAGGGATCAAGTAACGATACCTTTTTGCGCGACTGTGGATGGAGATTTGGTGATCGAGAGAAGATTTGGTTGAAGCCACGAAAGGAAGGCAAGAGCTCTAGAAATCTAGAGAGAGAAAAGGCAGGATTTTTCTCCCTCCTAAAAACACCATATTTATACCAAGGCACAAAAAATTGAAGCGTTGCGCATGGGAAACGAAGCAATTCATTCCCAACCATTGGATCCAACAACGTGTGGCAGCATGTTTGGGGATGACGGTTGGTAGGGATTGTTGTTAGCAAACCTACGACGTCAACAACATTCGGCTCTGGCCTTCAGAAAGTCAACCCCTCCTATCATCATTGGCTTTAATATGAAGGGGTTGAGGAGATATTATAGTAGGCCGGAGTACACAGCAGCGGGCGAAGGCCCACGATCATCCTCAGTCTATCCGTGCTCGGCCTAGTTGGGCTAGGCCAAAGAACTACGCTATATATCTTTGGCCTGTGTGCCGAACCCCCTTTGGTTGACATCTAAGCTCAGCTATTCTGACTCGCGGCCTCTCGCTCGGGATCCTTTCTCGGCTTCTCTCGGTCTTTGGCCGAGTGATGCTAGGCATCACTACGCAAGGAATGCGCCCTACACGTACAAACGTGGGAGGAAAACTACGGGACATGCGGATGTACCCGTTTGTTCCGCACGGAAATGGAACACGTGGCAGAGCCGCCATGACTCTCGGACCACAATACTACTCTGGCAGACGGTTGGATTCCTATTTTATAAACATTCCAAGGGCACTCCTATTACAGGTATATGCACGCTCGCGCTAAAAATACTTTCAAGTTGCTTTCGCTCCCTCTGGAAGCTAACTTGATCGTTGTAGTGTCCGCCACAGATCAACCCTGGCCGGCACTAATTTAGTGTTGAGTGTTTTACAGGTTCAACAAGAGGGCTTGCCATCCAATTTTGAGAAGTCCAATTTGGATTCCAGACTCCACAATATATGATAGCTGTTTGGGTTAAATCCACATATGGCCAAGGTTGCCGCCCTTGAAGAAAGCCTAAGAAGACATTGCTTTGGAGCCTCCCTTCCCCCCTCCTCCTCAAGAAAAAAAAACTTGACCTGTTCTCATTGCATCGAAATTAAGTTATTGAGATGTTGAAATTAGGCCATCAAAAAGATGTAGGGCGTTAAGTTCACTTTATTTGCTAAAGGGGCTTGTACGATGTGTAAGTCTTTTCTTTTTCTGCACATCTTGTTCGGTACAATACTTTAGCTATAGATATTAGACTAAATGAATTGACACGCTACAAAATATCGACTGAATAACAGAAAATACTAATTTTCACAATGCATAAATATAGGTCTCAAATGCTTACCTCAAGTTTGTATGCGGTCTAGATTTCAAGATTTTATTCGAGTTTGTCAAAGAAATGCACAAACAGCAAACCTCTCAACCATTGTACGATGCTTCTGTTGACTACGGTCCTATCTTATTTACGTGGATCATTCTTGAACTTTTCTCGGTAAGTATACTACTAAATGATATACTAAATGATTTGGAGAGTATTCGCAGCTAGCCTACATGTATCAGAAGTCATTGCTCAAAACATTTTTATTTTTCGAAACTATACCATGAGAAAATGATTTGGTGAAAGATTAAGCAACCAAGACTGTACCAATGCATATAATAAGAATGGGGGGATAAGGCAAATTTGGAGTTCTACTGCATAAAATCCCATTCAAACAAAAGAAAAAGAAAGTGAAAGTAGATTAAAAAAGAGGAATATGTCTTTGAAGTAGAAGCAAATGCTTCTTACAATTGATATTGTCAAACTGTCAAATTAAGTCGTTTTAATCATACACATGACACGTGAGACAAATAAAAAAGCTTTTTCCTTGGAAAAATTTATCTCAATTAATGACCTAGAGTTATTCTTGTTTCTTGCTTAGTGTCCTATAACCACGTGTTCTCAAATAACATTAACAACAAACTCCTTGTAATCCTTAAGACATTTTGCTTGATCAATATGTTGTCTAAAAATTTTCTTTGTTTTTTTTTTTTTAGTTGGGAAAGCAGCCTATGTTTCTTTTATCTCTAACTCTTTTGATTTTCTTTCATCATCTTTCTCATATTGGTTTCCTCAACTCTTTTGGTTTTTATATCTCCTTTTTGCTTTTCGATGTAGATTATGTTGACAAATCTGGTTTATGAGAACCAAGAGAACATACGACTTATGATGAAAATGCATGCGCTTGGCGACGGCCCATATTGGGTGATCTCTTACATTTATTTCGTAGTCATATCTTCAACTTATGTCCTTTCTTTGGTAGCAACAGGCTCTCTTGTAGGTAATGATCCAAGAAATTGACTTGTTTCTTTACTATATACTACTATATTCATCTTACGCAATTGTAGGATTGAAATTCTTCACAACACATAACTACAGCTTGCAAATTGTGTTTTTATTTCCTCTATCTGAACTTACAAATCACATTTACCTTTTTGGTTTCTGGATTTTTCTCAAAAGAAACAAATGCTTCAGGTTTGTAAAGCAACCTATTGATGTTATCTAGAGTGTTGCATTAAGTTCCTCTAGAAGCTTCAAATGCAGTTGAATAACACAAATGGTTTGATGTGTTCATGTTGTAGCTCATCTTGTGGTCATTGCAACTGGGCTTGCAGCACGTTTTGGTTTCCAGAATATGGTTGATGACACAACATTCCCAAGTAAGTTTATCAGATTTTTTATCAAGTTTTGTTCGATTTGCACTATGGCTTGCACATTTTGTTTAATCAATTTCTGTCAGGAACTCATGTCACAATTAGTTGTTTCTTGGTCACACATTTAAAAACCTAAAATATCACGCAGCAAAAAAATGTTGGGTAATTTATTTCTTTTTTTTTTTAATTTTGGATTAATTTCCACGTATTTGAAGATATACTAGTCATTTTCGTCAAAGTTTCTAGTGTTGGAGAAAAGCGCATGCATTACAAAAAACATGGTTGGAGTTATGTAATAACTGTCAACATGTTTTTCTGTTCAAGACGAGTTGTCTCTTGAACTTGGACAAGAGTTTGAGTAGAGAAATTATTGAGTGTACCTAGAGCACCGCCACCTGGCACCCCAACCCCATTCATGATTGCACATTCATGTGGGAATTGGATTGGTGGACCACATGGCAGTGCCCCAGAAGCACCCAATAATTTTTCCAACTCGTCCCTTGATGAGTGTAGCTCTCTATATACTAAGACAATTAGATTACGAAACAACAATGGCATGTATGAAAGGATACGGTGAATTCAGTTTTTATGGTTCCTTTGTTGGACCAAGGTTTACATCACTTACATAAGATCAAGGAATAATTTATAAACAATCATTTGATTGACTTACATGTTGAATTGGTGCTGGCACCTAAAAAACCAAGGGCACCGAAAATAGTGGTGTTGACAAGTATTGAGGGCATTTCATGCACAATATTGGAGATTTTTTTAAACATGGTTGTACAATAAACTTTAATAAGCATGTTTGCTTGCTTTAGGGATTTTCATGTATACAAGTCGCACAGATATTTCATCCTTTACATAAGTGTCGAGTGTCCGCCACGGGTACCCCACTTCGTTATGGACTTGCAGGACTCGTACACAAAAAGCATTAGATAAATGCATCGTATGGGGCTGGTGGTACTTATACAGGGTATTTGCTGCCTATTAATTGGTTTATTGCAGCTTCTTTGACCTCAATGTTCACATATAATTCATTTCAAGGCTTATTTATTTTGCGGACACTAATCAAAATAAGTGTGAAAGTTCCCTGTTGCAGGGGTCTGGATGGGTGTTATGGAGCTATTTCCTAGCTTAGCTCTATTTCGTATGTGTTGTAAGTTTTCAATAAAAGCCAAAGATGAGAGTATTGGACAAACAAGTGGAATGATATGGCAAGATCTAAATGACAGAAGTAACGGCATGAAAGAACTATTGCTAATCATGGTTGCAAAATGGTTCGTGTTTCTTTTTGTATCGTACTGCATCGACCAAAAGGGTTCTATATTTTGCTATCGAATGAATCCTTCATCTTCCCAGAGGATTAGTTTGAGAGCTTTTGACAACGTGGAGAAAGTTGATGTTGCTCAGGAGGTAAGTATTTTTATTGTCCTCATGCAATTTGGGATTTAGAGTGTAAAATCTGGACACCCAAGAAAAGATTTGTTATGTATATATACATATCTATTGATGCCATTAAAGAAGCACTAATTTAAAGCTTGACTAAAAACCAAGTTTTCGTTATGCACATCGAAGTAATCTCATCAACTGACATTTTGACATACTATCGGGCTTCTCTAGATCCATGGAAATTAGAGGACATGGCTCTCCTCTAATAAAAAGCCCCTCTTCTGTACGCCCTCTTTGGACATGGAGGACTATCCTGTTCCACCTCCTTTAATCAACATCCCTCTCTTTGCTTTCAATTTCTTGATAGAGATATGCGAAACAATGATGTTTTAGGCATTTTGAAGAAGGAAAACATAACTAATCACTCTATTCTACATGAATACAGAGTTGAATTACTGATTCGATTTGATTTCTAGTTCTACATGAACTCAAATTGTATTGATTTAGAAACTGCGTCCAACAGGAGAATCAAATCTTGGACTTAGTGATTGTAACAACCCATGTTCTTCTCCATATGAAATTGTGATAGAAATTTTCGTTGCATCGAGATGACTTTATTGGGTACGTGACTTCTCGGCTCTCACCCGTGCATGGTAACTTTGCCACCGTAGCGTAAAATTAATTGCAGCTTTCCTATTCTGTGCCTTACAACTAGTGTGTGATTTTTTATCAGATTTCTATCCCTCTTCAGGTGTGTTTCAAATAGGTGCATTATACTTTTGCTCTTATTTTGGCAGAGGAAAAAGGTTGAAGAGCTGCTACTTCAAGATGTTCTACTTCGCCCAAACAGAAGTTACTCCATTCTTTGTGATAACTTGAAGAAAGTGTATCCGGGAAAAGATGGAGATCCTACCAAAGTGGCAGTTAATGGGTTGTCTCTAGCTTTGCCACGTGGGGAATATTTTGGTATGCTCAGCGCAAATGGTGCAGGAAAAAACAACTTTATCAAGATGGTTTGTATAATAATAGTTTTAGCTCTTCAGATTGATATTTAGGGAGAGTTTAAATCCCTAAATTGTGTCCTTAATTCCTGCTATCATCAAATCATGCTTTCATAGTACCACTACCTTCAGATTTTTCTTTTTGCTAGACATGAATTGACATAAGAAGAGAGTTCCCTTTCTCCCTTTCTAACACATCTCCCACTTAATTTGCAAACTAAATGCGAGAGAGAGAGAGAGAGGGAGAGAGAGAGAGAGAGAGAGAGTAAATTTTCTCTTCATTTCCTCTTCATTTCTTATCCTGTTGTGAACACATAAGATGTAGTTCATGCTTTATTTTTGTCATTTCCTCCATTACATTCAACTATCATTGTGGTCGTCTTTCTTACAAAACAATCCAAACCAAACTAATCTCCACTTTCTATTCAATTCGATTGGCTACACGAGTCACATTTTGTTATTCTGATCCTTCAAGGTTATATGTTAAGTTAAATCACATATATTGATATTCTTTTTTAGCACAACATCCTATGTAAGTTTAGGTATTCTTCTACCCATAGCATTCTCATTAGAAATAATGTGTTTTATGTTCTTATACAATAGTACAAATGTTATGAACAAATTTGGCAAGTTTATGTTTTTAAGAAATGCATCTATCCTTGTTCACAAATTGGAAAGTACTTTCATTCTCTTGAGCAATCATGCAGCTTGCTCTGGGGAACACTTATGGCGAGAGACCACCTACTTTTTTATGGGAGACTTAAGAATCTTAAAGACAATAGTAAGCTTGCACTCTTCTATTTCTTATGTTAAGATCCATTTTTATATGGAGAGTAGTTGGGGAATGTCCATATGGAGAAGCCATTTCTCAACTATCAGTCGTGTCAATTTCTTTAGAAGAATAAAGATGGAATGGAATGTTCTTTTAATGCTGATCCCATTGTTTAGTTTGCTAAAATGTGACAAAAATGTACATCAAAATTCTGGGGTATGACCATCAATCAATTGCTTCCCAAAAGGAATCTCGTAGAAAGGGTGAGTAAAATCTCTCTATTTTATATTCGAAGTTAGACTCATGTTACACTTCAGCAAATCAAGTACTCATTTGTTAGGATATGAACTCAACATGGAAGAATCATTAAACCTTGCTGAAGTTTAAGAGACAAATCTAATATTATCTATAGTGGGACATTTAATTTTAGGTTGCGTTTGGATGCAGAGAGGATCATAATGTCAAGAAAAGAATGAAGGGTGAGAGCGCGGTCTCAATATTGAGAATAATTTAATTTCGTGGTCACTCAGTAACCACGGTAAGGATGACAACTTTGAAAATTTCCTAGCATCTCCTATTGTGTACTTTGTAGGCAGTTGAAGAATCTCTTAAAAGTGTCAACCTACTAAATGGAGGGGTTATTGATAAGCAAGCTGGTAAATACAATGGAGGTATGAAAAATAGGCTTAGTGTTGCAATTGCTCTTATTGGAGATCCCAAAGTATATCCTAACCTGTGTAGTTTACCTTGGTAATCAGATCATTTTCTGATATTCTTATCCTCTCGTCATGCTAATATCATATTCTTTCTATAATAACTCAAACAATACAAGGTTGTCTACAAGGATGGAGCCAAGTACAAGACTAGATCCCACTTCAAGAAACCAATTATGGAATGTTGTGATGCATGCAAAGAGGAACTGAGTAATTATCCTCACCAGTACTTTCCCTCCTCTCTCTCTCTCTCTCTCTCTCTCTCTCTCTCTCTCTCTCTCTCTCTCTCTCTCTCTCTCAAACTAAAAAATATTCATATTTCAATAGTCTAGTAGACTAATTATAGGTCAATCGTTTATGTTCACTTTCACTGAGAATGCTCGATGGTTTGAGCACATTCCATGGAAGAGGCAAACCATCTCTATGACCGATTACGAATATTTGTGGATGGTGGCTTTCAGTGCATAGGAAACGTAAAACAGGTAATGCTTTATGATTTATTCATTTGCCTACTGCTTGAGATAGAGAGAATTATATTGTGGGCTTGCGAAGATCCACAAATCTGACCTGATTTGTTTACAAGATCCGAATAGCACATGTAGCATGCATGGGGAACAAAAAGTTAGTGCCATCGAGTTGTTACCAACATTAACGTTAAATTATAACAGGTGGGATGAAAACATAATAACTATTGCACTTGTAATTGATTGGTTCGCTATTTTTTGCCCTATAATCTCATATTTATAAGTCATAATATGTCTTTATTTGGTAACAGAATATCTTGGAATTCTTTTTTTATTTGTCACGAATTCCATTATCTGTCCTTTCCCAAATTGGTCATTACCAATTTTGGTTATTTTCTCAATGTGCAAGGGTTTCCCAAATTGGTCGACTGGACCTTTTGTCCTTGCTGAGAAATCTCCATGCAAGTTAGATGTTCGGTGTGGTGATGACCCACAAGATCCACCTAGCCCGCTTTGGACAGTCTTCAGCCCAATGTCGTCCCTGACAATCTCATCTTTAGCCTGATAGGTCAATGGCTAGGAATAGCCCTTCCACTGAGCTTCGACCCAACTGATGATCAATTCATAGGAGTGGGCGAACTTATGAATCTGCAAGTTCATGACACGCAACACGTGTCTCCCCTTGATTGGCCGGTAGTCAGGCTGACGTTACATTTCCCATGCATTGGTTCAAGTGGATTTACTCATCTATGTTTAGAACTCGCCAGATGGCACGAATTGAGCAAGCTAAGGCCATGCCCCTTCGTTTACTACACTACACAGTCATGACTATACTTAACAGTAAAACACATTAAAAAGCCCACATACGACGAAGATTTTTTGTTGTCCTTAGAAACAGAATAAACCCACTCCGATTAATTAACATAGGAACATAAAGTGGAGCAAAAGGTATGATCCACGTATATTGATATGTATGTTTCCATAAAAAAGCTTTCTATTATTAATTGTTTTTTACTGACCAGATCTTACCTCTTTTGAGAGGATTAATAAAAAAATCAACTGCACTAATTAAATTCTCATTTTCTATTCTTACTTTTTTAGCCTTTTCTCTATATTTCTATTTAAAAAATAGTGAAGTCAAGAAGTCACAATTAATCAGATAACAGGCTAAGTTACTTAAAAAAAAACTTAGTTATTAAGTAATATACTAGATGCTGAAAATATAAAATTAAATTATTATTACGATATACACCAATTTTGCACAACAATTTTTGTTTTCCTTGTGTGTGTGTGTGTGTGTGTGTGTGTCTATATATATAGGGAGAGAAAGAGAGATGCTTTTCTCTCTAACTCT
This sequence comes from Arctostaphylos glauca, assembly GCA_019985065.2. Taxonomy (NCBI): domain Eukaryota; kingdom Viridiplantae; phylum Streptophyta; class Magnoliopsida; order Ericales; family Ericaceae; genus Arctostaphylos; species Arctostaphylos glauca. The sequence goes on along the minus strand of JAHSPW020000012.1, from coordinate 11,877,969 downwards.
CCTTCGCAACCTCTTCATCTCATTTTTCTGACTCTTCAATTTCGGCTGGAAAGCATGTCTATCTTCACTATAAAGTAAATTGATCGTCCTCAAAGTTTGTCTTTGTATTTACAAATGGCGTTCCTGATTTCACTTCTATGTTCTTTTTATGCCCATTGATGCATTTCTAGAGGTCATTCTTAGATTCTCGAATTTCTTGGCTAATTTTTGACCATGGACAGTAGCCATATAGCCATCCCATCGACAATGTTTTGGTTGACACATACCATTGACCATTTTTCAGTGACCATGTCACACCATTTGTGTCGAATAGATCTTCAAGACGGCAACATGATAATGCTTTTTAGGGAAGGTCTTTTGTAGTTGTTACTTCAAATCGGAGGCCAATTGTGCAATTTTTGTAGGTTTCTTTCCGGCGTTCGAGATTTATGGCAACCGATGCGAAGCCCAGTTCGCCACTAAATTCATAGATGGTTGGGGGCTCAGCCCGTCAGCAGCACCCACTCGTACTCCTCGTCGACTACAGCCTTAGATGTCACCCCCACTCATGAAACTCAGCTAGACAGAAGATATGGCGGCTGAAGGGATCGATCCCCTTGGCGTCATAATGATCGAGAATGTTCCCCTCGGTACCACGGTGGGCAGGATCTTAGGCCACAGCTCACTGCTGGCGAAGGGGCCCGACCGAGCACGAGGTTCAGCAGTCCCGATCACAATGTGACATCATACACGACCAGCTCATCTCCTTCCCCTTCACCAAAGAGATCGACGAGGTCCGTCCTCCGTGCGGTTACAATCCATTGAAGTTTACCAAATACGTTCCAAAGACGGATACCAATCTGCACCTGGTGCATTTTAGTCAAATGATGTCTCTTTACAACTCTGACGACACCCTGATGTGCAAGCTGTTCCCTTCCAGCATAGGAGAGCTCGGTCTTCTCTAGTTTGACAAACTGCCGAAGATATCCTTTCTCTCCTTCAAGGCCTCTCGCTTGCCTTCTTAGCTTGGTTCGTCACCAGTAGCAAACAGAAGAAGGGTGTCGATTCTCTCCTCGCATTGAGAAAGTCGAACAATGAGTCTCTCAGACAATACGCAGCTCGGTACTGGGAGCTCTTTAATGAAATACAAGGTTGCGATTTGGCAATTGCCGTAAGCTCTTTCAAGCTCGGCCTGGACCACAGGAACCTACTGTTCGAGGATCTAATGTTGTCCAATCCCTCTGACATGGACGATCATGGGGCAGATCTATAATTGCTGCCGATTGCAGGAGGCCTGGAGTGAATGGCATCAGGCCGAGCGAAATCACCCTCGTTAGGGGGATGTGAACAAAAACACATAGAGCAACAGAGGATGCCAAGGGTGAACATGGTGGCATCCAGCAGAAAGAAGGGACCTCGGCCTCATGAGTTTGCTGCCGTGAAAACTATCTTTAAAATCCGAACATATAAAATCCTTAAGAAGATCCAGCACGAACCATATTTTGAGTGGCCGAGGAAGCCACTGGGGGATCTTCAGAAAATGCCTGACTCTCCTTACCGCTGCTCCTACCACAGGGAGAAGGGCCATTTGACCACGAGATGCCGAGTGTGGAGGGACTTCCTTGAGAGATTAGTATCATAGGGCCACCTTAAGGAATATATAGACGAAGAAAAAACACAAGTCGGACCCCAATCATAGCCTGAGAAAGAAAACAGTGGTGAGGTCATGGTGATCGACGTAATTCCTGGAATGGTGGACATGGCTGTGGAGGAAAGCCTTCGAGCCGAGATCAAAAGTGCAGTCAATGGAAAACAGGTTATGATAGTAAGCTCGGGCACCAAACATCCACATCCGGGTAATCATTCCAGAGGCAACCTTTTGTTTTTCGATGAGGATCGAAACACCACACAATGATGCCTTAGTTGTCTCTCTTACCCTTGGTAACTCCTTAGTCCGCCGAATCTTGGTGGACCAAGGGAGTTTGGCTGAGGTCATGTACCATTCCCTAGTCAAGGCTCTCCACCTGAAAGACACCGACCTTAAACCTACCGAGGTACCATTGGTAGGATTCAACTCGGCTCCTGTATGGCCGCTCGGCAAAATCAAGCTCCCAATTCGCACCGGTTCTAGAACGATAAAAGTCGACTTCATGGTTGTGGACGTACCAAGCCCATACAACGCTATCGTTGTCCGTGTTTGGTTACACAAGCTCGGAGCTGTAGCCTCCACCTACCACCAAGTCCTCTGCTTCAATGGAACTTGGAGGTTGGAAGAAGTTTAGATGATCAACTGTCCGCCAAAAAATACTATGTGGCAGTGATCAAGAGTAAGGACTGCCAGGGGTAGATCCAATGGGTAGAAATGCCAGACGCTCCTGTACTGTAGCCGTAGAAAAAGCCGTCGAGGACTTGGTTACTATGCCAGTCGACGACTCAAACACCAACAGAACCTTTATGTTGGGATGAACCTTATCAGATGCCAAGCGGGAAGCATTGGCTGACTTCCTCCGACAGAATCGGGAGGTGTTCGCATGGACACCATATGAGATGCCGGGGGTTGACCCTAAATTTATTTGCCACTCGCTCAATGTTGACAAATCATGCTGAGCAGTAATATAGAAGCCTCAACGATCGGCGATAACCCATATGGACGTCGTCATCGAGGAGGTCACCCGCCTGTTGGAAGCTGGAGCAATACAGGAGGTCCAATATCCAACCTGGTTAGCCAATACAGTGGTCGTGAAAAAGAAAAATGGCAAATGGTGCGTCTGTGTAGACTACACAAATCTCAAAGATACCTGCCCCAAGGATTGCTTTCCTATGCTGAGGATTTGACCGATTGGTGGATGCCACAGTAGGACATGCTCGATTCAGCTTCATGGACGTCTACCGAGGATACCACCAGATTGTCACGCACGAGCCGGACAAGAAGAAAAGCGCCTTCTAGGCACTGTGTTTGGCAAACATATTGGCGACACGATGGAAGCCTACATAGACGACATGGTAGTCAAAAGTAGGCACGAGGCCGACCACCTAACACTCCTGCAGGAAATTTTTGATATCATGAAGAAACACAAGCTACGCCTCAATGTCGAGAAGTGTGCCTTTGGCGTCGACTCAGGGAAATTCCTGGCCTTTCTAGTCACAAGACAGGGAATTGAAGCCGACCCCAACTAGATCAACGCTATCAACAGATTGGAAGCACCTTATACAATTAAAGGTGTTCAAAAGGTAACGGGAATGGCTACCGCACTTAACAAATTTATCAACCCGTCGTCGGATAAGTACCGACCCTTCTTTGAGCTATTGAAGAAATGTAGCCGAAGGAGCTTCGAGTGGACTCCAGAATGTGACCAAGCATTGAAGGACCTAAAGACCTATTTATCTTCAGCACCACTGCTCATTACGCCAAAAGAGAAGGAGCCTCTATTCATTTATCTGGCCGTATCTCAGCATGCAGTCAATTTAGTTCTCGTACAATAGGAGGACCGAGCACATCTCCCCATTTACTATACCAGCAAGACCCTGTTCAGTGCCGAGACCAGATACTTACCTTTGGAGAAGCTCGCACTGGCGCTCGTCTCTACCTACTAGAAGCTCGCGCCATACTTCCAGGCGCACCCCATTATGGTACTAACCGAATACCCACTGAAGAGCTTGCTATGCAAGGCCGACATCTCCAATCGTATCTCAAAATGGGCTATGGAATTGGCTAACTTCGACATTCAATACCAGCCGAGGACGTCGATCAAAGGCCAAGTCCTCGCCAATTTTACTGCAGAATTCATGCCCAGCACCGGCAGGAACAGCCAACTGCCGAACACCAATTCAATTGAACCGTTACCTTGGCGACTCCTCCACGGTAACTTTTGGCGGATGTACGTGGATGGATCCTCCAACAACCATGGTTCAGCGGCGGGAGTTGTTCTGATCTCACCGAAATTCTCCACAAGCTAGCCATCTGGCTCGAATTCGCCGTCTCCAACAACGAAGCCAAATACGAGGTCGTACTTGCCGGGCTCCATTTCGTCGAAGACCTGGGCACCAAACATATCAACATTTATAGTGACTCTTAGTTAGTACGTCAACTCACCCAACGGCTCCGATGCTTTACTTTGGATCAGATTGCTCAGGAACAAAACACCCATGCCGACGCCGTAGCAGGCCTTGCGTCGGCAATAGACGCTAGGGGCCAGAGGACGGTCTCCATGTTAGTTTTCTCGTTGCCTAGTGTTGAAAAGCTGGTAGTTCTCATTGAGGTCAATCGCATTTCATAGGATCCCAGTTGTATGGATCCCATTGTGGCGTATCTCAAGGATGAAATCTTACCCGAGGACCAAAAAGAGGCTCACAAAGTTATTCACAAGGCTACTTAATTCTGGCTGGGGCTTGAAGCCAAACTCTACCAAAAGGTCGTACTTGGCACCGTATCTTCTTTGTGTGCATCCGGAATAGAATTACACTATGGCAGCCGTGGTTACTACTCGGGGGAAGATCGTTGATACACCGACCTCTCATTCAAGGCTATTGGTGGCCGAACATGAAGAAGGAAGTTGATAAACTCGTCAAAGAGTGACCAGTGTTAGAGGTTCTCTCCGCTGGCTACATTATTTCCTTTGTCTCTTGTTTGGCTAGTTTTTGTGACTCTATTTTTCTTGTTTCTTAAGAAGGTGGCATTTTCACTTGTCTACGTTCAATCCCACTTGTTGACCACCAAACACCAAATGATGAGGACGTCTTTAAGGAGGAAAGTGCAGTCAAACATCAAGTAAGGGAGGGTTTGGTTAATCTAAATGTTGCTGTTCAATTACGTGGTCTCATAAAAACATACCCTGGGAAGAGAGAGATTGGTTGTTGCAAGTGCAATATGAAATCTCACTTCCATGCTGTCAAGGTAACTAACTGTCTTCCTTAAGTACACTGAGTTTCTCAACTAGACCCATTTCACCATGCCTTGTGGAAGTTATAGTACCATTTTATCTGTATTAGGTAAAAGAGTGAGAGAAACATCATGGTATGTTATAGATACCATAAAACACGAAAGTCAATGTAACTATATTTTCGGCTTTAAAGGGTGAGAACCAGTCTTGACATACCCACATATGCGGCTCTTAAATTCTCATGTTTGGTTGTTATTGTTAAGATTACATAACCAATTGTATAACACGAAAATGTGATCCACATGTAGTGTTCAAGGGTTAATTTGTTGTGTTGACATTCCATATTTTGAACAATATTTGCGATAATAACTAGTCATATACATAATCTAGAAATGATAAATAGGACAGAACAAAAATCATGTATAAGCACAACATTTTTATAAACAGTTTCTTGCTTCATCCACCTCTGTTGTTTTAAAGAATTTGACATCACGGCTCAGCAAGTAGCAGCATCAAATCCACTTCTCAAAGACGCACTAAGAGAATCACAATAAAACATATGGGAGCTGAAATAAGTCATCAATTCTTGGCATCGGATATTTATTTTTCACTGTCACACTATTCAGTCTCTGATTGTCAATACACAAACTTAAGATCCCATCCTTCTTTTGAGAAAATGAGGCTGATGCACCCCAAGGTGAAGTGCTAGGTCGGATGAAACTTTTGTCCATCAGTTCCTGAAGTTATATCTTTAATTTTTTCAACTCTGCTGGAGCAAATCGATAGAGTGCCAGGGAAACTGGAGTTGTCTTGGGCACAAGATTAACAGAAAACTCCACTTTCCTTTGAGGAGGTAAACTCAAATATCTTCTGAAAAAACATCTGAAAAGTAACAAACCACCCTAGGCAACTCTCCTCGATTCTGATCCTCCTCATCATCCCATGTCACAGCAAACAGATGTCCAACAGTCTCTCTACTCGACAACCCATGAATTCCTGATTGAACATCTCCCCTGTTTTCCCAGAACAAGTCAACCACTTCATACCTAAAATAACGTCAAAACTACTCATATATCTAACAGAATAAAGTCAAAGGTCAAACTATGATTGGCAACCTCCATCTCAGAAGAATGACACACATGTCTCAGAACCACATCATTCCCAACAGGCATCTCAATAGATAGAACAGACTATAACATACTGACTTCAAGACCCAGGGTAGTAGCAAGATTGGAAGAAATAAACGAGTGTGAGGCGCCAATGTCAAATAAGACACTAACTCAGGAGCGAGAAAAAGAAAGTACCTCAAAAACATCAATCCCCATCATGTCCCGCTCCGTCAGAACAAGAGATAGTCTAAAGTCACTCGTTATAACCTCACATGACTAACCCTCACATGACTAACAACACAATTAAGGTTACCACACACAATCAATAAGGACCTTTTCTAATCAAGTAAAATCTAACAATTCACTTCTTACACCTCGGCGCAGCGGCATACACTTATAACACAAGAGAACAACTACAACTATCAATGACAAATATTCATTTAAACACGTCCCACATAACCATGAAGGCACATAAACACGTAAGCATGTAAAACACGTAATGAGAAAGTGCCCTCAAGAATATCAGTCCGGTATTCCAATTAATTTTCTTGGACTTCCAATCAGAAGACATGGTGATCAGTCGCCTCTTCTAACCAGATTTCGCAAGTAGTTGCATGGACGTCTGAAGACAAGACATGACATTCTATGGCACAACTCCACATAAACATGCAGACCTCTAGACCTCTAGGATCCTATCCACGGATCTAGGTATTTGAACCATGCTCTGATACTAAGTTGTCGCACCCCAAACTTCTAGGGTATGAAATAAGCAATGGAATAACTCAAACCAAAACTTAACATAACCATAATCAATAAATTGAATTAAATCCCTATAAATGATATCCAATTATCAAATAACAAATAATCCATTATGTCTAAATCGAATTCGAACTAACCAAAAATAGGCTCACAATGCCTGAACAAATAAATAATTAACGTGTGAATACTTCTAACTAAACTGTTAAACATAAGAATATCTCTAAAACAGAAAATTCAACTAAGCATGCTGAACCAACTTCATAAGTAAACCTTAAGTCTTTGGTTCCATATCATCACCTGTAAATTGTTAGTTTACAAAAAAAATATAAGCCGGAGCTCGAGTAGGAAGTCATATTGGAAACGTCGACATATTGAGTAAAACATGCTCGGATCAACAATATAATATGCATAACGACAATATAAACCATCGACTAAACATTCACAACACTATCATGCTCTCATGCGACTCATGTATAATTTTAACGGTCTTGCAACGCGGTCAGCCCACATCGGGGACCCTATCGTAGAGTTTATGGGCTACTCTGACCATTGGGCCACCTTTTTACCGGTTGTTTCATGGTCTTTCATTGAAGGAATCACAAAGATTTCCATGTCGAGTTTACGGGCTTTCATACCAAGGGGTCATTCCTTACTTGAAGTCCAATGTCTATGCATGCTCATATGTACCATTATCAATCAAAATCAGACTCAAACAGTAACTCTATGTGGAACAAAAGGCAAGAAACAAGCCACGTGTATAAAAATTCAAATTCTATCTTTCAATAGGTTACTCAAGTGGATAAAGTTATACAATCGGGTTCACTCTTAAAAATTCTAAAATATTATAATTTATAAATAGAGGTATTGGGTCCAATGTCAATAGAAACTACACTCTACAAGTTTTCAAACGATACGTAATAGGTTAAAAATAAAATTCAACCAATACATTCGTGTCGGTTCATAATTAATTACCTTATTTTGAACACCAGAACTTTTTCGTCAAATTCAATCAAAAAACTAATTTTGCTCGTGTAAAAATAAAATACAAAGTATACATATTTTTGAAGCTATAAGTGTCTAGTTTCAAAAAAATAAATAGCGCACAATTTCGATACTCGCACTAAAAGTTATACTCGTTTTACGAAAGTGTGTCAGTGCAACTGGCACAAGCGTGAATGTACTGCAGCTCGATCACAAATTTTTAAAAATTATGTACGTTAAATTAGGCTTCGAAATTTTAACCTAACATAGTAAACGCATAAACTAGCACTCAGTAAAATTTTAAAAAATTTTAGAATTTTCAAACCACCCTAACAGAATTTTCCAAAATCATGTTATCGCAGTGTTTTATTTTTTCCAAATTCTGTTCTTTGCAAAATAACTTCGTTTTGGCCTTCGTTTCTAAAATCTAACTGTCCAAGTCATCCCAAAATTCACATAAAACATGTTCAACTCGATTACACAAAAAAATAACACATATATCATCGAATTAAGTATGATCTACGCAATATCTCAATGTAAATCAACATGAAATCCTAACTCAAACGATAAAAAACGCATAAGCGGTAAAGTAGTCGAAAGGCCCACGAATACTCCGTATATATGGCTGTTCTCGGACTCTATGCGAAGTTCTCGATGTATTGTACAACTCTCTAGTTGATTGCGTCGTACGAATCCTTTGTCTAAACACTGGTTCTCCCTCCTCGAGTTTTTAGGGTTGGAGATTTCTTAATAAGAAAGCTACGTATTTTTAATATAAATTGATTTTAGGGTTTCCTAATCCTTATATAATTAAAATTTGAATAATTACACTAATTCCCGTCAAATCCCTAATATCCCCGCATCGCGCTCCAACGTTCTAAAATATTAAAATAATACCATAATCAGAATATTAAACTCAAAACCATGAATTTTTAAATAACTAAAATAATAATAAAAAGATCGAATCTCGGGTCCTCACAATAGATGGTGAATATATATATATATATATATATATATATATATATATATGCGCACATCGTTGGATACTCATGAAGCAACACACAATTTTTTATTATTTAAGTTTATTAATTTATAATACATTTCACAATGGTGTGGGCTCCACACATTTCGATCCAATGTCTAAACCAATTGAATCTAATGGTTGAGATTACAATATATTTTTAAGTGTAAATTTCACCTACCTCCCCTAAGGTTACTGATAGATTCACTGCCCTCCTCCGTAGTTCTGACAATTGCACTACGCGTCCTTACTTTACAAAGTATTGTTTTAGGACCCCCATCGTTTAATTCCATCAGTTGACTGCTAAGAAAAATGATGTCATCATATTAGTTTTTTAAAACCCTTTTTTACCCTTGTCTCTTATATAATTCTCCCAATAACAATTGATCAAAATTCCATAAAAAAAGGTTTGTTTGATCCACAAATTAAAAAGGGGAATAAAAACAATTAATTTAATTTTCTAGAAAATGAATTTGGTTCAAAAATTTCGAGGCAAGGTCCATCAGTGGAGGATTTAATTTGGTTCAATTTGTTTAAATTAATTATTTTTTGTCCTTATTAAAAATAATTATAGTTTTTATTTTTTATTAATTTTTTTATTGATTGTAGGTTTTTCTCGATAAAAGGAATTTAAAAAGTATAAAATTATGTCCAAAAACTAAAAAAGTTCACTATAGACAAAAAAATAAGTTAACATATGCGTTGTTTTGAGATTATTTTTTATCTTTTTTGAAATTTTTTAGTTTTGGAACATAATTTTATACTTTTGGAAATACCTTGTGGAGCCGAACCAAAAACCATAAAAAAATTGACACAAAACAAAAAGTTAAAATTTTTTTAAAATAAAGACAAAAACCAATCAGACAATAATCAATAATTACCACCCGCCAAATAGACAATGTTAAATTTTATGAGATTTACAAGATAAGTAATCTTGATTACTTTTGTAGTTTTATGAAATTTTTTTAAGAAATTTAAAATAAATGATTCCGATTCATTCGAGCTAAGTAAACATTGATCCTTATCTTGGGTCATATTCCAAGTGAATTTACCAAACACACTTATATAATAGTCTTTGTCACCTGGTGACTTCTACACTATATGCAGAAAGTGTCATTGTCCATTTGGACTAATTAAATTATTGAATTATTTTTTCATCCTTATATGAAATATTTTTGCAAATTTTTTGTCTGTAATTAACTTTTTGTGAATTATTGGTTCATCTTAACGAGAGATTTCAGAAAAATTATAAATATTTGAAAAAAACGTTCAGAAAAGACAAAAATAATCTACAAACAAAATTTTTTGAACTTATTCGTCGTCTTTACTAATATTTTTTTAACTTTTAGACATAATTCTATATTTTTTAGACTCCTTTTGTCAAGACGGACCAATAATCCATAAAATATTGAGGTCAAAATAATAAATACAAAAAATTAAATAAAGACAAAAATAATCCAAAAATAAATTTAGGCTAAATCTGATTATTTTTTTGTTGTATGTTGAATTTTTTTTACAACTTTTTGTTTTTGAGTTAATTTTTTTATGGTTATCGGTTCATCTTGACAATAGATTTCTGAAAAGTATAAAACTATGCTCCAAAACTAATAACAATTTAGAAAAGATAAAAAATAAGTCCGAAACAACTCATGTGTTAACTTATTTTTTGTTTGTAATGTATTTTTTAACTTTTGGACATAATTTTATATTTCTAAATTTCTTTCGTCGAACGAATCAACAATCAATAAAAATAAAAACTATAATTATTTTTAAATAAAGATAAAGATAATTAATTTAAACAAATTAAACCGAATAAAACTAAATTAAATTCTCCATTAATGGGGCCGTGCCTCAAAATTTGTGGACCAAATTAAATTCTCCAAAAAATTAATTTAATTGTTTTTTATTCCCCGTTTTGATTTGTGGACAAAACAAACCTTTTTTTATATATAATTTTGATCAATATTGTTGTGAGGAATTATATAAGAGAGAAAGAGAGTGAGGGATCGTGAGGAATAAAAAAGGGTTTTAAAAGAAATAGTACGATGACATCATCTTTCTTAAGTCAACTGATGGAAAAGTCATGAAATAATATTTTGTAGGATAAAATGTACTAACCTCTCCGAGATTTCTGACAATTGCAGAGATTTCCCTTGGGGTTTTAGAAAATGCATTCACCTTCCTTATTTTAGAAATTATTACACAATTTTCCCCTGTCGTTAAATCCGTTAGAAATTGGTTAGTTTTTGATGATGTTATCATATTACTTTTGTAAAATGCCTAGAAAAAATCCTTGGTCATGACTATATGTAATTATTACATAATTTATCTTTCGTCTCACTTTATGTAATTATTTTTATTTTAGTTATTTTTTAAAATAAATATATTAGTTCATTATTTTTATTTATCGATATAATTTATTTTTCTAAGTTATGGACATGTCATCTAGTATCGGAAGCGTCTTTAAGGCTATGAACAAAATGTGTAATTGTGAGGTAAATGTCATTATTTTTATTTATCGATATAAATTATTTTTATTTATTTATGGTCGTGTCATCTTCTAATACAGGAAGCATGCTTAGGTCTAAGAACAAAATGTGTTAGTGTGAGTATTATATTTTGCTTCACAATTTTTTGTTAATTTTTTTTGTATTTTTAATCGTCGCAACGAGAAGATTAAAAAATCATAAAAATATGAACTGAAATTAAAAAAATCTGATAAAATGATGCTAAATACACTTAAAATAGTAAAAACTTATCTTTTAAAATACATGTAAAAAGTTCTAGTTATCCGGTCAAGATTCATAATGTAAAACAATCCAATACGATGGATTAATACATGTAAAAATAAAATTAATCAAGTAGATAAAGTCAAAAATATTTATTACAATTACTAAAATATAATATATAAATAAAGCTATAACAAAATTAACCAAAGTTAAGTTTAAAGTTCTAATAAGCATAGAAATATTATGTTAAAATTAAATTACATTAATTTTTATAAAAAAAACTCATGAGAATTATTTTTTGAAATTAGGTTAAAATATATATATGTGCTTTCTAACAAACAAAATACATATACAGGACGAAAAAGTAAAATATTCATTGAGAATTTTTTATAAAATTTAAATAATGATTACTAAAATTAGGATGTGTAAGACTTGAATAAGATAAATGAATTGAAACATTAATGAAAAAATAAATTAAATTAAAAGTCATACATTATATAGTAAATATAATTTTTGTAAAAAATAAATATTTGTCAAAAATAAGATGTATATTTATTTGCACAAATTTAATAAAAAATAAATAAAGTGAAATATAATAAATATAGTTATATAACACACATATATCATATGTAAATATTATTATACAATGTATAATATATACACACATAAATAGATTAAGTATATATAAAAAAGAAAAATAAAAAGACTAATGAGGGTATTTTGGTTTTTTATTCATAAAAAATAATGGTGTTTGTAGAAAATTTACGACAGGAAAAATATTGTGTAATAATTTCAAAAGTAGGAGAGGTAAGTATATTTTTCAAAGCCTGAGGGGAGGTTTCTACAATTTTTAAAAACCTCAGGAAAGACCAGTGTATTTTATCCTATTTTGTAAAATACAATTGTTAGAATGCCGGAGGAGGACAGTGCATTTGTCGGTACATTTAGGGAGGTAGGTGAAATTTATCCAATTTTTAATACGGAAAGCCTAACAACCGCCCTTAGGCCGTTGTTTAGTATTCATCAGTTGTCAGATAGTACAACTCTTTAGTGTCAAAAGTCAACTGGTAAAAACAAAAGGGCTAAATTATAACAATCTTTCCAATGTTTTTAAATAATATGAAAAGCAACCATGTTGCTTAATGTGAACGTCAGTAGCAAATAGTAGGGGTGAAAATAAAAACTGGGAAACCAGATCGGACCGGAAAACTGGACCGGACCGACGGTTTGAGAATTGAAAATTTTGGTTCGGTCCGGTTTCGGCTTGGGACTTTGAAGAAACCGATTTTTCAGTCCGGTTTCGATTTGGGACTTTGAAGAAACCGATTTTTCGGTCCGGTTTCGGTTTGGAGGAATACAAAACCGGTTTAAACCGGACCGGACCGGATGAGGATTATAAATAAAAATATGTTATATTTTTAAGTTTATGTGTTATAACTTATAATCAATTACTCCATTAGTCATTTAATCTGTTAGAATTTAAGACCATTATCATGTTTTAGAAATGAAAAATCACTATTTATAGAGAGTGAATAAAAATAGAAAACTACCAGTTTAGGTATAAACAATAAGAGTAATTTAAAATTCTTAAATATTTCAGAGGATGTTTAATACATTTCTATTGTTGAAAATTTCACTCCAAATTGTTAATTTTTTTCTCTTTTTTTGTGTTTGGTCCGAAATATTGTCTAAAAAAATTAAAAAGTCGAAACCGGACCGAAACCGGCTCAAACCGATCGAAACCGGACCGGTAAAATCGGTCCGGTTTCGGTTTATAAAATTTTCAAACCGGACAACCGGTCCGGTCCCATGAATTCTACCAAACCGGACCGGTTACACCCCTAGCAAATAGCAATATACTTAAACCTAGATAAATTTTTTTCGTTCTTATTTTAAAAAATTCATAATTTTTATTTTGCATTAATTTTTTATAGATTATTATTTTGACTCGACAAAGGATTTTAAAAAATGATAAAATTATTTATAAGAATTAAAAATAGTTCAGAAAAAATAAAAAATAAGCCAAAATAATAGCTGTTTAGATTTATTCTTCGTATTTATTAAACTTTGTTTACTTTTTAGATATAATTTTATACTGTTTAGATTTCTTTTGTTCGAACGAATCAATGAGGCACGACAAATGCAAAAATAATAAATTTAATTTTTTTAAAATAAAGACAAAAAAATAATCTATTTAAGTTAGCCAAATAGATATTGGCCAATATTAACTAAACTAATTTAAATTTTTATATTTGTTATTTTTTCATTATTTTTTAGGATTTTTTGGTTCGTTTCGACTAAAAACATTTAAAAAATATAAAATTATCTCTAAAACTTACAAAAAAAATGTATTAAAGACGAAAATAAATCAAAATAAAAAAGCAGTATTATGCCACTTAATTATTCTCCCAAGTAAACATTGGAGCGGAATTAACCAAGGGAGTCTTCGACACTTTATTCGCAATATCGACAAAAAGGGTACTTGCTCCTTTATTTATAGAGAATTTTTGTCTCATTTCGCGAACGAGTAATTTAGGCGGTTGATCGAAGAAAGAAGATGGAAGTTTCATAAAACAAACACCTCTTTTTTTCCAGCCTTAGTCAAATAGGGACTGCAGACACTTTTTTGGTTTTTTTTTTTTTAAAAATTTTTCAGTTTTCAAATAATTTTCTAATTTTTTAAAATCTCTTGCTCAGATTGACCAACAATCAACAAAAAGTTACAAAAAACTTCTAAGAAGGACGAAAATTAGAAGTACAGTAATCCAATAATTACCACATTGCAAATAATAAAAATGTAAATTCTATTCTATTATCGTTTCCACCAAAAAAAATTCAAAAAAATATTACATTTAAAGCAGATTAATTAGCTGCTTTTTTAATTTTAATTTTCAGAGGAAACTTTAAGGATTATAAATGTTTTATTAAAATCTTTACACTATTGGTTCATTTTGGCAAGAGGTTTTAGAAAATGTTATCAATTATGAAATAAATTTGAAAAAAATAAAAAAAGACAAAAAATAATCAAAAAATAAGATTTCTTTGTGCTTATTTTTTAATTTTAGTAATTTTTTTAAATTTTTCTTGTCAAGACGAGTTAATAATTTATCAAAATTAATATAAAAGTAATAAATGTAAAAATAAATAAATAGTTTGAAGTTGAAGTTTGAGATTTGAGAAAAGAGAGAGGGGTTTCATGTTTGACTGCTAGAGAAAGAAAGCGGTTAGGATCTGATATGAAAACCATGTTGCCAAAGGCGTGATGACACAGAAGTGTCGTGAGGGACACGTGTAAATGGATCTATTTTTGCCTGTTAAGAAAATCAAATTTCAAATTTCGAATCATGTATCACTCTTTCTCTCTCTAAAGAAACAAAACGATGAGAATAGTGTATGACGGTTTCCACTTTTCAAAGATCCAAGTGTAGAAAGGGAAACCATGATTCATTTGGGGAGTTCGCATCGTATTTATTGAAATGGTGAGGACGACGAGCAGTCGCCGGAGTTGGAAATCGGGTAGTATAAAGGAGGTGTGGCAAGGGCCGCCGGATGTTTTCCATCTGAATAGTACGAGGTGGCACGAGATGAACGACAACAAGTAGATGAACCACAGGGTTAGGGAGGGGATGTAACCGCAAGTGATGAATAATGGGAGAGGTGTACGGATGGCAACGACCGCTCACCTTCCTCATCACCGACGAGATTGAAGATTGTATTTTCAGCGATAGTACCTGTACCATTGCTTTATTGCGTTGCGATTTTAAAGTAAAATCACTCTCTCTCTCTCTCTCTCTCTCTCTCTATCTATCTATCTATCTATCTATCTATCTCTCTCTCGTAATCTCGGACCAGAACGAAGGGTAATCTAAATTCTTTTTGCATTTTGATTCTGCAATTTTCCAACAATACGAAGCACCCAGTTTCTGATACGAGCATGAGCACGGATCATGAGGAAGATGATGCACAAGACAATGGAGCCAAGGAGGGAGCCGAGGACTTGCACATTCCGGAGGGCCCAATTACAAGATCCAAGGCCCGAGCCTTACAAGACGTGGTGCGGAGCTGCATGGCCACCTCTTATGCTGAGCAAGGCGCCACCAAGATCCTCCATGTGACCACCTTTGCTTGGAAGCCCGGAATGGAAGAACCCGCGAGCAATGAGGCCCGGCCTTGAGCAGCCCGGACCAAGAAGAGCCCTCCATGCATGGGCAGCCCAATTAATCCAAAAAAACAACTCTAGCACATTAACCAACATGCCTTCAAGTCTTGCCGCCCACTCTCTAAAAATAGCCAAGGACCATTTGCCACCCAACAATAAAGTCTTGGCTGTTTTTCCCAAATGGAGGTGCACGGATTATCAACATGACCACCCATCTTGGCCATTCATCAAATGCCGCCCATCTTCAATGGCCGGCCACCTAAATTTAGCTCTAGTTTTTCCTATAAATATTGTAATGTTTGAAGGATATTGGTTTTTAACTCAGATTTGAAATTTAACTTGTGAGAATTTCTTCTCCTTTAGTTTATCACGAACTCGGTCTTATCGGGAGCAATTCCGTGGCGACCTTCTCCGACTTATCAATGGCTCAATCACAACCGTTGTGGCGTCATCCCAATACCAAGGTGCTTGCTTTGATTCTTCTTGTGTCGAGGTCTTTACCAAGGTGCTCTAAGATCTAAAGTTTGTGTCACGGTTCCATCTTATTTATCAATCCCGAACCTGTTCTTGGACGATCCGTTAACATACGAAGCTCATTCGTATCATTTGGTATCAGAGCTTTTGGAATCCAATTCAGGTTCATCTATCCTTGTTTTTCACTTATCTTAGTTTCATAGTTCATATCTTTCTTCTTCTCATTTCGGTATTCAAAAAAAAAAAAAAAGAGAGCAGAACAAAAAAAAAAAGAAAGAAAGAAGACGGAATTGAGAAAGAGCAAAGAGAAGAAGAAAACCAAAACATCATTTCTTACTTTGTCTCCCACTATCTTTCCAACACCTTTTCCCTCCAATTTTCTTTTGTTTTTACCGTGCCAAATCTGATAACTTTTTCCTCCTTCCATTTAATTCTGTTTCTTGTTTGTCTCTTTACCATTTTAAAGAGCAACGGTCATTTCCTTCTTCCTAAACCTTCCTTCCATTTTCCCGGGTCAAAGCAAGTGTTGAGGTAGGGAAAAAAAGCGCAAGTCTTGGGAAAGCCATTGTTTTGTTTTCTGTTTGAGCTTGAGTTTTTGCAGAACTTGTAGGAGCAAGAAGGAGTGGAAAAAGGCAAGAAGTGAGGACATTGTGCAAAAAAAAAAAAAAAAAAGCCAAGAGCACCGAGAGCAAACACTTGGTTGGTGAGTGATTTGGGAAAATTTAAACACTTGGTGTGGGTTTGTTTGCTTGTTTTCTTTTTCAGGTTTAAGATGTCACAAGGAGACGATTCTGGAGTTAACAACAACAATAAACTTTTATTGGAGGCAATCCAACAAATGTCACGAAAGTGGGATTCGGCCTTTAAAGATTTAAGGGACGAAATGGAGGAAATGAGGAGGGAGCGGCATGAGCAAGTCCCTACAAGAAATTCTAATCCGAGGAGTTCAAATGCACCAAATGCAACCGGGAGGGAGTATGATGGTGACAATAGTGAAGATAGTGAGCAAAGCTATCGATCAAGGGCCAATCCAAGAGAGAGGAGAAGGCGCCATAGCCATGGTTCACGGGAGAGGGTAGACCGAGACTTGGGCAGTATCAAGCTAAACATTCCGCCATTCCAAGGCAAGAGTGACCCCGACGCCTACCTAGAATGGGAAAGGAAGGTGGAGATGATGTATGAATGCCACAATTACTCAGAGGAAAAGAAGGTAAAGCTTGCTGCCATTTCATTCACGGATTATGCTATAGTATGGTGGGATCAACTTTTGATAGGTAGAAGAAGGAACTATGAGCCACCAATTGAGACATGGGCTGAGATGAAGGCTGCCATGAAGAAGAGATTTGTGCCCAACCATTACTACCGTGACATGCATCTCAAGCTGCAGCAGCTTAGGCAAGGGACTAAGGGCGTGGAAGAATACTACAAAGAAATGGAAATGGCAATGATCCGAGCCAACATCACGGAGGAAAGGGAGGCCACCATGGCGCGGTTTGTAAGCGGGCTCAACCGTGAGATTGCAAATGTGGTAGAGTTGCAGCATTATGTTGAGCTTGAGGATGTGGTGCATATGGCAATCAAGGTGGAGAGGCAGCTTCGGAGGGGGAGGACAGCCAAACCTGACTTTTCTTTTGCTGGGTCTTCGTCTAGGCCAAAACCACCCGCGGAGCAACCTGCCAAGCCCGGGGAGAAGCCTACTTATGCAAACCGAGGAGAGCAGCCTAAACCACGGGAGAACTCAACCAACAAAGGTATAACTCCCACCAACTCAACTCAAAGAACTCGTGATTTCAAATGTTTTCGTTGCCTAGGAGTTGGGCACAAGGCTTCGGATTGCCCAAATAAGAGGGTGATGATTGCGCTCGGTAATGGAGAATATGAATCCGAGGCTAGTGATGAGGAGGTGCCACCTTTGGAGGACACGAGTGATTGTGAGTATGCTGTCAAAGGAGAGGCACTTGTAGTCATGAGAGCTCTTAATGCTCACGCCGTGGAGGACGAGGAAGGATATGTGGAGCAGCGGGAAAATATCTTTCACACCCGTTGCCTTGTGAAAGAGAAGGTATGCAGCATGATCATAGATGGAGGGAGCTGCGTCAATGTAGCTAGCCTTTTACTTGTTGAGAAATTGGGGCTGCCCACCAAGAAACATCCGAGGCCCTATCAATTGCAATGGCTCAACGACAGCGGCAAAGTAAGGGTGAGCAAGCAAGTCCTTGTACCATTTACCATTGGCAGGTACCAAGATGAGATTCTATGTGATGTGGTGCCCATGCACGCAAGCCACATTCTGTTGGGGCGTCCTTGGCAATATGATCGTAGTACTTTGCATCACGGGAGCACAAACCGTTACACCTTCACCAAGGATGGCAGAAATGTCACCCTCGTTCCAATGTTGCCAAAACAAGTCTTAAAGGATCAAAACAGAATCCAGCAGTCCCTTAGTGAGGTAAATGAGGGGAGTGAAAAAAAGAATGAGAGAAAAGAAAGAAAAGAAGGAGTTGAAAAGAGAGGAAGAGAGGGCGGGAATAGTGAAGTAGGAAAGGGCAGTTTGAGAGAAGAAAAAAAGAGGGAAGAAAAGAAGAGGGTAAGTTTGTATGCCAAACAAAAAGAAGTTAGGAGGGCTTGTGAGAACAATCAACCAATGATCCTATGTGTCTACAAAGGGGCCTATCTTGCTAATCCAGATTCTACTCCTCCACCCCCTCTTGCTATTCAATCTGTTTTGCAGGAGTATAATGATGTATTTCCCGAGGAAGTTCCGGCCGGATTGCCACCCATCCGAGGCATTGAGCACCAAATCGACTTTGTGCCGGGCTCACCAATCCCAGCCTATAGAACCAACCCCGAGGAGACCAAAGAACTACAAAGGCAGGTTGAGGAGTTGATGGAGAAGGGCCACATCCACGAGAGCATGAGCCCTTGCGCGGTCCCGGTCTTGCTAGTGCCAAAGAAGGACGGATCTTGGCGTATGTGCGTTGATTGTCGTGCCATCAACAAGATAACAGTTAAGTACCGCCATCCCATTCCTAGACTTGATGACATGTTAGATGAGCTTCATGGTTCCACATATTTTTCAAAGATTGATTTAAAAAGTGGTTACCATCAAATTAGAATGAAGGAGGGAGATGAGTGGAAAACAGCTTTCAAAACTAAGTATGGTTTATATGAATGGTTAGTCATGCCCTTTGGACTTAGCAATGCACCTAGCACATTCATGAGGTTAATGAATCATGTTTTAAGAGCCTACTTAGGAAAGTTTGTGGTAGTGTATTTTGATGATATCCTTGTCTATAGTCGAACCTTAGATGAACACACTAACCATTTGAAAAGTGTGTTTGAAATTTTGAGAAAAGAAAAACTCTATGCTAATGTTAAGAAATGCACCTTTTGCTTGGATAGAGTTATCTTTCTTGGTTTTGTTGTTTCAGCTCAAGGGATCGAGGTTGATAAAGAGAAGACTAAGGCCATTCGGGAGTGGCCAACACCCAAAAGCATCACCGAAGTGAGGAGCTTTCTCGGACTTGCAAGTTTCTATAGGAGATTCGTGCGAGATTTCAGCACATTGGCCGCACCCTTGACCGAGGTGATCAAGAAGGAGGTAGGGTTTAAATGGGGTAATGATCAAGAGAATGCCTTCAATTCAATCAAGGAGAAATTGTGTTCTGCCCCATTACTTAATTTGCCTGACTTTGCTAAAACATTTGAGATTGAGTGTGACGCATCCGGAGTAGGTATAGGTGCCGTCTTAATGCAAGAGAAGAAGCCCATTGCTTACTTCAGTGAAAAGTTGAACGGGGCAGCCCTGAATTATTCAACATATGACAAGGAGTTGTATGCTTTGGTTCGTGCGTTGAAGACATGGCAACATTACCTATGGCCTAAGCAATTTGTGATCCACACGGATCATGAGTCGTTGAAGCACTTAAGGGGGCAAGACAAGCTCAACCGGAGGCATGCACGATGGGTCGAATTCATTGAAATGTTTCCATATGTCGTGCAATACAAACAAGGCAAGGACAACAAGGTGGCGGATGCCTTGTCCCGGAGGTATGTTCTCATCTCAACTCTTAATGCTAAATTACTTGGATTTGAACATATAAAGGAAATGTATTCAAAAGATGATGATTTTGGTGCCATATTTGATGCATGCGAATTAGGGGCATTAGATAAGTTCTATAAGCATGATGGTTACTTGTTTAGGGAGAACAACTATGCATCCCAAAATGTTCTTTGCGTGAGTTGTTAGTGCTTGAGTCTCACGGGGGCGGGTTAATGGGGCATTTCGGAGTAACTAAAACCCTAGACATACTTAGAGAACATTTCTTTTGGCCTCACATGAGGAAGCATGTAGAGAAAATTTGTGCTAATTGTATCACTTGCAAGAAGGCTAAATCTAGGGTCAATACCAATGGACTATACACTCCCTTACCCGTGCCTAATGAACCTTGGACAAATGTGTCAATGGATTTTGTGGTAGGGTTACCTAGAACCAAAAAAGGAATGAGTGATAGGGATGCGAAATTCTTGAGCCATTTTTGGAGTCTTGTGGGGTAAATTGGGAACAAAGCTACTATTTTCGACCTCATGCCACCCCCAAACCGACGGCCAAACCGAAGTGGTCAATAGGTCCCTATCTCAACTTTTGAGTGTTGTTATTAATAAGAATCTGAAATCATGGGAGGAGTGTTTGCCCTTTGTGGAATTCGCCTATAATCGCACCATTCACTCATCCACCAATTTTTCTCCCTTTGAGGTTGCTTATGGATTTAACCCACTAACCCCTTTGGATTTAATCCCTTTACCTTTGAGTGATCTTACAAGCTTAGATGGGGAAAAGAAGGCCAAACAGGTTCGGAAAATCCATGAAGAGGCTCGGCAACAAATCACTAAGAAGAACGAGCAAGCTGCCGCCCGAGCCAACAAAGGAAGAAGGAAGGTTGTGTTCCAACCGGGAGATTGGGTTTGGGTTCATTTGAGGAAAGACCGATTTCCTTCCAAACGGGCCAGCAAGTTGATGCCAAGAGGAGATGGCCCATTCCAAGTGTTAAAAAGGATCAATGACAATGCATACAAAATTGATTTACCCGGTGAGTACCAAGTTAGTGCTACCTTCAACGTGTCTGATTTATCCCCTTGTGATGTAGGTCCAGATTCGAGGACGAATCCTTTTGAAGGGGGAGGAGATGATACGAGCATGAGCACGGATCATGAGGAAGATGATGCACAAGACAATGGAGCCAAGGAGGGAGCCGAGGACTTGCACATTCCGGAGGGCCCAATTACAAGATCCAAGGCCCGAGCCTTACAAGACGTGGTACGGAGCTGCATGGCCACCTCTTATGCTGAGCAAGGCGCCACCAAGATCCTCCATGTGACCACCTTTGCTTGGAAGCCCAGAATGGAAGAACCCGCGAGCAATGAGGCCCGGCCTTGAGCAGCCCGGACCAAGAAGAGCCCTCCATGCATGGGCAGCCCAATTAATCCAAAAAAACAATTCTAGCACATTAACCAACATGCCTTCAAGTCTTGCCGCCCACTCTCTAAAAATAGCCAATGACCATTTATGCATTACCACCCAACAATAAAGTCTTGGCTGTTTTTCCCAAATGGAGGTGCACGGATTATCAACATGACCACCCATCTTGGCCATTCATCAAATGCCGCCCATCTTCAATGGCCGGCCACCTAAATTTAGCTCTAGTTTTTCCTATAAATATTGTAATGTTTGAAGGATATTGGTTTTTAACTCAGATTTGAAATTTAACTTGTGAGAATTTCTTCTCCTTTAGTTCATCACGAACTCGGTCTTATCGGGAGCAATTCCGTGGCGACCTTCTCCGACTTATCAACGGCTCAATCACAACCGTTGTGGCGTCATCCCAATACCAAGGTGCTTGCTTTGATTCTTCTTGTGTCGAGGTCTTTACCAAGGTGCTCTAAGATCTAAAGTTTGTGTCACGGTTCCATCTTATTTATCAATCCCGAACCTGTTCTTGGACGATCCGTTAACATACGAAGCTCATTCGTATCAGCATACACCTAACACTCTTTGCATAGAAGCTCATTAGTAGCACCAAATATGATATCATCAACATAAATTTGCACAATAAGCATGTCTTTATTTTTAGTCTTAATAAAAAAAAAGTAGTACCAACTTTGCCTCTACAAAAACCATTTTCAAGCAAGAAAGTACTAAGTCTATCATACCAAGCACGAGGTGCTTGTTTCAATCCATAAAGTGTTTTAGAAAGTTTATAAACATAGTTGGGATAAGTATGATTTTCAAAACCCGGAGGTTGTTTGACATAAACTTTCTCATTAATAAAGACATTCAAAAATGCACTATTGACATCCATTTGATAAAGATTGAAATTTTTTAAACATGCGAATAGCTTCTAGTCTAGCTATGGGTGCAAATATTTCTTCAAAATCGATGCCTTCTTAATTATATCCTTCTGCAACTAGTTTAGCTTTATTTATAACAATGATGCTATCTTGATCAAGTTTTTTTTTCTATAAACCCATTTTTTTAATCATGAAGCCTAGGAACTAATGTCCAAACATCATTTCATTCTAATTGATTTAGTTCCTCTTGCATGGCTAGAATCCAATTCTCATCATTTTCAACTTCAATCAAATTCTTAGGCACTATTTGTGGAACAAAAGCTAAATTACCACAATTAATTTTAAGAGAGGAGTGAGTAGATATATCTTTTGATGGATCTCCAAGAATTAAATCTTTAGGATTATTTTGAATAAACCTTCATTCTTTAGGAAGATTTTGATTGTTTCCATTGATGTCTTATCGTTGATCATTTACCACATCTTCTTTCACTTGAGTAGTGATTTGTTTACTTTTATCATTTGGATCACCAAGGGTAAGATATTGAACTTCCTTGACAAACTCTACTTCATCATCATCAATAATCTTAGAGAAATTGGGATTAGATTCATCAAAAGGAAACATGAATAGATTCCTCAACTAGTAAAGTACGCTTGTTGAAAATCCTATATGCTTTACTAGAAATAGAATAGCCAATGAAAATATCCTCATCAGATTTTGAATCAAATTTGTCCAAATGATTTTTGCATTATTTACAACAAAATATTTACAACCAAAGGTAAGAAAGTAACTAATGTTGGGTTTTCTATCATTCCATAGTTCATAAAGTGTCTTCATGAGGATTGGTCGAATCAAAACTCGGTTCAAAACATAGCAAGCGGTATTGACGGCTTTGGCCCAAAAATAGTTTTGTAGGGAGTTTTCACAAAGCATGGTTCATGCTCCCTGATCCTTAACTTACAATAACCCGACCTTAGACCAAGTTTTGAAAATATTCGAGAACCCCTGAGCTGATCAATCAAGTCGCCAATCCTTGGCATCGGATATTTATTTTCATAGTCACACTATTCAATCATCGATAGTCAATACACAACCTCAAGGTCCCATCCTTCTTTTGAGAAAATAGGGCCAGTGCATCCCAAGGTGAAGTGCTTGGTTGGATGATGCGTTTGTCCATCAATTCCTAAAGCTGCACCTTCAACTCTTTTAACTTTGCTGGAGCAAATCAATAAGGTGTCACGGAACTAGAGCTGGTACAAGATTAATAAAAAACTCCACTTCCTATTGAGGAGGTAAACCAACAATATCTTTTGAAAAGACATCCGAAAAGTCACAAACCACTCTAGGCAACTCTCCTCGATTCTGTCATCTTATGTCACCGTGAACAAATAGTCAAATATCTCTCGTGATACGAGCTCGGATCATGAGTTGTTGGATCACCAAGACGGAGCTATGGATCCCAAAGATGGAGCTAAGGAGGTGCTGATCCCGGACGGTCCAATTACAAGGTCCAAAGCCCGAGCATTACAAGAAGCCGTGAGGAGCCTAATGGTGACCACCTTTCCCACGCGAGAAGCCATGCAAGAAACCACCAAGATCTTGCATGTAATGAAGGTGGCCATGCATTGTGAAGCACGGAATGAAGGTTGCCGCCCGCATTCAAGTCTTGCCGCCCACAATTAGCTCATTGCTTACATCATGCCGCCCACTCTCTAAAAATAGCCAAGGACCATTTATGCATTGCCGCCCAACAATAAAGTCTTGGCTGTTTTTCCCAAATGGAGGTGCACGGATTATCAACATGACCACCCATCTTGGCCATTCATCAAATGCCGCCCATCTTCAATGGCCGGCCACCTAAATTTAGCTCTAGTTTTTCCTATAAATATTGTAATGTTTGAAGGATATTGTTTTAACTCAGATTATAATCAAAACTTGTGAGATTCTTCTCCTTTAGTTCTTCACGAACTCGAACTTATCGGATTCAATCCGTGGCGTTCATCCCGACTTATCAACGGCTCATCATCACCGTTGTGGCGTCTTCCATATACCACGATCCTTGCTTTGACTCATTCCTTGTATCGCGGTCCTCTATACCAAGATCCTTGTTTGGTCTAAAGTTTGTATCAAGGTCTCCACCCTATCCAACCGAACCTGTTTTTGGTCGATCCTTCAAAAGCGAAGTAAGTTTCGCATCATTTGGTATCAGAGCTTTTGGAATCCAAATCAGGTTTATCTATCCTTGTTTTCAATTATCTTAGTTTCTAAAATTCCATATCTGTTCCTTCTTTCTTCTCATTTCAATATCAAAAAAAAAAAAAAAGAAAGACGAATTAGAAAGGCAAAAAAAAGAGAAGAAGAAGCCGTTGGAAATTGGAAGCCGTTGGAAATTGTTTTCTTCCTTCAAAGTGTCATTAATTACTTGTTTACCATTCCAAATCTTCTCCCTCCAAATTTCTCCGTGCCAAATCTGTTTTTTTCTCTTCTCCTTCTTCACAATTATTTCTGTTATCCTTTTCTCTTCTCATCACAAGAGAAAACTTCCTTTCCCTTCTACCTTATCTTTCCTTTCATATCTCCGGGTTAAAGCAAGAATTGTGGTGGAAAAAGCGCAAGTCTTTTGGAGGCCATTGTTTTGTTATCTGTTTGAGTTTTGAGTTTTTGCAGGACTTGTGGAGTAAGAAAGAGTGGTAAAAGGCAAAAAGAGAGGTCATTGTGCAAAAAGAGCCAAGAAGCACCGAGAGTTAAACACTTGGGTGGTGAGTGTTTTTTTCTGGGAAATTTAAACACTTGGTGTGTGATTTTGTTTTCTTTTCAGGTTCAAACATGTCACAAGGAGACGGAGGCGGCCAAGGAGACAATAACAATAAGCTCTTGATAGAGGCTATACATCAAATGTCCCAAAAGTGGGATTCGGCTTTAAGAGAACTTCGGGAAGAAATGGATGAATTAAAAAAGGATCGGCGGTATCAAGTTCCTCATCCAAGGAGGCCTAGTCCGAGGGGTCCTAAGGAGCCAAATGAGTCCAGGGGGGACTATGATGGAGATGAGAGTGATGAAAGTAGGCGGAGCTACCACTCTAGGGCTGTTCCAAGTGAGAGGAGAAGGCGCCACCGCCATGACTCTCGGGATAGAGTGGACCGAGACTTGGGGAGCATTAAGCTGAACATCCCACCCTTCCAAGGAAAAAGTGATCCCGACGTCTACCTTGAATGGGAGAGAAAGGTTGAAATGATGTATGATTGTCACAACTATTCCGAAGAGAAAAAGGTAAAACTTGCCGCCATTGCCTTCACTGATTATGCTATAGTATGGTGGGATCAATTGTTAATAGGTCGGAGGAGGAACTATGAACCGCCTATTGAGACATGGGCCGAGATGAAGGCTGCCATGAGGAAGAGATTCGTGCCTTCCCACTATTACCGAGATATGCACCTCAAGTTGCAGCAACTTAGGCAAGGTTCCAAGAGTGTGGAAGAGTACTTCAAGGAGATGGAGATGGCCATAACCCGGACCAATATCACCGAGGAGAGGGAGGCCACCATGGCACGGTTTTTGAGCGGGCTAAACCGTGAGATTGCCAATGTTGTAGAGCTGCAACATTATGTAGAACTTGAGGATGTGGTGCACATGGCTATAAAGGTAGAGAGGCAACTTCGGCGGGGAAGAATGGCCAAGTCAGAATCTCCTTTTGCTGGTTCAACGTTTAGGCCTAAACCATCCGTGGATCAACCTACCAAGTCCGGGGAAAATCCAAACTATGCCAACCGAGGGGAGCAAACCAAGCCACGGGAAAACAACAAGGATAAAGGTATAGCTCCTACCACTTCATCTCAAAGAACTAGAGACATCAAATGTTTCCGCTGTTTAGGAGTTGGCCACAAGGCTTCGGAGTGCCCAAACAAGAGAGTCATGATCGCGCTGGGAAATGGGGAGTACGAGTCCGAGGCTAGTGAAGAGGAGGTGCCACCACTTGAGGATGATAGTGATTGTGAATATGCCGTTAAAGGGGAAGTACTTGTGATCAGGAGAGCCCTTAGTGCACAAACGGTAGAAGAAGAGGACGGCCATGTTGAGCAGCGTGAGAACATTTTCCACACGCGGTGCCTTGTGAAGGAAAAGGTCTGCAGCATGATCATTGATGGAGGGAGCTGCGTCAACGTTGCTAGTAACTTACTTGTTGAAAAATTGGGGCTGCCAACCATGAAGCATCCGAGGCCTTATAAACTTCAATGGCTGAATGAAACCGGTAAAGTGAAGGTGAATAAACAAGTCCTTGTCTCATTTTCAATTGGCAGGTACAAAGATGAAATCCTTTGTGATGTTGTGCCCATGCACGCAAGCCACATCTTGTTGGGTCGCCCATGGCAATACGACCGTAGTACCTTGCACAACGGGAATACCAACCGGTACACCTTCACCAAAGATGGCCGAAATGTGACTCTAGTTCCAATGTCACCAAAGCAAGTCCTTGAAGATCAAATCAGAATCCAGCAATCACTGGGGGGGGTGAGTGAAAAAAAAGAGAGTAATGAAAAAAAAGAGAGAGTTGAAAAAAAAGAGTGTCAAAAAAAAGAGAGTGAAAAGGGGGACAATGAAAAAAGAAGAGAGGAAAAAAAGATAGTGAGCTTTTATGCAAAAGAAAAAGAAGTGAGGAGAGCTTATGAAACTAATCGGCCGATGATTTTGATTGTTTACAAGGAGGCCAATTTTTCTCACCATGATCTTTCTTCTTCCATCCCTCCAGAAGTTCAATCGGTTTTGCAGGAATTCGAGGATGTCTTGCCCGAGGAGGTGCCCGCCGGCTTACCACCAATTAGAGGCATTGAACACCAAATTGATTTTGTTCCGGGTTCTCCTATTCCAAACCGACCAGCCTATAGAGCCAATCCGGAGGAAACCAAGGAACTTCAAAAACAAGTTGAGGAGCTGTTGGCCAAGGGACATGTCCGAGAGAGCATGAGTCCATGCGCGGTTCCCGTGCTGCTGGTGCCAAAGAAAGATGGAACATGGCACATGTGTGTTGATTGCCGCGCCATCAACAAAATCACGGAAAAGAAGCCCATCGCATACTTCAGTGAGAAATTGAGTGGGGCAGCCTTGAACTACTCGACATACGACAAGGAACTCTATGCATTGGTGCGAGCGTTGGAAACTTGGCAGCATTACCTTTGGCCCAAGCAGTTTGTGATCCACACGGATCATGAATCTTTGAAGCACTTGAGGGGACAAGACAAGCTCAACCGTAGGCATGCCAAATGGGTGGAGTTTATTGAGATGTTTCCGTACGTCATACAATACAAGCAAGGTAAGGAAAACACGGTGGCGGATGCATTGTCTCTAGACCAGATTTCGCATGAATGTCCGAAGACAAAACATGACATTCTATGGCATAACTCCACATAAACATGCAAACCTCTAAACCTCTAGGACCCTATCCATGGCTCTAAGTATTCGAACCATGCTCTGATACCAAGTTGTCACATTCCAAACTTCTAGGGTATGAAATAAGCAATGGAACAACGCAAACTAAAACTTAACATAAACATAACTCCAATAAACTGAAATGAATTCCTAATAACTGATAATCAACTATCAAATAACAAATAATCAATCCTAACTAATCAAAATATAAACTAATCAAAACAGGCCCACATGCCCGAACAAATAAATAAATAAAGTCTGAAAACCTTCAATTGAACATCTAAACGTAAATATTGTCAAAATTATAAATTCTATCTAGAATGCTGAAACATCTTCATTCATAAGGTCTAAGTCCTCAAGTCCACGTCAACACATGTAAATTGTTAATTTACTGAAAAACATAAGTTGGAGCTTGAGTAGGAAGTCATAATGAGAACATCGACATATTGAATACAGCATTTTTGCATCAACAATATAATATGCATAACGACAATATAAATCATCGACTAAAACATTCACAACACTATCATGTTCTCATATGACTCATGCATAATTTTGACGGTATTGCATTGCGGGCTACTCATATCGAGAACCCTATTATAGATTTTACAGGCCGTTCTAACCGTCGGGTCACCTATTTACCCAGTTGTTTCGTAGTCTTTCATCGGAGGAATCGCAAAAACTCCCATGTAGAGTTTACGGCTATTATACTGAGGGGCCATCCTTTACTCGAAGTCCAATGTCCATGCATGCTTATATATACCATTACCAACCAAAATTAGACTCAAACAATAACTCTATGTGGACCGAAAGGCAAAAAATAGTCCGAGGTAGAAAAATCCAGACTCCGTTTTTCAATAAATTACTCAAGTGGATAAGCTATATAGTTAGTTTCGACCTTAAAATTTTTAAAACATTATAATTTGTAAGTAGAGATATTAGATCCAATGTCAATAGAAACTACACTCTACAAGCTCTCTGTAATAGGTTAAAAATGGAGTTCGGACAACACATTTGTGTCGGTCCAATGGAACACCCAGAACTTGATAATACTTGACTAAATTTCGTGAGAATCTAATTTCAGTAATTAGTTAAATCTTGTATTCATTGCTTCCGCACTTAATTCATATCATGCTCTTCTTCTGCACATTACTCTTCAAATTAATGAATCTAAAAACATTCGAAAGGGAATCTAAGGGTAGGAAACTTATTAAGTGTCAAAACTCATGGTGCATATTATTTTTGCCCTTGGCGTTTCATGCCAGGTCCCGATGAAGATGGAGCATTAGTTGAACCCACGAGGATGCATTTTCAGAAGAAAACCAGTCA
This sequence comes from Arctostaphylos glauca, assembly GCA_019985065.2. Lineage (NCBI taxonomy): Eukaryota > Viridiplantae > Streptophyta > Magnoliopsida > Ericales > Ericaceae > Arctostaphylos > Arctostaphylos glauca. The sequence goes on along the minus strand of JAHSPW020000012.1, from coordinate 11,848,779 downwards.
AGCCATGCTTTACTTAGATAGATTTAGACTAGCTCTGAAATCCCAATTTAAAATCTTTTTGTGATGTCCTATGTCGGGAGACTTTATTTGGTATTTCACTTTTGTAAGAGCATAAACCCCTACTAAACCTAATTTACTAAAAGAAATGTTGTCTTTTGGTTATCTATTTCTTTTATTAACGTCTATGAAAATCGGGACGTTACAACTTGGTATCAGAGCATTAGGTTTCACCTTACCTTGAGATCTTGGTTAGATCACATCCAAGCATTACCTTGGGTAGTTAATTACTTATGCATATTCACTAAACGATATGATATACTTTAAGTCTAAATCCATAATTACTTTACAAATGGACTTAGACCATGAGCAACGGTACCTTGATAGCGACATCTCGGAGAGCGAGCTCATGGACGTATTTCCACCAGAGGAGCCACGACTTGTATCCTATTCTAATGACAGTGACAACGCCAATGACAATGATAGTGATAATACCAGTGATAGGGATAAGGACCTTGGCGAACCTCCTTTTCCCAGAGATGATGATTATATACCCTGAGTAGAGGCACCAGTCATGGACTTTGAGGAGGGATATGTAGCACCGACAACAGTGGATTGAGTATCATCCCACTGACGAGGACGACGATGAAGCAGCACCTTGGGTCAATGAGGACAAAGACCCTGAAAGCGATGTGGAACAACCAGATACGCCCGAGCAAGAGCTAACTCTGACGGACGTGACAAGCTAGAGATGATGGGGCGGGAGCAGCGACTATGATCCTGGCACCATGGTTTACATAAAGATTGCACCCTTGATACGATGTGCATGGAAGGCAAGACCCGAACCTTACTTCATAGGACCATTGGTGATCATTGACCAACTTGCGAATGGGACACACTAGGTAAACATGCTAGTTGGGTTTGTGCTACACGCAGGAAATCACGTGCCCAAGACTTAGGTCCAAACTCAGCGACCCTACGGCAACTCACAAGTCATGGGCCTATTGGGGAATGTGGACTTTTTTAGTCTTTCCACCTACGCCGAACTTCCATTCATGATCGAAGATCGTAGGCAGACCAACCCATGGGAACCCGACTCATGGAGCTACAAGACATTCTGGAGATGCTACAGTTATTACGAAGCCACGTGAGAAAAAGAATACCATCTATGCCGGGAGTTTCCCAGTCTTTTCTTACCATAGGCATGGCGTTGTAATAGGGGCAAGGTAGTGATATAGAGTGTAATTTTACAAGGTTTTGAGAGAGAACATGTACTAAAACACTCTATCGGATAGTATAGATCACATGCATATTTTGATCTTTTGTACGCATGCCTAATCATGATGTATTTCTATAGCAATTGTGAACCGTTATTGTAAATGGGAACACTTGCTTTTACTAATTGCTTTCTTTATTTAATCTTGCCCTTATATTGTTTAAACTGTAGAAGATGGTAGAAACCTGTAATGGATCCAACACATACGATAACTCCAGACCAAGCAACATGAACTGCCAACAACATAATCATATACCACCCTCGCCTCTTAATGCAGCACCAAGAATATTCAATGAGTTTAATGAACTCATGAGAGCTTTCTTAGTCGCCACTCGAACACCATAACCACCTCACCACTATGGCCAACCCAATCGAAGTATTTTGTTAAACGAATTATGCCATAGGTGACCACCAACCTTTTTCGGCAAGACAAACCCAGGAACAACAGAAGTCTAGCTGAAACAAATTAGTAAGCTCTTGACGATCATGTGCATGCCAGACAATGGAGATCAAGTTGCACTGGCCACATACCATATGCAGGGTGAAGCAGATTATTGGAGGATGTAGTGAAAACCACACACGAAGAAGACACTATGCTATGGATAGAGTTGGAGTTCCCACCCTGATGAAGCAAGCATTGGTTTTGGAATTCATGAACCTAAAGCAAGGAACCAAGACTGTGACCCAGTACGCGGCCAGATTTGAGGAACTTTCCCGACATGCACCTAAGCTAGTACCAACTGACGTTCCAAGGGCTCAAAAGTTTGAATGGGGGCTCAACACCCATATTCGAAGGAACGTGATGTCTCTGAAGGAACAAACCTACACTGGAGTAGTAGAAAGAGCTCTTCTGATGGAGCAGGAAGCCTCGGATGCCAGAATAATCTTTGACAATCGCAACAGACAACAACAGAGTGGGCCTGTCAGGACACAGAGAGATCACATTTTTTAGAAACCCTATCACAACAGCACTACCAACAATCCCACCAACTGCAACAACCACAATCGACCTCTACCTCAATAGAATCAATAGAGGCGTATGGAATACTCCACACCCCACCAACAAATCGGATCTAAACCTTTCACCTATTTTGGATGCGGGAAAGAGGGACATATTCGGAGCCAATGCTTGGCCAATGCTTTAGGGACAAACCAGTAGAGGCTGAGAACTACTCCAGCTGGGAGACCATAATAGCAACCACAGGGACAGTGGTAGCCATGGAATAACTTTGGGAATCAATAGAGATCCAGACAAAACAACCAAGCTGGATATAATGGAGGACATCTATGTCCAGGCCAAATAACAGAGGCAGAATCTTTGCCCTTTAGGGAGAAGGAGAAGCTGAAGCAACAGAGGAGGAAGTGTATGATGCATTGGTCATACAAGGTACATTAGTATTATTTAACTCATGCATTACCGCTGTATTTGATATAGATGCATCACATTCGTTTATATCCACTGCATGTGTTAGTACTTTAAAACTTGTACCTGAACAACTAGGAACCCTTATGTGCGTCACCTCACCTTTAGGAGGACAAGTTTCTGTGGGCCTAGTTTGTAAAGATTGTGAAATAGAATTATCAGGATTGCGCCTAACATGTGACATTCGAGGCATAAACATGGTTGACTTTGATATTATCCTGGGCATGGATTAACTGTTCACTCACCGAGCTACTATCGGTTGTCACCGAAAAATAGTGACAGCTTACTTCCTAGATGGAATTTGTTTCAAATTTAAGGGGGATAGGCAAAAGCCTTCACTCACTATTAAAGACCCGATCACGAGGCGCGACAATTTAACTGGATGGTTAGCTAGTCTAGCACTAGGAGGAGAAGATCGGGCAGAGTTGTGGTTACCGCACGTAATTTGCGAATATGTTGATGTTTTTCCTGAGGAGCTACTTGGATTACTACCAACAAGAGAACTGGATTTTTCCATCAAGCTTCTTCCTGAAACAACACCAATATTTATGGCACCGTTCAGAGTGACACCCGCTGAACTGAGAATTGAAGATACAACTTGAGGAGCTTTTGGAGAAAGGTTTTATTCAACCAAACACTTCACCATGGGAAGCCCCAGCATTGTTTGTGAAGAAGAAAAAAGGGACGCTTAGACTTTGTATCGACTACAGGCAACTCAATCGAGTTACGAGCAAGAATTGATATCAACTATCTCGGATTGATGACCGTTTGATCAACTTAGAGGACCAACTTGTTTCTCTAAGATCGATTTGTGATCCGGGTATGATCAGTTAAGGGTTAGAGATTAGACATTCAGAAGATGAATTTTCGAATGAGGTATGGCCATTATGAGTTTCTAGTGATGCCTTTTGGACTTACCAACGCCCTACCAGCATTCATGTGTCTCATGAACAAAATCTTTACTCAATACCTGAACCAATTTGTGGTAGTCTTCATTGATGATATATTAATTTACTCAGCTACAGAAGAGTTACATGAGCAACATTTGAGGATCACACTTTAGATTTTATGGGGTAATCAGCTCTATGCCAATGCCAGCAAGTGTGAATTCTGGATGAAGAAAGTTAAGTTTCTACGACACGTGGTTTCAGAAAGGGAATCTTAGTCGATGATAGCAAGATTGAAGCATCAAAGATTGGAAGTGACCTACTTCAGTTTTCGAGATTTGTAGCTTTTAAGGACTAGCCGGTTATTACAGATGATTCATTATGGACTTTTCGGCTTTGGCAAAACCAATGACTCGGCTAACTCAGAAAGGAATCAAGTTCGAATGGAGCGATGCATGTGAGAAGTATGTTCAAGATTTAAAGAATAGAGTGACCAATGCCCCTATTCTTATCATTCCACAACGTGATATTGGGTACGTCATCTATTGTGACGCTTCAAAGGAAGGTTTGGGCTGTGTACTTATGCAAAAGGGAAGGTTGTAGCCTACGGATCACGTCAGTTGAAGATACATGAGCAGAACTATCCCACTTATGACTTAGAACTTGTCGCTGTGGTACATGCGCTTAAGATTTGGCATCATTATCTCTACGGTGAGAAGTTCGAGATTTTTATGAATCAACAAGAGTCTCAAGTAACTATTTACTTAGAAGGACCTGAATATGAGACAACGACGATGGATGAAGTATCTAAAGGAATACAACTTCACCCTATCCTATCATCCAGGAGAGGCTAACGTGGTAGCATATGCACTTAGTCACAAGTCTCAAGGACACATTGCCAGCTTAGCAGTTAGAGAATGGAAACTAATGGAGCAGATATAATAAGAATATAGATGTAACACCCCAAAATTCGAACACGTTAACAAAAAGAGTGAAGTAACTAAAATACAATCATTATATTGAAATACAAGTTTAATACAAGAGATAGTCAAAATATATTTTAAAAGAGACTGTTTTACATCAAAAAGACTTTAAAATAAAGTCAGAGCAGTCTAGAAACTAATCTAAATAAACCATGGCTCCACCATGTCTTCCGCGGGGTAAGCGTCATCGTATGGTGTATTTGCTGATCCAGCTCCGTCATTATCAATACCTAGTTATGAAATACCAGGGGCAAGAGGAAGTTGCACCATGAGTTTTGACACTCAGTTAGTTATCCTACCCTTAAGTTTCCTTTTTAATGTTTTAGAGCATTAATATGATATGCAATGTGTAAATGTATAGAAGTAATCAAGGTATAGTAACATCATGCAATAAAATAAGTGTGAAAACGATAAGTACAAGATTTAACCGAAATAGTGTAATTGAAGTCATAACTTTCACAGAGTATGTCAATTTGAAATGTTCCATGAGTACTCGACTCTAATCAAATATTCTAAAGTATGATCACGTCATATAATTCCATCAATTGTTCCAAGAATGACTTCATCATTTATTTCCAATACACTTTTCTAACATCAATGACCTCATCATATATTTCGAATCAATATTTCTAAATTAAAAAGGTTTAGTATGGTGCTCCCAAACGATAACGATCCCAACCACCCGACTAACTGATGCTTCCCAACCACCCTACTCCCCAACCACACCGTTTTTCAATCGTCATGTTCCCAATCAATATGCCATCCATGGAATTATATCCTGTCATTATCGTGCCGAAATGATACGAGTTTTAAAGTTTATGCTAGAAGGTTGTTAGGTTAAAAGGGCATGGTAGAACTAGATACTACTCTGCTCGGGCCTCTGCTGGTTCCCGAAGTTGTTATGTGGCTGCCATAGTCCTGGTGCCTACTGCTGAGGTCCTCCAGCTGGAGCAGTTCCCAACCTCTATTGGTTAGCTCTAGTAGCATTGGATGGGCACTGAGTTTAAATGTGGCCTTCTTTGCCACATCCAAAACAGGTGACAGGTCGAGCTCCGACTTGCTGGTGAGGAGTGGAGTAAGACGCACTCCTCTGCTAAAATTGCTAGTTCTATTGGGGTGGAGGTTGATTGTAGTTGTTGTCATTATTGCAGTTTACGGTGTTGTTGGTGTTGCTACGATTGAGATTCCTGGTGTTGTTGTTGTTGTTGTTGTTGAAGTTGTTGTTGTAAGGCCTCTAAATAGGATTCTCTCTCGAGTTTCGCATCGATCCACTAGATCGTGGTGGATTGTGGCTATCAAAGATTGTTGTCAAATCTGATGCTTCCTACTCCCCCAGTAGAGCACACTCTACGATTCCAGTGTAAGTTTGTTCTCTTTGAGTTACCACATCCTTTCGGATGTAGGGGCTGAGTCCTTGACTCAAATTTCTTGGCACTGGTGGCATCAGTTGCCACATGCTTAAGTGCATGATGGGAAAGTTCCCCGAAGCGGCCGGCATACTGAGTAACTTTACGTGTGCCTTGTCTGAGATTCGAAAATTGCAAAACCAAAACTTGCTTCATAGGTGTGGGAAAGTACTTAGCCAAGAACAAGATCTTGAAAGTCTCCCAGTCCATCGTCTCATCATCATGCGTTGTCTTCACTAAGTCTCACTAGTAATTTGCCTCTCCTTGAAGCTGATATGTTGCCAGGGCCACCCGATCTCTATTAGCGAGGACTTGCATGATGTGTAGAAGCTTCTGAGTCTATTTAAGCCAAGCCTCGCTAGTGCCTAGACAAACATCACTAGTGAAGACCGGTGGTTGTCTCTTACAGAACTTATTAAGTAAAACACTACGGGGTTGTCCATAGTAATGAGAAGGTGCTTGTGGCTAAAACTGTTGCTGAGGTGTCTTCACTAAGTCCCACCAGTAATCTACCTCTCCTTGAAGCTGATATGTTGCCAAGGCCACCCTACTCTATTATCGGGGACTTGCATGATGTGTAGAAGCTTCTGAGTCTGTTTAGGCCAAGTCTTGGTGGTGCCAAGATAAACATCGCTGGTGAAGACCGGTGGTTGTCTCTTACACAACTCGTTATGTAAAACAATACGGTTGGGTTGCTCATAGTAATGAAGAGGTGTTTGTGGCTAATACTGTTGCTGAGGTGGCAAAGCTGTGCGATTGACTGAGGTAGGGGTGGAGGTGGTGGTTGGCAGTGTTAATGGTGTTGGTTGAGTCTAGTTGTGTCGCTTGTGTTCGTCCCATTACGTGTTTATACCATATTTCTACAATTAAACAAGCATATAAGCCTAAATAAGAGCAAGTAGAGAATAAAATTTATGAAAGAGAACATTGCATTAAAATTGAAGTCATCATTATAGCTTAGCCGAACCGTGGATACTACAAAGTGAATGTATGCTATAATTATATATGTTTTTGGAGTATTGTACAAAGATTTTGCTTGTTATGCTCGCAAAATAACACTATTTCACTACGCCAATCCATCAACAAAAAGGTTGGGGATAGTCTTAGCAGAGGTGGCATTAACTTTCTTGAGCAGTCTCGATACAACTGAAGCATCGCCAGTAAGTCTTGTAGCTCCAAGACTTACACTCCCAAGGATTCTGTAGCTACCGATCTTCTATCATGAAGGGCCGTTCTATGTAGACAAATCAGTTGGTAAAGTCCCTCGGGGTCCACAATCCTACTTTCATTAGTTGGCCTAGCTGTTTGCACTCATGAGCAGAGCACGACGTTTACCACTTTCTACAAGAATCCGACGGGCAAGTTTAGTAGGTAGTTGCCATTGAGATCTTAGTCTAGGATCATCATTGGTCCCATGAAGTATGGCTTTGAGCGTACTTTCCAAAAGCATCTCTTCATTGGTGAAATCTTCACGTACACCATAGTACTTGGCTCGATGTTCGAGGTCAAACCTCACTGTCTCCAGCTTTCTACTTCCATTGGTAGCATCTCTGGCTCAGGTGTTGGCGGCTGTTCCATGTCGCTCTTGGGGTCAGCATTCTCAACTTTTTCGTATGCTCTGATTTCATCTATGCCCACGTCTTCCTCATCATTATGGACTGGCTCATACTGGGGCCACTGTGTTGCTGCTTCCCAATCTGGTAATGGATCTTCGACCATTGGTGTTCTGTATCCCGATTCGTCCTCAGGAAAGTCCACGTCTGTTGCCTCAAAAGGAGGAATGTAGTCGTCATCTCCAGGGAAAGGGGGGCTCCTCAGGATCCTCATCCTCGCTACTGCTGTCATCAGTGCTACTGTCGCTATTGTCTGAATACAGAACCAACTATGGCTCGTTCACTGGTAGATTGTCCAGGAGTTCGCTTTCTGACCCGTCACTGCCTGAGTATTGCAGTCTGCTTTCGTAGTCCAAGGTAATTATAGATTAGAATTATGCATATCGTATTGTAAAAGAAAAAGGATGTATATAAAGTCTAAGCACTCGGAGTAAGAACACTCGAAGTGTGATTTACCCAAGGTCGAGAGGTGGTGAAACCTAAAACTCTAATACCAAGTTGTAACGCCCCGAAATCCGGACACGTTAACAAAAATTGTGAAGTAACTAAAAATATGAGTTTGACACGAGAGATGGTCAAAATATATTTCAAAAGAGACTGTTTTACATTAAAAAATTTTTAAAATAAAGTCAAAGCAATCTAGAAACTAATCTAAGTAAACCACGGCTCCACCGTGTCTTCCGCGAGGTAAGCATCATCGTACGGTGTATCTGCTGATCAAGCTCTATCATCATCGATACCTTGTTATGAAATACCAGGGGCAGGAGAAAGTTACACCATGAGTTGTGACACTCAGTAAGTTACCTTACCTTACCTTTAAGTTTCCTTTTTAATGTTTTAGAGCATTAATATGATATGCAATATGTAAATGTATAGAAGTATCAAGGTTTACTAACATCATGCTATAAAATAAGTGTGAAAACAATAACTACAAAATTTAACCAAAATAGTATAATTGAAGTCATAATTATCATAGAGTATATCAATTCGAAATGTTCCATAAGTTCTCAAGTCGAATCAAATATTCTAAAGTATAACCATGTCATATAATTCCATCAATTATTCCAAGAATGACTTCATTATTTATTTCAAATAGACTTTTCTAACATCAATGATCTCATCATATATTTCAAATCAACATTTCTAATTTAAAGAAGTCTTGTATAGTGCTCCAGAAAGATAACGATCCCAACTACCTGACTAATACTTTCCAACCACCCTGCTCTGCAACCACAAGGTGGCTGGTGGCAGAGGTAGGGGGCTGATGGGAGTGGTGGTAGTGGATGAGAGAGGGAGGTGATAGGGTGGTGCAGGTTTGTTGGGGAAAAGGCAGAAGGCGAGAGAGAGAGAGAGAGAGATAGAATCCGAGAGAGAGAGAGATGGTTAAGTCTATATACTCTGTACATTTTCCCATTCCATAAACTGATTTAACTGGGGAACCAGTCCGACAGGTTCAATGCATGATGGAACTGCAGTGCTTGTAGGATTCTAATATTCTTCCATTATTTTCACGTTTCCTCCTTCATTTTCAGCCATTGTGTCAATAGGGTGAAGTTGAACTCTCACAAAGCGATTTGTGTAATCTCTCGTGTAAATGATCATGCACCTAAATGATATTCCCTACTCACTATCTAGCACAAATCAAAGTTTAGAACTAAAATTAAACCAAAATAAGAAACAAATATTCAAGCACTAAAGTTTGTTACCACTTATTCTAACGAAGAATCACCAGCAACGGCGCTGAAAACTTGACTGGTCCCAACTTATTACATCGTTGTTGTGTTAGGCATGGTCAGAGTTTAAATATGAACTTTCCTCTTCTTGTGATGAGTTGTATAGTAGTGAAGTCCAGGTACCGATCCACAGGGTGATTTTTGAGTTGGTAACGCTTTCGTCTTGAACTTTAGCACTTAGGACGCTACTCCTTTTGATTCGTGTTTGAGGATTAAAATCTAAAACAAAAGACTAAACACAGGACTTTTTAATGAAAGAAAATAGACATAGTCATGAGGGTTACTTCCTCCCTAGCTTAACCATATGATATCTTCTTCTCACTACTCAACCAAGGATCAAAGATCTATGACCTTGGTTGAAAAATCAATCTTCGAACTCTAACATGACCAAGATATGTATAAAGCCAAGCTTTGTCCCCGTAGACCATAAGTCTAGATATGAAGGACATAGAACCAAGTATTGGATATATTAGAATTGATTTCAGGCATAACCAATGATGCGAAACTTACTTCGCTTTTGAAGGATCGACCAAAAACAGGTTCGGTTGGATAGGGTGGAGACCTTGATACAAACTTTAGACCAAACAAGGATCTTGGTATAGAGGACCGCGATACAAGGAATGAGTCAAAGCAAGGATCGTGGTATATGGAAGACGCCACAACGGTGATGATGAGCCGTTGATAAGTCGGGATGAACGCCACGGATTGAATCCGATAAGTTCGAGTTCGTGAAGAACTAAAGGAGAAGAATCTCACAAGTTTTGATTATAATCTGAGTTAAAACAATATCCTTCAAACATTACAATATTTATAGGAAAAACTAGAGCTAAATTTAGGTGGCCGGCCATTGAAGATGGGCGGCATTTGATGAATGGCCAAGATGGGTGGTCATGTTGATAATCCGTGCACCTCCATTTGGGAAAAACAGCCAAGACTTTATTGTTGGGCGGCAATGCATAAATGGTCCTTGGCTATTTTTAGAGAGTGGGCGGCATGATGTAAGCAATGAGCTAATTGTGGGCGGCAAGACTTGAATGCGGGCGGCAACCTTCATTCCGTGCTTCACAATGCATGGCCACCTTCATTACATGCAAGATCTTGGTGGTTTCTTGCATGGCTTCTCGCGTGGGAAAGGTGGTCACCATTAGGCTCCTCACGGCTTCTTGTAATGCTCGGGCTTTGGACCTTGTAATTGGACCGTCCGGGATCAGCACCTCCTTAGCTCCATCTTTGGGATCCATAGCTCCGTCTTGGTGATCCGACAACTCATGATCCGAGCTCGTATCATCTCCTCCTTCCTCGAAAAGATTCGTCCTCGAATCTGAACCTACATCACAAGGAGATAAATCAGAAACGTTAAAGGTAGCACTCACTTGATACTCACCCGGAAGGTTGATCTTGTAAGCGTTGTCGTTGATCCTTTTTATCACTTGAAAGGGGCCATCTCCCCTTGGCATCAGCTTGCTTGCCCTCTTTGAAGGGAATCTGTCCTTCCTCAAATGAACCCACACCCAATCCCCTGGTTTTAAAACAACTTTCTTCCTCCCCTTGTTGGCTCGAGTAGAGATTTGTTCGTTCCTTTGCATGATTCGTTGCCATGCTTCCTCATGAATCTTCTTCACCTTTTCTGCCTTTTTCTGTCCATCTAAACTTGAAAGTTCACTTACAGGCAAAGGAAGTAAATCCAAAGGGGTTAGAGGATTAAAACCATAAACAATCTCAAAGGGCGAAAAATTAGTAGAAGAATGAATAGTGCGATTGTAAGCAAATTCCACAAAAGGTAAACAATCTTCCCAAGCCTTTAGATTATTTTTAAGCACAACCCTTAAGAGAGTAGATAATGTCCTATTGACAACCTCAGTTTGCCCATCTGTTTGTGGGTGGCAGGAAGTAGAGAATAGCAAGTTCGTTCCTAGTTTTCCCCATAAGACTCGCCAAAAATGGCTCAGAAATTTTGCGTCCCTATCACTCACTATACTATTAGGTAATCCATGCAAGCGCACTATTTCCCTAAAGAATAAGTCAGCAATATGGGTAGCATCATCAGTTTTGTGACAAGGGATGAAATGAGCCATTTTCGAGAATCTATCAACAACCACAAAGATTGAGTCTCTACCTCTCTTAGTCTTAGGCAACCCTAGTACAAAGTCCATTGATATATCAGTCCAAGGTCCATTAGGCACGGGTAAAGGAGTATACAATCCATTAGCATTCACCCTAGACTTAGCCCTCTTGCAAGTAACACAATTAGAACAAATCTTTTCTACATCCTTTCTCATATGTGGCCAAAAGATGTGCTCCTTAAGCATGTCTAAGGTCTTAGCTACCCCAAAGTGTCCCATTAACCCGCCCCCATGAGCCTCAAGTACAAGCAAATCACGCATCGAACAATTAGGAATGCAAAGCTTGTTTTCCCTAAACAGAAACCCCTCATGCTTGTAAAATTTATCAAATGCACTCAACTTGCAAGCATTAAAGATAGCACTAAAATCCTCATCTTTTTCATACAATTCTTTGATATGCTCAAACCCAAGTAATTTAGCATTAAGAGTAGATATCAAGGCATACCTTCGAGACAATGCATCCGCCACCGTGTTTTCCTTACCTTGCTTGTATTGTATGACGTACGGAAACATCTCAATGAACTCCACCCATTTGGCATGCCTACGGTTGAGCTTGTCTTGTCCCCTCAAGTGCTTCAAAGATTCATGATCCGTGTGGATCACAAACTGCTTGGGCCAAAGGTAATGCTGCCAAGTTTCCAACGCTCGCACCAATGCATAGAGTTCCTTGTCGTATGTCGAGTAGTTCAAGGCTGCCCCACTCAATTTCTCACTGAAGTATGCGATGGGCTTCTTTTCCGTGATTTTGTTGATGGCGCGGCAATCAACACACATGTGCCATGTTCCATCTTTCTTTGGCACCAGCAGCACGGGAACCGCGCATGGACTCATGCTCTCTCGGACATGTCCCTTGGCCAACAGCTCCTCAACTTGTTTTTGAAGTTCCTTGGTTTCCTCCGGATTGGCTCTATAGGCTGGTCGGTTTGGAATAGGAGAACCCGGAACAAAATCAATTTGGTGTTCAATGCCTCTAATTGGTGGTAAGCCGGCGGGCACCTCCTCGGGCAAGACATCCTCGAATTCCTGCAAAACCGATTGAACTTCTGGAGGGATGGAAGAAGAAAGATCATGGTGAGAAAAATTGGCCTCCTTGTAAACAATCAAAATCATCGGCCGATTAGTTTCATAAGCTCTCCTCACTTCTTTTTCTTTTGCATAAAAGCTCACTATCTTTTTTTCCTCTCTTCTTTTTTCATTGTCCCCCTTTTCACTCTCTTTTTTTTGACACTCTTTTTTTTCAACTCTCTCTTTTTTTTCATTACTCTCTTTTTTTTCACTCACCCCCCCCAGTGATTGCTGGATCCTGATTTGATCTTCAAGGACTTGCTTTGGTGACATTGGAACTAGAGTCACATTTCGGCCATCTTTGGTGAAGGTGTACCGGTTGGTATTCCCGTTGTGCAAGGTACTACGGTCGTATTGCCATGGGCGACCCAACAAGATGTGGCTTGCGTGCATGGGCACAACATCACAAAGGATTTCATCTTTGTACCTGCCAATTGAAAATGAGACAAGGACTTGTTTATTCACCTTCACTTTACCGGTTTCATTCAGCCATTGAAGTTTATAAGGCCTCGGATGCTTCATGGTTGGCAGCCCCAATTTTTCAACAAGTAAGTTACTAGCAACGTTGACGCAGCTCCCTCCATCAATGATCATGCTGCAGACCTTTTCCTTCACAAGGCACCGCGTGTGGAAAATGTTCTCACGCTGCTCAACATGGCCGTCCTCTTCTTCTACCGTTTGTGCACTAAGGGCTCTCCTGATCACAAGTACTTCCCCTTTAACGGCATATTCACAATCACTATCATCCTCAAGTGGTGGCACCTCCTCTTCACTAGCCTCGGACTCGTACTCCCCATTTCCCAGCGCGATCATGACTCTCTTGTTTGGGCACTCTGAAGCCTTGTGGCCAACTCCTAAACAGCGGAAACATTTGATGTCTCTAGTTCTTTGAGATGAAGTGGTAGGAGCTATACCTTTATCCTTGTTGTTTTCCCGTGGCTTGGTTTGCTCCCCTCGGTTGGCATAGTTTGGATTTTCCCCGGACTTGGTAGGTTGATCCACGGATGGTTTAGGCCTAAACGTTGAACCAGCAAAAGGAGATTCTGACTTGGCCATTCTTCCCCGCCGAAGTTGCCTCTCTACCTTTATAGCCATGTGCACCACATCCTCAAGTTCTACATAATGTTGCAGCTCTACAACATTGGCAATCTCACGGTTTAGCCCGCTCAAAAACCGTGCCATGGTGGCCTCCCTCTCCTCGGTGATATTGGTCCGGGTTATGGCCATCTCCATCTCCTTGAAGTACTCTTCCACACTCTTGGAACCTTGCCTAAGTTGCTGCAACTTGAGGTGCATATCTCGGTAATAGTGGGAAGGCACGAATCTCTTCCTCATGGCAGCCTTCATCTCGGCCCATGTCTCAATAGGCGGTTCATAGTTCCTCCTCCGACCTATTAACAATTGATCCCACCATACTATAGCATAATCAGTGAAGGCAATGGCGGCAAGTTTTACCTTTTTCTCTTCGGAATAGTTGTGACAATCATACATCATTTCAACCTTTCTCTCCCATTCAAGGTAGACGTCGGGATCACTTTTTCCTTGGAAGGGTGGGATGTTCAGCTTAATGCTCCCCAAGTCTCGGTCCACTCTATCCCGAGAGTCATGGCGGTGGCGCCTTCTCTTCTCACTTGGAACAGCCCTAGAGTGGTAGCTCCGCCTACTTTCATCACTCTCATCTCCATCATAGTCCCCCCTGGACTCATTTGGCTCCTTAGGACCCCTCGGACTAGGCCTCCTTGGATGAGGAACTTGATACCGCCGATCCTTTTTTAATTCATCCATTTCTTCCCGAAGTTCTCTTAAAGCCGAATCCCACTTTTGGGACATTTGATGTATAGCCTCTATCAAGAGCTTATTATTATTGTCTCCTTGGCCGCCTCCGTCTCCTTGTGACATGTTTGAACCTGAAAAGAAAACAAAATCACACACCAAGTGTTTAAATTTCCCAGAAAAAAACACTCACCACCCAAGTGTTTAACTCTCGGTGCTTCTTGGCTCTTTTTGCACAATGACCTCTCTTTTTGCCTTTTACCACTCTTTCTTACTCCACAAGTCCTGCAAAAACTCAAAACTCAAACAGATAACAAAACAATGGCCTCCAAAAGACTTGCGCTTTTTCCACCACAATTCTTGCTTTAACCCGGAGATATGAAAGGAAAGATAAGGTAGAAGGGAAAGGAAGTTTTCTCTTGTGATGAGAAGAGAAAAGGATAACAGAAATAATTGTGAAGAAGGAGAAGAGAAAAAAACAGATTTGGCACGGAGAAATTTGGAGGGAGAAGATTTGGAATGGTAAACAAGTAATTAATGACACTTTGAAGGAAGAAAACAATTTCCAACGGCTTCCAATTTCCAACGGCTTCTTCTTCTCTTTTTTTTGCCTTTCTAATTCGTCTTTCTTTTTTTTTTTTTTTTGATATTGAAATGAGAAGAAAGAAGGAACAGATATGGAATTTTAGAAACTAAGATAATTGAAAACAAGGATAGATAAACCTGATTTGGATTCCAAAAGCTCTGATACCAAATGATGCGAAACTTACTTCGCTTTTGAAGGATCGACCAAAAACAGGTTCGGTTGGATAGGGTGGAGACCTTGATACAAACTTTAGACCAAACAAGGATCTTGGTATAGAGGACCGCGATACAAGGAATGAGTCAAAGCAAGGATCGTGGTATATGGAAGACGCCACAACGGTGATGATGAGCCGTTGATAAGTCGGGATGAACGCCACGGATTGAATCCGATAAGTTCGAGTTCGTGAAGAACTAAAGGAGAAGAATCTCACAAGTTTTGATTATAATCTGAGTTAAAACAATATCCTTCAAACATTACAATATTTATAGGAAAAACTAGAGCTAAATTTAGGTGGCCGGCCATTGAAGATGGGCGGCATTTGATGAATGGCCAAGATGGGTGGTCATGTTGATAATCCGTGCACCTCCATTTGGGAAAAACAGCCAAGACTTTATTGTTGGGCGGCAATGCATAAATGGTCCTTGGCTATTTTTAGAGAGTGGGCGGCATGATGTAAGCAATGAGCTAATTGTGGGCGGCAAGACTTGAATGCGGGCGGCAACCTTCATTCCGTGCTTCACAATGCATGGCCACCTTCATTACATGCAAGATCTTGGTGGTTTCTTGCATGGCTTCTCGCGTGGGAAAGGTGGTCACCATTAGGCTCCTCACGGCTTCTTGTAATGCTCGGGCTTTGGACCTTGTAATTGGACCGTCCGGGATCAGCACCTCCTTAGCTCCATCTTTGGGATCCATAGCTCCGTCTTGGTGATCCGACAACTCATGATCCGAGCTCGTATCATCTCCTCCTTCCTCGAAAAGATTCGTCCTCGAATCTGAACCTACATCACAAGGAGATAAATCAGAAACGTTAAAGGTAGCACTCACTTGATACTCACCCGGAAGGTTGATCTTGTAAGCGTTGTCGTTGATCCTTTTTATCACTTGAAAGGGGCCATCTCCCCTTGGCATCAGCTTGCTTGCCCTCTTTGAAGGGAATCTGTCCTTCCTCAAATGAACCCACACCCAATCCCCTGGTTTTAAAACAACTTTCTTCCTCCCCTTGTTGGCTCGAGTAGAGATTTGTTCGTTC
Source organism: Arctostaphylos glauca (assembly GCA_019985065.2). NCBI lineage: Eukaryota > Viridiplantae > Streptophyta > Magnoliopsida > Ericales > Ericaceae > Arctostaphylos > Arctostaphylos glauca. The sequence continues at coordinate 11,832,662 of JAHSPW020000012.1, read as the reverse complement.
CTTTGCATGATTCGTTGCCATGCTTCCTCATGAATCTTCTTCACCTTTTCAGCCTTTTTCTGTCCATCTAAACTTGAAAGTTCACTTACAGGCAAAGGAAGTAAATCCAAAGGGGTTAGAGGATTAAAACCATAAACAATCTCAAAGGGCGAAAAATTAGTAGAAGAATGAATAGTGCGATTGTAAGCAAATTCCACAAAAGGTAAACAATCTTCCCAAGCCTTTAGATTATTTTTAAGCACAACCCTTAAGAGAGTAGATAATGTCCTATTGACAACCTCAGTTTGCCCATCTGTTTGTGGGTGGCAGGAAGTAGAGAATAGCAAGTTCGTTCCTAGTTTTCCCCATAAGACTCGCCAAAAATGGCTCAGAAATTTTGCGTCCCTATCACTCACTATACTATTAGGTAATCCATGCAAGCGCACTATTTCCCTAAAGAATAAGTCAGCAATATGGGTAGCATCATCAGTTTTGTGACAAGGGATGAAATGAGCCATTTTCGAGAATCTATCAACAACCACAAAGATTGAGTCTCTACCTCTCTTAGTCTTAGGCAACCCTAGTACAAAGTCCATTGATATATCAGTCCAAGGTCCATTAGGCACGGGTAAAGGAGTATACAATCCATTAGCATTCACCCTAGACTTAGCCCTCTTGCAAGTAACACAATTAGAACAAATCTTTTCTACATCCTTTCTCATATGTGGCCAAAAGATGTGCTCCTTAAGCATGTCTAAGGTCTTAGCTACCCCAAAGTGTCCCATTAACCCGCCCCCATGAGCCTCAAGTACAAGCAAATCACGCATCGAACAATTAGGAATGCAAAGCTTGTTTTCCCTAAACAGAAACCCCTCATGCTTGTAAAATTTATCAAATGCACTCAACTTGCAAGCATTAAAGATAGCACTAAAATCCTCATCTTTTTCATACAATTCTTTGATATGCTCAAACCCAAGTAATTTAGCATTAAGAGTAGATATCAAGGCATACCTTCGAGACAATGCATCCGCCACCGTGTTTTCCTTACCTTGCTTGTATTGTATGACGTACGGAAACATCTCAATGAACTCCACCCATTTGGCATGCCTACGGTTGAGCTTGTCTTGTCCCCTCAAGTGCTTCAAAGATTCATGATCCGTGTGGATCACAAACTGCTTGGGCCAAAGGTAATGCTGCCAAGTTTCCAACGCTCGCACCAATGCATAGAGTTCCTTGTCGTATGTCGAGTAGTTCAAGGCTGCCCCACTCAATTTCTCACTGAAGTATGCGATGGGCTTCTTTTCCGTGATTTTGTTGATGGCGCGGCAATCAACACACATGTGCCATGTTCCATCTTTCTTTGGCACCAGCAGCACGGGAACCGCGCATGGACTCATGCTCTCTCGGACATGTCCCTTGGCCAACAGCTCCTCAACTTGTTTTTGAAGTTCCTTGGTTTCCTCCGGATTGGCTCTATAGGCTGGTCGGTTTGGAATAGGAGAACCCGGAACAAAATCAATTTGGTGTTCAATGCCTCTAATTGGTGGTAAGCCGGCGGGCACCTCCTCGGGCAAGACATCCTCGAATTCCTGCAAAACCGATTGAACTTCTGGAGGGATGGAAGAAGAAAGATCATGGTGAGAAAAATTGGCCTCCTTGTAAACAATCAAAATCATCGGCCGATTAGTTTCATAAGCTCTCCTCACTTCTTTTTCTTTTGCATAAAAGCTCACTATCTTTTTTTCCTCTCTTCTTTTTTCATTGTCCCCCTTTTCACTCTCTTTTTTTTGACACTCTTTTTTTTCAACTCTCTCTTTTTTTTCATTACTCTCTTTTTTTTCACTCACCCCCCCCCAGTGATTGCTGGATCCTGATTTGATCTTCAAGGACTTGCTTTGGTGACATTGGAACTAGAGTCACATTTCGGCCATCTTTGGTGAAGGTGTACCGGTTGGTATTCCCGTTGTGCAAGGTACTACGGTCGTATTGCCATGGGCGACCCAACAAGATGTGGCTTGCGTGCATGGGCACAACATCACAAAGGATTTCATCTTTGTACCTGCCAATTGAAAATGAGACAAGGACTTGTTTATTCACCTTCACTTTACCGGTTTCATTCAGCCATTGAAGTTTATAAGGCCTCGGATGCTTCATGGTTGGCAGCCCCAATTTTTCAACAAGTAAGTTACTAGCAACGTTGACGCAGCTCCCTCCATCAATGATCATGCTGCAGACCTTTTCCTTCACAAGGCACCGCGTGTGGAAAATGTTCTCACGCTGCTCAACATGGCCGTCCTCTTCTTCTACCGTTTGTGCACTAAGGGCTCTCCTGATCACAAGTACTTCCCCTTTAACGGCATATTCACAATCACTATCATCCTCAAGTGGTGGCACCTCCTCTTCACTAGCCTCGGACTCGTACTCCCCATTTCCCAGCGCGATCATGACTCTCTTGTTTGGGCACTCTGAAGCCTTGTGGCCAACTCCTAAACAGCGGAAACATTTGATGTCTCTAGTTCTTTGAGATGAAGTGGTAGGAGCTATACCTTTATCCTTGTTGTTTTCCCGTGGCTTGGTTTGCTCCCCTCGGTTGGCATAGTTTGGATTTTCCCCGGACTTGGTAGGTTGATCCACGGATGGTTTAGGCCTAAACGTTGAACCAGCAAAAGGAGATTCTGACTTGGCCATTCTTCCCCGCCGAAGTTGCCTCTCTACCTTTATAGCCATGTGCACCACATCCTCAAGTTCTACATAATGTTGCAGCTCTACAACATTGGCAATCTCACGGTTTAGCCCGCTCAAAAACCGTGCCATGGTGGCCTCCCTCTCCTCGGTGATATTGGTCCGGGTTATGGCCATCTCCATCTCCTTGAAGTACTCTTCCACACTCTTGGAACCTTGCCTAAGTTGCTGCAACTTGAGGTGCATATCTCGGTAATAGTGGGAAGGCACGAATCTCTTCCTCATGGCAGCCTTCATCTCGGCCCATGTCTCAATAGGCGGTTCATAGTTCCTCCTCCGACCTATTAACAATTGATCCCACCATACTATAGCATAATCAGTGAAGGCAATGGCGGCAAGTTTTACCTTTTTCTCTTCGGAATAGTTGTGACAATCATACATCATTTCAACCTTTCTCTCCCATTCAAGGTAGACGTCGGGATCACTTTTTCCTTGGAAGGGTGGGATGTTCAGCTTAATGCTCCCCAAGTCTCGGTCCACTCTATCCCGAGAGTCATGGCGGTGGCGCCTTCTCTTCTCACTTGGAACAGCCCTAGAGTGGTAGCTCCGCCTACTTTCATCACTCTCATCTCCATCATAGTCCCCCCTGGACTCATTTGGCTCCTTAGGACCCCTCGGACTAGGCCTCCTTGGATGAGGAACTTGATACCGCCGATCCTTTTTTAATTCATCCATTTCTTCCCGAAGTTCTCTTAAAGCCGAATCCCACTTTTGGGACATTTGATGTATAGCCTCTATCAAGAGCTTATTGTTATTGTCTCCTTGGCCGCCTCCGTCTCCTTGTGACATGTTTGAACCTGAAAAGAAAACAAAATCACACACCAAGTGTTTAAATTTCCCAGAAAAAAACACTCACCACCCAAGTGTTTAACTCTCGGTGCTTCTTGGCTCTTTTTGCACAATGACCTCTCTTTTTGCCTTTTACCACTCTTTCTTACTCCACAAGTCCTGCAAAAACTCAAAACTCAAACAGATAACAAAACAATGGCCTCCAAAAGACTTGCGCTTTTTCCACCACAATTCTTGCTTTAACCCGGAGATATGAAAGGAAAGATAAGGTAGAAGGGAAAGGAAGTTTTCTCTTGTGATGAGAAGAGAAAAGGATAACAGAAATAATTGTGAAGAAGGAGAAGAGAAAAAAACAGATTTGGCACGGAGAAATTTGGAGGGAGAAGATTTGGAATGGTAAACAAGTAATTAATGACACTTTGAAGGAAGAAAACAATTTCCAACGGCTTCCAATTTCCAACGGCTTCTTCTTCTCTTTTTTTTGCCTTTCTAATTCGTCTTTCTTTTTTTTTTTTTTTGATATTGAAATGAGAAGAAAGAAGGAACAGATATGGAATTTTAGAAACTAAGATAATTGAAAACAAGGATAGATAAACCTGATTTGGATTCCAAAAGCTCTGATACCAAATGATGCGAAACTTACTTCGCTTTTGAAGGATCGACCAAAAACAGGTTCGGTTGGATAGGGTGGAGACCTTGATACAAACTTTAGACCAAACAAGGATCTTGGTATAGAGGACCGCGATACAAGGAATGAGTCAAAGCAAGGATCGTGGTATATGGAAGACGCCACAACGGTGATGATGAGCCGTTGATAAGTCGGGATGAACGCCACGGATTGAATCCGATAAGTTCGAGTTCGTGAAGAACTAAAGGAGAAGAATCTCACAAGTTTTGATTATAATCTGAGTTAAAACAATATCCTTCAAACATTACAATATTTATAGGAAAAACTAGAGCTAAATTTAGGTGGCCGGCCATTGAAGATGGGCGGCATTTGATGAATGGCCAAGATGGGTGGTCATGTTGATAATCCGTGCACCTCCATTTGGGAAAAACAGCCAAGACTTTATTGTTGGGCGGCAATGCATAAATGGTCCTTGGCTATTTTTAGAGAGTGGGCGGCATGATGTAAGCAATGAGCTAATTGTGGGCGGCAAGACTTGAATGCGGGCGGCAACCTTCATTCCGTGCTTCACAATGCATGGCCACCTTCATTACATGCAAGATCTTGGTGGTTTCTTGCATGGCTTCTCGCGTGGGAAAGGTGGTCACCATTAGGCTCCTCACGGCTTCTTGTAATGCTCGGGCTTTGGACCTTGTAATTGGACCGTCCGGGATCAGCACCTCCTTAGCTCCATCTTTGGGATCCATAGCTCCGTCTTGGTGATCCGACAACTCATGATCCGAGCTCGTATCAACCAATCATTGCTATAACACTCTACTCTAGGTTCTGAGATTGGAATTCTATTCACCTTCTAACATGCTATGGAAATAATTTGAGATTATATCCATGCTCAATCCATGAGATGAAGGTCATTCAGCCTTCTAAATTTAGCCTAGCATCTTAAGGTTGGTACTCTAAATAAGACAAAGAACATGAACAACATTGATTGAAAACTGAAGTTGGAATTCAAACTGATAACTCTTGGAATTGAAATCTAAAAGTACAATAGAAAAGCTCAACGTTGGAAAATTAAACACTCTCTAACACTTGTTCAAAGCTCACTAGAAAGTAAAAATGCAATACAACTAAAAGTAGAACTTAGCTAGAAATGCAAACTAGATTCTCAAAGTGCATAAAAAATATCTATCTTTCTACTTCTCCTCTAGATATGTCTCTATTACATCAAGGTTTCTCTTTTATAGCACTAGCTTTTCTCCATTGAAAGTAAAATGTATTCTTAACCTCTAATTTTGCTGAAAAGACAACTTCATGACATCATCAAGCCTCCAAAATGTTAGAAGCAACCTTGTTTGATTGAACTTCACATTGGTCTAGGTATTTTCCTTGGAAAGTGGTCCAAAAGTTGATTCAAAAAGCTCCAAATGGTGGCTTCAAAAGTCCACCTGGCCAGGGTATTTCGGGTAAATATATGCTTCGAGGGGAAGATGACTTGAACAAAAAGTTAGACCAGTTATCCAAAAAGTTAGAAAAGCTTGATATTAATCGAGTCAACGAAGTTGCATCTGTTTCAAAATTAGAAGAGATGTGTGTGATTTGTGATACGTCGGAGCACTCTACTCATGAGTGTCCTACCATACCTGCTTTCAAAGAGGTATTACAAGGACCAAGCTGAAGTGCAAGCCCTTAATCAAGGGCCAAAACCTGCTAATTCTCCCTACTCCAACACTCACAATCCAGGATGGTGAAATCATCCCAACTTCAGTTGGAGAGGCAATGAATTGGCTGGGCCACCCTCAGGTCTACCGGGATTTTCAAATCATGGACCGTCTCATTCCCAAAATCCAAACCAATTTCAAGGGTACCATCAACCCTATTCACAGCCAAAGGGCAGGGACCACCACGGTACCCTCCTAATGTTCACCAACAGTATAATCCTCCGGGGCCTTCTATGGGTCCCAATGTATATCAACCTCCCAATAAGCGAAATATTGAGGATTTACTATACAATTTCATACAAGGCCAAAACACTTTTAATGATGATATTAGATCCAAAATGAGTAAACTAACCACATCTCTTGGGACCATGCAACAAGAGAAGGGCAAGTTTCCAGCCCAACCACAAGCCAACCCCCAAGGTCAACACTATGTGAGTGAATTGTCCTCTTCCAACTCCAATGTGGAGCAAGCCAAATCTATCACTACTTTGAGGAGTGGAAAACAGGTTGACAAAACCATCCTTCCTAAATCTGTCTCTCCTCGGGTCTCTCCCACTACTTCCAACTCAGGGGAACCTCACAGTGATTCTTTATCACCGCCCATTGCCACTTTTATTGGAGACTCCAATGTCCCTACTTGTCCTATTCCAACACCATTTCCACATAGACTAAGGGCACAACCCAAACCTACAAACAATGCTGAGATCTATGACTTGTTCAAACAAGTTAAGATCAATATTCCATTGCTTGATGCCATCAAACCGATACCTTCGTATTCTAAATTTTTGAAAGGCTTGTGCACTGTCAAGCGCAAACACAATATCCAAAAGAAGGTATTTCACACCCAGCAGGTTAGTTCCATTATTCAGACTCCCATCGCACCTAAATACAAGGACCCCAGTTGTCCTACAATTTCTATCCAAATTGGGGGGGAAAAAAGTGGAGAAAGCCCTACTCGACTTGGGGGCTAGTGTGAATCTGCTGCCATATTCTGTGTATGAGCAGTTAGCACTAGGTGATATGAAGTCCACCTCGGTAACACTGCAACTAGCAGACCGAAGTGTTCGAGTTCCAAGAGGAGTTGTAGAGGACGTTTTGGTACAGGTGGACAACTTTGTTTATCCTATAGATTTTGTGGTACTAGATATATGTCCAATGTCAGACTCGCAAGCACAAACTCCTATCATTCTTGGCAGGCCTTTCTTGGCCACTTCTGATGCCATTATTCATTGTTGAAATGGGTTACTCAACATGACATTCGGAAACATGAAACTAGAGTTGAAAAATATTCAACTTTGGCAACTAAATGGGAGATGATGATGAGACCCATGATGTGAGCCTTATTGATACACTCGTCCAAGAACATTTGGACACTCATTACTTCTCCGATCCGCTTGAGGCCTCTCTCACTCTAGAGGAGGCCATTTTTCTTGATTCTCCCGATATGAAATATTTGTATGCCCTTCTTGAAGAGAAAGAAATCATGGGCACCGAGAAGTGGGTGCCCACGTTTGAAGAACTCCCACCGATTCAATCTCGAGCCCTTCCCTCTAATGTCCAACCACCTAAGCCTGAGCTAAAAACTCTTCCATCAAATTTGAAGTATGCCTTCCTAGGTGATTCTGAAACCTTTCCAGTTGTGATCCCTTCAGGTCTTGAAGATCACCAGGAAATTGCACTCTTGAAAGCTCTAAAGGCTCATCAAAAGGCCATAGGTTGGACCATTGCAAACATCCAAGGGATTAGTCCCTTATTGCGCACTCACCGTATATACCTAGAGGATGATATCAAGCCGTCTCGCCAACCACGACGTCGCTTAAATCCTATTATGAGAGATGTGGTGCGAGACGAGGTTCTGAAATTACTGGATGTTGGCATCATCTATCCAATTGCCGAAAGTAAATGGGTCAGCCCCATCCAAGTGGTTCCTAAAAAATCCAGTGTCACTGTGATTTCCAATGAAAGTGGGGAGTTAATCCCTACTCGAGTGGTCACTGGTTGGCGAGTATGCATCGATTATAGGAAACTCAATTCCTGTACTCGGAAAGATCACTTTCCACTCCCGTTTATCGACCAGATGTTGGAGAGGGTAGCTGGTCATTCTTTTTATTGTTTGCTTGATGGCTACTCTGGATACAATCAAATTGAGGTCTCTCTGGAAGACCAAGAAAAGACTACTTTCACGTGTGGCACCTTCGCATATCGTCGCATGCCCTTTGGCCTCTGCAACGCTCCTGGCACCTTCTCTCGGTGTATGACAGGAATCTTTAGCGACATGATTGAAAAGATTGTGGAGGTGTTCATGGATGACTTTTCTGTCTTTGGCAACTCTTTTGAGTCATGTTTAGAACCTTGAACGGGTTCTGGTGCGGTGTGAAGAGAAAAACCTAGTTTTCAATTGGGAAAAATGTCATTTTATGGTTACTCATGGCATTGTACTCGGTCATATTGTGTCTTCTCAGGGGATAGAGGTCGATAAAGCCAAAGTTGAGCTTATCTTGAAGCTACCTACCCCAAAATGTGTCAAGGATATTTGTTCTTTCCTTGGGCACACTAGTTTTTATAGGCATTTCATTCAGAACTTCAGTGCCATATCACGTCCGTCGTGTCGGTTACTAACCAAAGATGCACTTTTTGAGTGGACGCAAGATTGTGAGGAGGCACTCTCTAAACTCAAAATTAGTCCCACTACTCCTCCTATCATGCAATCACCCGATTGGAGCCTACCTTTTGAACTCATGTGTGATGCTAGCAACTATGCTGTAGGCGTTGTGCTTGGCCAACGGCGGGATAAAGTTCCCCATGTGATTTATTACGCGAGCAAGACTCTAAATGATGCCCAAATGAAATATACTACCACTGAGAAAGAGTTGTTAGCGGTTGTCTTTGCACTTGACAAGTTTCGATCCTATCTCATTGGGTCGCCAATTGTAGTCTATACTGACCATGCAGCTCTAAAATATCTGCTAACTAAGCAAGACGCTAAGGCGCGTCTTATCCGGTGGATTCTTCTTTTGCAAGAGTTTGACTTGACCATTAAAGATAAGAAGGGGGTTGAGAATGTGGTTGCGGATCACTTGTCGCGCCTCGATTTTGAGGATCATACAACTAGTCTTCCCGTTCCTGATTCCTTTCCAGATGAGCAACTATTTGCTGTATCTACTTGTCCATGGTATGCTGATATTGTCAATTACTTATCCACTGAGCAACTTCCTAAACACTGGACTCCTCAAGATAGGAGAAAGTTCTTAGCTGAGGTGAGGAGATTCGTCTTCGATGATCCTTATCTGTTCAAATTTTGTCCGGATCAGATTATCCGGCGGTGTGTTCCTAATGATGAGCAAAATCGAATTTTGACTTTTTGCCACACTGAAACATGTGGAGGCCACTTCTCTTCCAAAAAAGCCGTTGCCAAAATACTACAGTGTGGTTTTTATTGGCCTCGTCTTTTTCAGGACGCCTTTGAATTTTGCAAGGCTTGTCCCAGGTGCCAACAGTTAGGTGCCCTTTCTCGTTAGAACATGATGCCTCTTCAGCCCATTCTGGTTATTGAGGTATTTGATTGTTGGGGCATTGACTTTATGGGCCCCTTTCCAATCTCGTGTGGGCACCTACACATCCTTTTGGCTGTGGATTATGTATCCAAATGGGTTGAGACTATCCCCACTCCGCACTAATGATCACTCTGTCGTGGTCAATTTCTCAAAGAACACATTTTTGCAAGGTTTGGGATGCCTAAAGCACTGATTAGTGACCAAGGTAAACACTTTTGCAACCGGCCAATGGAAGCCTTAATGAAAAAGTATGGAGTCAATCACAAAGTGTCCATTGCTTACCATCCACAAACCAATGGCCAAGCTGAGTTGGCCAATCGTGAAATTAAGCAGATACTTGAAAAAACAGTGAACCCTAACCGCAAGGATTAGTCTCTTCGACTGATCGACGCATTATGGGCCTACCGTACCGCTTATAAGACTATTTTGGGCATGTCGCCTTATCACTTGGTATATGGCAAGACTTGCCACTGACCAGTGGAAATGGAACACAAGGCTTACTGGGCAATCAAACAGTTGAATTTTTGCATGCCCGAAGTCGGTGTCCATAGGAAGCTCCAATTAGATGAGCTTGAATAAATTCGAAGGGACGCGTATGATAATGCTCATATTTACAAGTCTAAAATCAAAACTTTTCATGATAAGAATATTGTGCGCAAGACATTTGTCCCAAGTTAAAAAGTATTACTGTATAATTCCAGACTTCATCTTTTTTCTGAAAAACTAAGATCCCGATGGACCGGTCCATATTTTGTGAAAACCATCTTCCCCCATGGAGCGGTTGAGATTGAGCACACCAATAATGGAACTTGCTTCAAAGTGAATGGCCAACGCCTGAAACCCTTCTTTGAAAACTTCGATCATGAGGAATCCATTGAAGATTTGGTTGATCCAAAATATTCGGATTTGTGAGCTTGCATGAAGTCTAGGAGACTATAAATCCATGGAGTTTGAGATATCTCTAGTTCCGTGCTCGAACGGCCTCTAACGGTCTGATATAGCTGCCTGGTTGAAGCTATGTATGTAGTACCTTGGAGGTTGGGTCTGACGGCAGGCGCATAGAACAATGAAAAATTTGTCCGAACCATTCAACTTTAGTGTCAAGTTCTGTGGAGATTGCTTCAAAGCGGAATGGTGGGTAAGGAATTTGGGTCGCACCAAAGGGAGTGATAGCCTATTAGATGAAGCCGTTACATCTCAAGATATTGTTGAATCCTATGCATACTGTTCTTCCAACTCAAGGGAACCACAGCCTTTAATCAGGAAGAAAAGTAGGACTCGTGTCTTCCGCGTGAAGGAAGTGGTGGGTATATTAGTATTTTTTTAATTATTATTTTTTTTTCTCGTTTCTTTTTGGATTATGCATTTTTTTTGGCTAACCTGCTAATCTATTTTTGTTCCCATGTGGAGTTATTTTTGCTCTTAGTAGGTAGTTGGTTGTTAAGTCTTTGTAAGTTATACATGCTACCACATTAGTCTTGATAGTTTGGATCTAAGCTGGGGTGAGTACAGCATTCAGGAGCTCAAGGCATGGGTGTAACTATGTGTTACGGTTGTAAGGCCAATAAAATTTCAGTAATGATCCTATGTGACTAGCTGTGGTTCCACGGGTTGAAGCCGAAGGAGTGTACCTTGGGAGCCCTTCCAATGATGAAAAGAGCAAGTAACAAGAAATCCTCAAACTTGGTCGAGGTATATGGTGGTTGACATTCCACCTTGCAGGTATGATCATCTCTCTTTTGTGCTTTAGAATATGTTGTCTTCATGCATTGATACAAATTTTAAGTTAGGGGGAGAGGTTGTATTGTAAAATCGATCGTAAAAAAAAAAAGAAAAAATATTATATATAAAAAAATTTTAAATATCAAAAAAAATTTAAAAATGAAAAAGAAAAAAAAGAATTCTGTGTTAACTGTATTCTCCGTACCTAATGATTCATCTATGGGTAAAAAGGTACTGGTATTTTAAGATAACAGTGCACTGAAAAATTGAAAGAAAATAGGTAAAGAGTAGGAAATCTGGCTATAACTAGATCCGAGCCTCATTTTTCTAATAATTAGTACTTCATTTTGTGACTAACTTTAATTAGTTGGTTTAGATTACCTCCGGTGGTACGGAGGTGAGGGATTCCTGATGATAGGAAAGTTGTGTAATTTAATCTAGTTTGTCCCAGGTTTCAACCATAGGCTTTCTAGAGGCATTCACAATGGAACTTGATATGTGAGGTGCACATTTACTTGTGCTCCAGATTTCAGCAGTCGGATTAGACGAGGTGGGCCCTTTGAAGTATTTCCTACCACGTGAATGGAAATATCAAATGTTTAATTAGAGCACTAGTTTTTGTTTTCAAAAAAATTAAAAAAATTAAAAAATTAAAAAAATTAAAAATTAAAAATTAAAAAATTAAAAAAACCCTAAAATTTTCTATTTAAACCCTCTTTTCTCTTCTCTTTCTCTTCCGCTGCTCTCTCTCTCTCTCTCTCTCTCTCTCTCTCTCTCTCTCTCTTTCTTTCTCTTCTCTTCTTCTTTCACTGATCTCTCTCTCTCTCAGCTGCAGCTTCTCACCGCCTCTCACCGATCTCTCTCTCTCTCAGCTGTCGCCCCTCACCGCCTCCTTTACCCATCCGAACATGATTCGTACTAATCTTTATTTCGAGGACCAAACTCTGCGCGACATTTATTACCTGTTTTTGTGCCTTGCAATAATGGCAGAGTTAACCTGGTTGGTAAACCAAATAGAGAGAGATGGCGTTATAACGAACCTGCAGAAGTTGATTATAGTAAATGTTATGTATGTAGTCCTTACAATTTTTTTTTTACTGTTTATCGTTTTATGTTTCCCCGCATTATGTAGAGACATATAGTGTATCTGTTTTAAGATTTCAATAAACTGTTGTTCCTCGTGCCCAATGTAATAACTTAATTATGTATGTTTCCAATTTTGTATGTATTATGTTTGTGTTTATTTTCTTAAGTTGTTTTGTTTATTTATTATTTTTCCTTGTATAATTTGCCTTTAAGTTATAAGTTACTTTGCATATGCTCAGCGATGTCATAAAGTAGCAAGAGTCATGCATCTTTTTAGATTGAATAAATGCTAACTCACCTCATTTACATAAGCATGAACTATGTTGAACAATTTAAAGTCAGAGTTTGTGTTTGAGAATGATAATCACATAGGGTGGAGATTTTATTTGCCATATCCCATGACCTTTCATTTCTTGTTCAAATAAATGTCATATTCTAGTTCATGTTGCTATCTTACATGCATTATTATGGAATCCATATTGTAGTTGGAAAATGATACAAGGCCATGTTTCTTTGATTAAACCACATACGAGTCCCCTAATCCTTCAAATTTTGAGCCAAGTCCAAATCATTCTTTGTGAAAAGCCATAGGAAACCGGATGACATAAGGATTGTGGAAATAATGATGTGTGGGCATGAGCCTAATTTTACCGTGAAGTGTGTTGGGTGAATATGTTGAAAAAAAAATACAAAAAAAACACAACCGGTTACGCTCAAAACTCATAAAATACAAAAGTCATGGGTGACTAACCCATTGATTGGATGGAACCGGTCAATTCGTGTTGAAAAGAAGTTCAAAAGTGTAGAGGCTTATTGAAACCAAACGTTAAGGTTTCATTGAATCAGTCGATCCATTTTGAGAAACCAAATAAGAGATATCGCAATCATGATCGACTTGTGCCTATATTGTGTTTGCCGGTCAAAAAAAAAAGGAGGTTCCTTGACATTATAAATATCATACTCAACCCTCTTACTTCATTTCATGCTCTCAGAAAAAAGGATGTTGTTACTACATGAAGATATTGTTGGGTAGTTAGGATGAAGTGCCGGCTATCGGGTAAATATTCCACAGCTAATATAAGTCGGCACTAATTTCGTATACCTTCCTTTCAAAACCCACGGTCATTATATGCTTATGAAGTCCTTGTTGATCTCTATGTACTTCACTGATTCCATTTTAAATGCATAGAAAGATGTTGGATGACAATTTGAGTATTGACATATTCTTGTTTAAATTTCTTCTTGTATAAGTACCAAGTTCGGTTTGATTTAGCGCTGAATTTATTGAATGCATAGTCTTTGTTCCCCTTCTATTGCATGTTTGTCGCGCTTTTCCATGGATATGTTGCTTTTGCCTCAGAATAAGAGCGATATCAATTGTAAGTGATTATCTTGTGAGATTTGAAATCGAGGCTCATTTTGATTTTTCATTACTCTTTTACATTCAATGCTAGAGTTTGTTTAGTTTTGTTCATGAAATTAGTGTGAATGAGGTGATGTTACCACATTTATAAAAGTTGCAGTATACTCTTGTATTATTTAGGTGAACATATGTTTTGTAACTTGTGTTTATAGGAAAAATTATTTTTTATGTTTATTTTTAAGTTTTAATTGCTAGGGACTAGCAACCTTCAAGTTGAGGGGTGTGATGAGTCTACGTAATTACATGTGTATATAGCTCAATATGTCCAAAATAGTATACGTGAATACATAAATTCATGTTTACACTTGATATTGCACGAAAGGTTGTATTTGTCCCATTGCAGGTTTTCGAGTATTAAAAGCGTCTCCAAATGCCATTTCAATCCCAAGTTCCTAAAGCAAGTTCAAGAATTGATAAAGGCCAAAAATAAAGTGAATAGAAGCTCGGGAAGGAAAAACAAAAGCCCGAAAAAGAAATTAAAGTTCTAGACGCAAAACAAGGAGTTTGACAGATTTTTCAGAATTTACCTCGATAGAAATAAATACGGAAAAATACCAACTAAAGTCCAAAATTCACCAAAATCAACAGAGTGGTACCTTGGGACGTTGGGATCATTTCTTATGAAGAGTACAAAGTTTGAAATGACATTTAAGTGGGTTAACAATGCAATGGAACATAATTGGTCCGAATCTGACAGTGTTCACAAAAATTAGTGCTCCCAATTTAATTATGGAAATTAAGTGCTTCAAATTGGAGATGATAGACAATGCATTGATGAAGATGGGTGCAAAAATATCAGGGTCAAATGCTACTCCTAGAGAGCTATGGAAGCTATCCAAGTTGGTCATAAATATAGCCAAAACTTTCTATTAATGACAACCACTTTGTGGACTTTTGTAACACCTTTTCATTTATTTTGGACAATGTAATTTAATGTGCCAGATTTTTTAGACTTTTTAGAGTGTTTTCTCTTGCATATATAAGAGAGTGTTTCTAGGAGAGAAAGGATATAGATAGAAAGTACCAAAAAAAGTTCTTTAAGTTTTAATGCAAGTATTGTTTTTATTTTTCCACTTGTTCTTCATTTGTTCTTGGTGTTCTTCATATTTCTAAGTCTTGATCCAAATTTCCAGAAAGTTTTTGTTACTTTTAGTTTCTTTTAATAGTATAACTAGTTAATCATCTTTGGGGTTGTGTTTCTGGGTTTCGACAACCAAAAGATTGTTTACCGGCTTGTTTTTAAGGTAAGTTTCTAATTAAAAGTTGTTGTCTTAATTTTATTTTCTGTATTTTTTACATAGTTTTTAAGTCTTTTTCAAGATATAGAAGGGGTAGAAGTAGCCAAAATATATATATAAGTCGTTTATTTCGTAAATATGATTAGTTAAGTCATTTTAGGCTAGGTCCAAGGATGAAACTTATCCAATGATCTAAGTTAGAAAATATTTTCTCTAAACTGATTTTTAAGCTCGTTAATGGATTGATTTAAAGTTCTTATTTTAGAAACAAAACAGGAGTGTTAAGTTTTTGATTAGGTATCGCCATCTTAGAAGTTGGTATATCTAATACTTAAATCGATGTCCTCCTGATTTTGGACTTTTTGCCATCGAACTTAAATCAATCCGGAAACACATTTTTCGATCTATAATCTCTTACGAGAAAATAGATTGAGTTATAAAGAAAATGAAGATATTAGCTAACGGAAGTTTAGGATAAGCCGATTCTAAAGACCAAGCCTATTTTTTTCGTCCAAGTTTAAAATTCGTCGTTAATCATTTTTATTTTTAGTCCTTAGCATAAAAAAAATCATCTCCAAACAAAGAGGTTGGCGTCCGAAACACTATCTTAAGTTTTGCAAGTTTATATTTTAGTTCCTGTGTTCCCTGTGGATCGATACTCCAGAATCTCCGCTATACTCTCTTTCACACTTAAGAGAAAGTCCAGTTTTTATAAATTAGTAAACGTTGACTTAGACCGGCACCGCAACGACGCTCTTTTGCTGGTCTGTCAAGAGTCAAGGAAAGCGGCCTCTTCTTGAGTAAGAATGACTTCAAGAGGATCAGAGCAGTAATGATGATCCACATGTTCTTGGACAATAGTATCAATCAGGCTTACATCATGGATGTCATCATCATCACCTATCTGATTTCCCACATTAAAAATATTTAGCTCCAGCTTCATGTTGCCAAAAGTCATGTTGAGCAACCCATTCCGGCAATGAATAACAGCATCAGAAGTGGCCAAGAAAGGCCTTCCCAGAATAATAGGTGTTTGTACCTGTGGGTTAGACATAGGACAAGTATCCAAAATCACAAAATCAACAGGATAGATAAAAGTGTCTACCTGTACCAAGAAACCCTCAACCACTCCCCTGGGGACCCAAACACTCCTGTCGGCTAACTGGAGGGCCACCGAGGTGGATTTCATATCACCTAAGTCAAGCTGCTCATACACAGAGTTTGACAAGAAATTCACACTAGCCCTTAGATCAAGTAAGGCCTTCTCCACAACTTTCTCCCCCATCTGAATAGAAATAGTAAGACAACCAGGGACCTTGTATTTGGGTGGAATGAGAGTCTGAATGATGGAGCTAACCTGCTGAGTAAGAAACACTTTCTTTTGCACATTACGTTTACGGTTATGTGTGCACAAATCTTTTCAAAATTTAGTATAAGAAGGTGATACGAACCAAGTCAACCCGTGACAATAACCCGATATCAAATATGATTTCATAAACGAAAGGAATTACCAAATTTGTATGGAACCGCGACCCGTTGCTTAGCGAAGCAAGAACCTTGGTATGATGAAGACGCCACAAACGGGGATGTGAGATCCGTTTGATAAGTCGGATGAACGCCACAAGGAATCCCTTGATAAGTTCGAAAAGTCTCTTCAAGAACTCAAGAAGGACACTAGAAAGTTTATTCAACCCTTAATTGTTCTTTACAAATTCGGCCTCATAATCCTTATATAATGAGAAGCCCAAAAGAAATAAGCCCAAAAGAAATCCTAAACACACTAGGAAAATCCTAAAAACGCAACATAACACTTCGGTAGCGCTACACCCTTTTTGGGGGAGCGCTACCCAGTCTACTGGACTGATTCTTGCTCCACTTTGATGCACGTGACCAGCCTTTGTTCACCTTCGGCCATAGTGAACCCTTCACCTTGTTGTAGAATTCTTCGAGTAAAATTGTTCAGCGTCTCCTTGAACCTTTTTGCTCCCGCCCTCGTTACTGGCCCAATCGGAATGTGCATTGGATCATTGGTAGGATTGCTGGTTGTAGCCTTGATGTCCACATCGTTCCCCCCCTCTTGAAAAGGATTTGTCCTCAAATCGTCACCTACATCAAAAGGACTCAAATCAGTAACATTGAAAGTAGCACTAACATTGTACTCACCAGGCAAGTCAAGCTTGTAGGCGTTGTCGTTGATCCGTTCCAACACTTGGAAAGGTCCGTCTCCACGAGGCAGCAATTTAGAACGCCTCTATGTTGGAAACCGCTCCTTGCGCATGTGCAACCATACCCAATCTCCGGGCTCAAAAATCAGCTTGTGACGACCCTTGTTAGCTTGCTTGATGTATTGCTCAGTTCGTCTCACAATGTTGAACCTTGCCTTTTCATGCAGCTGCTTTACAAGTTCAGCCTTCTTCTTGCCATCTAAATTCACATGCTCAGACATTGGTAATGGCGATAAATCCGAAGGAGTTAAAGGATTAAAACCATAAACAATTTCAAATGGTGAAAACTTTGTAGCAGAATGAATGGTACGATTATAAGCAAACTCAACATGAGGCAAACAATCCTCCCAAGTCTTGATGTTCTTACTAATGATAGCCCTCAACAAGGTAGATAAAGTCCTATTGACTACTTCCGTTTGACCATCAGTTTGAGGGTGACAAGTAGTAGAAAACAAAAGTTTCGTTCCTAGCTTTCCCCATAAGGTCTTCCAAAAGTAACTTAAGAACTTAGCATCCCAGTCCGACACTATTGTCCTAGGCAAACCATGCAGTCTAACAATCTCCCGAAAGAACAAGTCTGCAATATAAGAAGTATCATCAGTCTTATGACAAGGGATAAAATGTGCCATCTTAGAAAACCTGTCAACCACCACAAAAATTGAATCTCTCCCACGCTTACTCCTAGGTAAACCCAAAACAAAGTCCATAGAAATATCAATCCAAGGTGAACTAGGAATAGGTAGGGGCGTATAAAGACCATTTGGTTGAACCCGCGACTTAGCCTGCCTACAAGTGATACACCTACCACAAATTCGCTCAACGTCCCTTTTCATGTGTGGCCAATAGAAATGCTCTTGCAAAATGGCTAAGGTCTTGGCGACCCCAAAATGTCCCATTAACCCTCCACCATGGGACTCTCGCACAAGTAAATCTCTAATCGAACCATTCGGAACACACAATTTATTCTCCCTAAACAAGAAACCATCATGCCTACAAAAATTTCCCTCAGCAAATTTTTCACAAGCACTATACACCTCACAAAAATCGTGGTCATCATGATAAAGTTCCTTAATATGCTCAAAACCCAGAAATTTAGCATCAAAAGTAGAGATTAAGGTATACCTGCGTGAAAGTGCATCCGCAACCACGTTTTCCTTTCCTTGCTTGTATCGAATGACATAGGGAAATGTCTCGATGAACTCAACCCACCGTGCATGCCTCTTGTTTAGCTTGTGTTGGCCTTTCAAATGCTTCAAGGATTCATGATCCGTTCGAATCACGAACTCCTTCGGCCACAAGTAATGCTGCCATGCCTCTAAGGCCCGAACCAAAGCGTACAATTCCTTGTCATACGTGGGATAGTTGAGTGCAGCCCCACTCAACTTCTCGCTAAAATACGCAAGTGGACTTCCGTCCTGCATAAGTACAGCGCCTATACCAACACCAGAAGCATCACATTCAATCTCAAACGTTTTAGAAAAATCAGGTAAAGCAAGTAAAGGAGCATGAGTAAGCTTATGCTTAAGGAGCTGAAAAGCTTTCTCCTGTTCTTCACCCCAATTGAACGCGACGTTCTTCTTGATAACCTCGGTGAGTGGTGCAGCAACGGTGCTAAAATCCTTCACAAACCTCCTGTAAAAACTAGCAAGCCCATGAAAGCTTCTAACATTACTTACACTGGAAGGAGTAGGCCACTCTTGGATGGCTTTGACCTTCTCCTCATCAACCTCAATACCTTTAGCACTTACAACAAAGCCTAAGAACACAAGCTTATCAGTGCAAAAAGTACACTTTTTGAGGTTAGAATACAACTTCTCCTTCCTAAGCACATCCAAAACCGAATGCAAATGCGAGACATGATCATGCAAATTCTTGCTGTAAATCAGAATATCATCAAAATACACAACAACGAATTTACCAATGAAAGCACGCAAAACATGATTCATGAAGCGCATGAAAGTACTAGGGGCATTAGTTAAACCAAATGGCATAACCAACCATTCATACAATCCATATTTTGTTTTAAATGCTTTTTTCCATTCATCTCTTTCTTTCATTCTAATTTGATGATATCCACTCTTAAGAACAATCTTTGAAAACACACAGGATCCATGCAATTCATCTAACATATCATCTAAACGAGGGATGGGGTGTCGATACTTTACCGTTATGCTGTTGATCGCGCGGCAATCAACACACATCCTCCACGTCCCATCCTTCTTGGGCACAAGAATCACCGGAACCGCACAAGGACTTGATGCAGAACCCAAAGATCAAATAGAATCCCAAAACCCCAACACACAGATTCGATGTTCAAGCAATAGGATGTCCTACTAAACCCCTAATTGACAAGCAATTAGAAACGTAGATTATAGGAATGAATCAGAAAGAACGCCACAAGATTTACCTTGATAAGTTAATTCCAATTCGTGATGCAACAAGAAGAAGTTGAACCCCTCACTTGTAAATTCGTACTTGAATTTCTCAGTTCATAAAAGCTGACCAAAACTCCACTTAAAGGAGTATTTATAGCTGAAACATAAAGCCCTAGCTATATATAAAAGCCCTAAAGCGATTTGGGCCCTAAATAGAACAATAATTAGGCCTAACAAAGCATATAACATAAAACTAATTCTCCATATCCAGCCCACACGCCTGGATTAAGTTAATGGGCTGGTCTTCTTCTTTAGTCTTCCCACTTAGCCCACTCTTGCTATCTGAGGTTGGTTTATCCAACCCTTCCTTTAGGAATTGGCCCACAAAGCTTTGGAAGGCTGATTTAAGTTGCTTGGCCCGTGACCTTGTGATTGGTCCCATTGGTAGACTAAGCTCTTCCTCTTTGCTCGTGCCATCTCTGCCCTTGCTCGCTTCAGGACTCATGCTTTCTCTCACATGTCCTTTCTCCATTAATTCCTCAACTTGACGTTGAAGCTCCTTGGTTTCCTCCGGATTGCTCCGATCTGCGGGTCGGTTTGGAATCGATGCACCAGGAACAAAATCAATTTGGTGCTCAATCCCTCGAATAGGTGGTAACCCATGTGGTACCTCCTCGGGCAATATATCCTTGAAATCCTGTAAAAGAGAAACAACAACACTAGGCAAAGAAGGGTCAAGTTGGTTAGTGTTTAAAAGAGCCTCCTTGTACATAAGTACAATCATTGGCTGTTTTGAAATTTACGCTCGCTTAACCTCACTTGTTTTTGCATAGAAACTTAACTTCCTCTATTGTCTTCTCTCATTGCTCTCTTCTTTTTTTTTCTCTCTGGGCGAACTCTCTTTTTTTACCACAACTCTCGACTTTTCTTCACTCAACTTTCTTTTATCACTCAATTTTTGTACCCTCACTTGGTCTTCATAAACTTGCTTTGGTGTCAACGGGGCAAAGATGATTGTTCGTTGATTGAGCACAAAAGAATACTTGTTGGTGAATCCATCATGTTGCACACGTCGATCGAATTGCCATGGCCTACCAAGCAATAGATGGCCCGCTTGCATTGGCACTACATCACATAGCACTTGATCCTCATACTTCCCAATGCGGAACGGTACCTTAACCTGTTTGGTCACCTTTACCTCCCCACTATCATTCAACCATTGCAGCTTGTATGGGCTAGGATGCTTAAGCGTTGTGAGTCCAAGCTGTTCAACCATGGAGGTGCTAGCAACATTGGTGCAACTACCTCCATCGATGATAAAGCTGCAAACCTTGTCTTTCACATGGCAACGAGTGTGAAAGATGTTCTCCCGCTGCACTGCTTCTTCTTCTTCACATGCTTGCAAGCTTAAGGCTCGCCGTGTAACCAATCCAAGCATCACTCCATGCTCTGCACCAAACTCTTCTTCTCCCTCAGAAGCGTCCTCAACTAGAGGCATGTTGATACGAGCTCGGATCATGAGTTGTCGGATCACCAAGACGGAGCTATGGATCCCAAAGATGGAGCTAAGGAGGTGCTGATCCCGGACGGTCCAATTACAAGGTCCAAAGCCCGAGCATTACAAGAAGCCGTGAGGAGCCTAATGGTGACCACCTTTCCCACGCGAGAAGCCATGCAAGAAACCACCAAGATCTTGCATGTAATGAAGGTGGCCATGCATTGTGAAGCACGGAATGAAGGTTGCCGCCCGCATTCAAGTCTTGCCGCCCACAATTAGCTCATTGCTTACATCATGCCGCCCACTCTCTAAAAATAGCCAAGGACCATTTATGCATTGCCGCCCAACAATAAAGTCTTGGCTGTTTTTCCCAAATGGAGGTGCACGGATTATCAACATGACCACCCATCTTGGCCATTCATCAAATGCCGCCCATCTTCAATGGCCGGCCACCTAAATTTAGCTCTAGTTTTTCCTATAAATATTGTAATGTTTGAAGGATATTGTTTGAACTCAGATTATAATCAAAACTTGTGAGATTCTTCTCCTTTAGTTCTTCACGAACTCGAACTTATCGGATTCAATCCGTGGCGTTCATCCCGACTTATCAACGGCTCATCATCACCGTTGTGGCGTCTTCCATATACCACGATCCTTGCTTTGACTCATTCCTTGTATCGCGGTCCTCTATACCAAGATCCTTGTTTGGTCTAAAGTTTGTATCAAGGTCTCCACCCTATCCAACCGAACCTGTTTTTGGTCGATCCTTCAAAAGCGAAGTAAGTTTCGCATCATTTGGTATCAGAGCTTTTGGAATCCAAATCAGGTTTATCTATCCTTGTTTTCAATTATCTTAGTTTCCAAAAATTCCATATCTGTTCCTTCTTTCTTCTCATTTCAATATCAAAAAAAAAAAAAAGAATTTTCGTCCAAAAAAAAAAAAAAAAAGAAAGACGAATTAGAAAGGCAAAAAAAAGAGAAGAAGAAGCCGTTGGAAATTGGAAGCCGTTGGAAATTGTTTTCTTCCTTCAAAGTGTCATTAATTACTTGTTTACCATTCCAAATCTTCTCCCTCCAAATTTCTCCGTGCCAAATCTGTTTTTTTCTCTTCTCCTTCTTCACAATTATTTCTGTTATCCTTTTCTCTTCTCATCACAAGAGAAAACTTCCTTTCCCTTCTACCTTATCTTTCCTTTCATATCTCCGGGTTAAAGCAAGAATTGTGGTGGAAAAAGCGCAAGTCTTTTGGAGGCCATTGTTTTGTTATCTGTTTGAGTTTTGAGTTTTTGCAGGACTTGTGGAGTAAGAAAGAGTGGTAAAAGGCAAAAAGAGAGGTCATTGTGCAAAAAGAGCCAAGAAGCACCGAGAGTTAAACACTTGGGTGGTGAGTGTTTTTTTCTGGGAAATTTAAACACTTGGTGTGTGATTTTGTTTTCTTTTCAGGTTCAAACATGTCACAAGGAGACGGAGGCGGCCAAGGAGACAATAACAATAAGCTCTTGATAGAGGCTATACATCAAATGTCCCAAAAGTGGGATTCGGCTTTAAGAGAACTTCGGGAAGAAATGGATGAATTAAAAAAGGATCGGCGGTATCAAGTTCCTCATCCAAGGAGGCCTAGTCCGAGGGGTCCTAAGGAGCCAAATGAGTCCAGGGGGGACTATGATGGAGATGAGAGTGATGAAAGTAGGCGGAGCTACCACTCTAGGGCTGTTCCAAGTGAGAGGAGAAGGCGCCACCGCCATGACTCTCGGGATAGAGTGGACCGAGACTTGGGGAGCATTAAGCTGAACATCCCACCCTTCCAAGGAAAAAGTGATCCCGACGTCTACCTTGAATGGGAGAGAAAGGTTGAAATGATGTATGATTGTCACAACTATTCCGAAGAGAAAAAGGTAAAACTTGCCGCCATTGCCTTCACTGATTATGCTATAGTATGGTGGGATCAATTGTTAATAGGTCGGAGGAGGAACTATGAACCGCCTATTGAGACATGGGCCGAGATGAAGGCTGCCATGAGGAAGAGATTCGTGCCTTCCCACTATTACCGAGATATGCACCTCAAGTTGCAGCAACTTAGGCAAGGTTCCAAGAGTGTGGAAGAGTACTTCAAGGAGATGGAGATGGCCATAACCCGGACCAATATCACCGAGGAGAGGGAGGCCACCATGGCACGGTTTTTGAGCGGGCTAAACCGTGAGATTGCCAATGTTGTAGAGCTGCAACATTATGTAGAACTTGAGGATGTGGTGCACATGGCTATAAAGGTAGAGAGGCAACTTCGGCGGGGAAGAATGGCCAAGTCAGAATCTCCTTTTGCTGGTTCAACGTTTAGGCCTAAACCATCCGTGGATCAACCTACCAAGTCCGGGGAAAATCCAAACTATGCCAACCGAGGGGAGCAAACCAAGCCACGGGAAAACAACAAGGATAAAGGTATAGCTCCTACCACTTCATCTCAAAGAACTAGAGACATCAAATGTTTCCGCTGTTTAGGAGTTGGCCACAAGGCTTCGGAGTGCCCAAACAAGAGAGTCATGATCGCGCTGGGAAATGGGGAGTACGAGTCCGAGGCTAGTGAAGAGGAGGTGCCACCACTTGAGGATGATAGTGATTGTGAATATGCCGTTAAAGGGGAAGTACTTGTGATCAGGAGAGCCCTCAGTGCACAAACGGTAGAAGAAGAGGACGGCCATGTTGAGCAGCGTGAGAACATTTTCCACACGCGGTGCCTTGTGAAGGAAAAGGTCTGCAGCATGATCATTGATGGAGGGAGCTGCGTCAACGTTGCTAGTAACTTACTTGTTGAAAAATTGGGGCTGCCAACCATGAAGCATCCGAGGCCTTATAAACTTCAATGGCTGAATGAAACCGGTAAAGTGAAGGTGAATAAACAAGTCCTTGTCTCATTTTCAATTGGCAGGTACAAAGATGAAATCCTTTGTGATGTTGTGCCCATGCACGCAAGCCACATCTTGTTGGGTCGCCCATGGCAATACGACCGTAGTACCTTGCACAACGGGAATACCAACCGGTACACCTTCACCAAAGATGGCCGAAATGTGACTCTAGTTCCAATGTCACCAAAGCAAGTCCTTGAAGATCAAATCAGAATCCAGCAATCACTGGGGGGGGTGAGTGAAAAAAAAGAGAGTAATGAAAAAAAAGAGAGAGTTGAAAAAAAAGAGTGTCAAAAAAAAGAGAGTGAAAAGGGGGACAATGAAAAAAGAAGAGAGGAAAAAAAGATAGTGAGCTTTTATGCAAAAGAAAAAGAAGTGAGGAGAGCTTATGAAACTAATCGGCCGATGATTTTGATTGTTTACAAGGAGGCCAATTTTTCTCACCATGATCTTTCTTCTTCCATCCCTCCAGAAGTTCAATCGGTTTTGCAGGAATTCGAGGATGTCTTGCCCGAGGAGGTGCCCGCCGGCTTACCACCAATTAGAGGCATTGAACACCAAATTGATTTTGTTCCGGGTTCTCCTATTCCAAACCGACCAGCCTATAGAGCCAATCCGGAGGAAACCAAGGAACTTCAAAAACAAGTTGAGGAGCTGTTGGCCAAGGGACATGTCCGAGAGAGCATGAGTCCATGCGCGGTTCCCGTGCTGCTGGTGCCAAAGAAAGATGGAACATGGCACATGTGTGTTGATTGCCGCGCCATCAACAAAATCACGGAAAAGAAGCCCATCGCATACTTCAGTGAGAAATTGAGTGGGGCAGCCTTGAACTACTCGACATACGACAAGGAACTCTATGCATTGGTGCGAGCGTTGGAAACTTGGCCGCATTACCTTTGGCCCAAGCAGTTTGTGATCCACACGGATCATGAATCTTTGAAGCACTTGAGGGGACAAGACAAGCTCAACCGTAGGCATGCCAAATGGGTGGAGTTCATTGAGATGTTTCCGTACGTCATACAATACAAGCAAGGTAAGGAAAACACGGTGGCGGATGCATTGTCTCGAAGGTATGCCTTGATATCTACTCTTAATGCTAAATTACTTGGGTTTGAGCATATCAAAGAATTGTATGAAAAAGATGAGGATTTTAGTGCTATCTTTAATGCTTGCAAGTTGAGTGCATTTGATAAATTTTACAAGCATGAGGGGTTTCTGTTTAGGGAAAACAAGCTTTGCATTCCTAATTGTTCGATGCGTGATTTGCTTGTACTTGAGGCTCATGGGGGCGGGTTAATGGGACACTTTGGGGTAGCTAAGACCTTAGACATGCTTAAGGAGCACATCTTTTGGCCACACATGAGAAAGGATGTAGAAAAGATTTGTTCTAATTGTGTTACTTGCAAGAGGGCTAAGTCTAGGGTGAATGCTAATGGATTGTATACTCCTTTACCCGTGCCTAATGGACCTTGGACTGATATATCAATGGACTTTGTACTAGGGTTGCCTAAGACTAAGAGAGGTAGAGACTCAATCTTTGTGGTTGTTGATAGATTCTCGAAAATGGCTCATTTCATCCCTTGTCACAAAACTGATGATGCTACCCATATTGCTGACTTATTCTTTAGGGAAATAGTGCGCTTGCATGGATTACCTAATAGTATAGTGAGTGATAGGGACGCAAAATTTCTGAGCCATTTTTGGCGAGTCTTATGGGGAAAACTAGGAACGAACTTGCTATTCTCTACTTCCTGCCACCCACAAACAGATGGGCAAACTGAGGTTGTCAATAGGACATTATCTACTCTCTTAAGGGTTGTGCTTAAAAATAATCTAAAGGCTTGGGAAGATTGTTTACCTTTTGTGGAATTTGCTTACAATCGCACTATTCATTCTTCTACTAATTTTTCGCCCTTTGAGATTGTTTATGGTTTTAATCCTCTAACCCCTTTGGATTTACTTCCTTTGCCTGTAAGTGAACTTTCAAGTTTAGATGGACAGAAAAAGGCAGAAAAGGTGAAGAAGATTCATGAGGAAGCATGGCAACGAATCATGCAAAGGAACGAACAAATCTCTACTCGAGCCAACAAGGGGAGGAAGAAAGTTGTTTTAAAACCAGGGGATTGGGTGTGGGTTCATTTGAGGAAGGACAGATTCCCTTCAAAGAGGGCAAGCAAGCTGATGCCAAGGGGAGATGGCCCCTTTCAAGTGATAAAAAGGATCAACGACAACGCTTACAAGATCAACCTTCCGGGTGAGTATCAAGTGAGTGCTACCTTTAACGTTTCTGATTTATCTCCTTGTGATGTAGGTTCAGATTCGAGGACGAATCTTTTCGAGGAAGGAGGAGATGATACGAGCTCGGATCATGAGTTGTCGGATCACCAAGACGGAGCTATGGATCCCAAAGATGGAGCTAAGGAGGTGCTGATCCCGGACGGTCCAATTACAAGGTCCAAAGCCCGAGCATTACAAGAAGCCGTGAGGAGCCTAATGGTGACCACCTTTCCCACGCGAGAAGCCATGCAAGAAACCACCAAGATCTTGCATGTAATGAAGGTGGCCATGCATTGTGAAGCACGGAATGAAGGTTGCCGCCCGCATTCAAGTCTTGCCGCCCACAATTAGCTCATTGCTTACATCATGCCGCCCACTCTCTAAAAATAGCCAAGGACCATTTATGCATTGCCGCCCAACAATAAAGTCTTGGCTGTTTTTCCCAAATGGAGGTGCACGGATTATCAACATGACCACCCATCTTGGCCATTCATCAAATGCCGCCCATCTTCAATGGCCGGCCACCTAAATTTAGCTCTAGTTTTTCCTATAAATATTGTAATGTTTGAAGGATATTGTTTGAACTCAGATTATAATCAAAACTTGTGAGATTCTTCTCCTTTAGTTCTTCACGAACTCGAACTTATCGGATTCAATCCGTGGCGTTCATCCCGACTTATCAACGGCTCATCATCACCGTTGTGGCGTCTTCCATATACCACGATCCTTGCTTTGACTCATTCCTTGTATCGCGGTCCTCTATACCAAGATCCTTGTTTGGTCTAAAGTTTGTATCAAGGTCTCCACCCTATCCAACCGAACCTGTTTTTGGTCGATCCTTCAAAAGCGAAGTAAGTTTCGCATCACATGTCACCCACATCCTCTTCGTTTTCTGACTCAATCTCGCCATTATCCCGGATTACCATAACTCGCTTGTTTGGGCATTGACTAGCGATTTGCCCTCTTCCTTGACATCTAAAACATTTAATATCACTAGAATGAGTCGTAGTCGTGGACGAAGTACCTTGAGGAGTTGTGTTCGGAGTGGCCGGTTTGTGCTCAAATTTGGCCTGGGAAGTGGATGAATTGTCTTCTTTCCTTGGGAGCTAGGCGTGGCCTTGTACACCCTCTCTTGAGTTGCCGCTCAACCTTGATCGCCATGTGTACCAAATCCTCCAACTCCACATAATGATGGAGCTCAATTGGGTTGGCAATCTCCCGGTTTAGCCCATTCAAGAATCGAGCCATGGTTGCTTCCCGATCCTCCTCAACATTAGCCCTTATCATTGCCATCTCCATCTCCTTGAAATACTCATCAACACTTCGATTGCCTTGCCGAAGACCTTGAAGCTTGAGGAATAGTTCCCGGTAGTAGTGACTTGGTACAAACCGCCGCTTCATCAATCTTTTCATTTCATCCCAAGTTGCAATGGGACGTTCCCCATTCCGTCGCCTAGTAACACAAATTTGATCCCACCACACAATAGCATAATCCGTAAACTCAATGGCAGCAAGCTTTACCTTCTGAGTTTCGGAGTAGTTGTGACAATCGAACACCCACTCAATCTTCTTTTCCCATTCAAGGTATGCTTCGGGATCACTTTTGCCTTGAAATGCTAGAATCTTCATCTTGATACCTCCCAAGTTGTTATCCCCCCGATTCCTCATTCCTCTATCCCGGCCGTACTCCCTGTGACCGTCCACGGTTAGTCTATCAAAATCATCCTTAAACCTATCACCGTCATACTCCTCTTCTCCTCTCCTATGCACCCAGTTTCTTCTAGGAACGTTAGGACCAATTTGTAGATCCTGTCGTTCATTATGTCCCCTATGCGTTCTATCTTCCACCCGGTTTAACCTCTCATTAATTTGTTCCAGTTCTCCCCTCATTATCCGCCTAAACTCCTCCATGAGTGCTTGCATCTGCAGATTAGACACAATAGGCACTTCCTCCGTTGTATCCGAAAAAAACAATTTCTTTCGTTCTTGCTGGTTCTAATTTTTTTTTGAGTGGTTTCCAGAACTAAATCAAGACACATCCTTGTTTTATTCCAACCAGCAATAGGTTCAAGAAATAAGAAAACAAGAATCTCAAGAAATTGTACAAGAACAAGAGCAACTAGAAAACAAGAATCTCAAGAAACTGAAAATAAATGACGCCAAGAAACTTATACGACTCTGAAATTGATGAAAACTAAAAAGATTTTGGGCTGGAACATAAAGGAAAGTGTAGATCTCGTAATAAGCTTTGATTTGAGTGCTTATGGCTTCCGTAACTCTTCCCGGATCAAAAGATATGGTCATTTGAAGTTGATCGTATCAAATTCATGAATTTCTCTTACTTTCGTTCTTCTTCTTTTTTTTTTCTTTTTTTTTTTGTCAAATAATTACGACAATAAGAAACCAAGATGTAGGAATAAGCAGGAATAGAAGGAATATATAGAACACACGACTAGAAGCACGAATTTAAGATTCTGAAATCTATTGAACAAGACACGGATTGACACGAAATAATTAAAAGCTAGGATAGGCAAACCTGACAACCTTCGCTCTGATACCAACTGATACGAACCAAGTCAACCCGTGACAATAACCCGATATCAAATATGATTTCATAAACGAAAGGAATTACCAAATTTGTATGGAACCGCTACCCGTTGCTTAGCGAAGCAGGAACCTTGGTATGATGAAGACGCCACAAACGGGGATGTGAGATCCGTTTGATAAGTCGGATGAACGCCACAAGGAATCCCTTGATAAGTTCGAAAAATCTCTTCAAGAACTCAAAAAGGACACTAGAAAGTTTATTCAACCCTTAATTGTTCTTTACAAATTCGGCCTCATAATCCTTATATAATGAGAAGCCCAAAAGAAATAAGCCCAAAAGAAATCCTAAACACACTTGGAAAATCCTAAAAACGCAACATAACACTTCGGTAGCGCTACACCCTTTTTGGGGGAGCGCTACCTAGTCTACTGGACTGATTCTTGCTCCACTTTGATGCACGTGACCAGCCTTTGTTCACCTTCGGCCATAGTGAAGCCTTCACCTTGTTGTAGAATTCTTCGAGTAAAATTGTTCAGCGCCTCCTTGAACCTTTTTGCTCTCGCCCTCGTTACTGGCCCAATCGGAATGTGCATTGGATCATTGGTAGGATTGCTGGTTGTAGCCTTGATGTCCACATCGGAAGGTATCTGTTTAATAGCATCGAGCAGGGGAATGTTCACCTTGACTTGTTTAAACAGTCATAGATTTCAGCAGCGTGACAGGGTTTGGGCTGAGCCCGTAGTCTATGAGGAAACGGTGCTGGACAGGACAGGTGGAAACCACAGAATCTCTCTCAGGTGTGCTCACGGGTGGTGGTGTGGAAGTAGTAGGAGTGTCCCTTGAACTAGAAACAAAAGTGGGGACAGGAGGAGAAATAGTCTTGGGATGGATAGTCTTATCGACTTCCTTCCATTCCTCAAAATGGTGATGAATTTGGCTTGCTCAATATTAGGAGGTGCTGAGCTAACAAAGTACTGACCCTGAGGATTTGCTTGTGGTTGGGTCGGAAATTTGCCCTTCTCTTGTTGTAAGGCCCCCAAGGTCATGGTGATTTTAGCCATTTGAAAACGAATGTCTCCGATGGCTTGGATATTTTGCTAATTTATATTTACTTGCCCTTCCATAAATTTTGACAACAGATCCTCAAGATTCCACTTTGGACGCGGTTGGTAAGCATTGGGACCCACAGAAGGTCCCTTAGGAGCATAGGGCTGAGGAGCATTGGGCGAATACGAAGGTGGTCCTTACCCTTGTGGTGTGACAAAATTCTGATTCAGGCCTTGAAATTGATTTTGAAAATTTTGTGGCCCTTGGGTTGAATATCCCGGTGGACCAAAAGTGGGTCCAACCAGCTCGTTATTTCTCCAGCTGAAGTTCGGGTGACTCCTCCACCCTGGGTAGTATGCAACATTGTTAGGCTTTGGCCCTTGATTGAGGGCATTCACTTCAACAGGATCAGAACCATATAATGCCTCTTTTAAAGCAGGTATAGTGGGGCACTCTTGAGTAGGATGCCCCGGTGTCTTGTAGATCACACACAACTCACTTTGCCAAGGGACAGAAGAGACCTCGTTGACCTTATGAATTTCCAAGTTATCCATTTTTTTAGCCAGTAGGTCAAGCTTTCTGTTGAGATCATCATCTTCCCTCAGTACATATTTCCCAGGGGCAGTTTGGACAGACGAAAACTGATTATAAGTGCGATCATGGGGATCAGTCTAATCTCAGGATTTATTGGTTGCTGCCAACTCATCCAAGCAATCTAACGCATCAACCGATTGCTTATTCAGAAAATTAGCATTACACATTATGTTTATGAACTGACGATTGTGTGCAGAAATATTTTCGTAAAAGAAAGCAACCAATTGCCAGTCGTCATAACCATGATGCAGAATGGCTGACAAATATTCCTTACATCGTTCCCAATATTCACAAAAGGTCTCATTGGGTCTCTCAGAAAAGTTTTGAATTTGTTTCTATAAAGCGGTGGATCGATGCATTGGGAAAAATGTTTTAAATACTCAGCATGCATCGCAGCCCAATTAGACACAGTACTATACTTTAAAGTGGCAAGTAAAGCCTTGTCTTTTAGTGAAAATGGAAAAAGTCTCATCCTGGCCATCTCAATTTGTGCTGCATTAGTTGTCACGCCCGTGATTTTAAGTAAGATAAACATTCACATTTTTAAATAAAATCGCCAATTCCACGAAAATACTTCCAAATTATCATACTTGAAAATCTAATTAAATCCGTAAGTTTCAAGAATTACAACAGAAAAAGAAAGCACTCCCGGCCCGATAACCAAAATACAAGTTCAAGTGTTACAAAAGAATTGAGTTTGAGTATATGATTCCACAAAAGGGGAGTTATTTTACATCTTTTCAAAAGAAAGGGTATAAAGATGATATATAACTCCTATCATGACATTTCTTCAAAAATATGCATCGGTATGCACCCATGCAAGCCCAAATTATGTCTCCGAAGCAGTACCTGAAAGAATGAAATGGTGAGCCACAAGCTTAGTAGAGATTTCTATGCCAATATTATGAATATGCAATGATTTGGCAATCATGAACAATCTATGATAACACGCATATAACAATTAGTCCAAGTCTTTCAAGTCGGCTCACCGGGTCTAGAGTATAAAAAATGCAAGTCAACTGTATAACCAACTCACAATTCTCATATTGATTCAATTATCACGTTCTAACTAGCATCTCGCCCTTCGGTGACTAGACAATATTGAAATATACTAATACATCTCCCGTTAGAGTCTAGACGTCATATAATCGGCACATCTCCCGTCGGAGAGCCAAATGTCGTATAACCGGCACATCTCCCATCGGAGAGCCAAACATCGTATAACCGGCACATTTCCCGTCGGAGAGCCAAACATTATTTCGTGTCAATGCAAGGCAACCACCACGATACTATAATTTCCAAGTCATAATCGACAAAGCCAAAGAAATAATATACAAATGCTTAATCGTCAAATAGAATCCCGAAATCACGTATTCATCATCTACGTATGACCGAGAATAAGTGTAAATATTACCCTTAGAGGCCAACAATTTAAATATTTAATAATTATTTCAATAAAAAAAGATATAAAAAGTTGGTAAAAACAGGCTCTACTACTGGTAGTACAAATGCTACTGCCAGAACTACCACAGGTATTACCACAACTACTACCGATAGTACCAGTGCTACTGCCGGTAGTAAAACCTACTGCCCAAAAATCCGAAAACTAGAAAAAACAGTACTACCGGTAGTACAGACCCCACTACCGGTAGCAAAACGTTCTAGGCGAAAATTTCTAGATTTTTGACAGATTTTCTAACTTCCATTCTCAAGCTTTAAATCAACAACCAAGCTCATCAAACACCAAAAACAAGTCATACACACATAATAGAGGTAAGAGATCCCTACCTAGAGTGTCGGATCGAAAGATTTGAGCTTCCAAAACAAACCCTAACCTCCAATGGTGGAAAAACTCGAACTAAACTCCTTCCAAGCGAAAAGAACACGATCAAGCTTGAGATATCTTCCGTATATGAATGATTCTTCAAGGATCCAAAGGAATTTGATGTAGCAGTAAGGATTTGTGGAGAGGTTTAGAGAGAGAGTGTGAGAAGAGAGTAGAGAGAGGGAATAAGTGGGAAATGGTCTTCCACTTCCTCCAAAAAATCTGATATAAACTCATTTAAGCTCCATTACACTCACACCCCTCAAGTTTAAGATGTGCTACTCTCAAACCCTTTGTCCAACTTTCACCACACATAAACCCCAAGTTATTTTTATACAAAAATCTTAATAAACCACCACTTAAACCACATTCTGGAAAATAATTTTATTTATTTGTTTATTTATTTAATTTTAATTTAATTTATTTTTAAAATTCCGGGTTCTCACATTCTACCCTCCTTAAAAGAATTTCGTCCACGAAATTTAAAACAAACGTGTCGACACGGACACCTTTGAACACAATCAACAAGCGAGACACGGATACTCCGTCAAAGTTCAATGCTATCAAGCTAGACACCAATACCTCTCATAACACTACCATCAAGAGACGGATACACCGTCACAACTTTAATCCAGAAACAAATCAATTCGTACTTTTACAAAGTTCAACGGATGCTAGACAACCAAATTTATCATTTTCAAATAAATCAACCGGGTATATCAATGTAACTCATGCACACGCCATGCTCAATGAGTATATATAGCTATCAACACACAATCAAGTCATCAAAACTAATAGCTCATATCCACAATATCACTAAGCATAGAACGATCCATAATCCGAAAATTCAAGAACATACTCCAAG
The DNA here is from genome assembly GCA_019985065.2 of Arctostaphylos glauca. NCBI lineage: Eukaryota > Viridiplantae > Streptophyta > Magnoliopsida > Ericales > Ericaceae > Arctostaphylos > Arctostaphylos glauca. Next base: position 11,799,632 of record JAHSPW020000012.1, on the reverse strand, counting down.
TAAACACATACTTCATGTCTCAATATCATCCAATAAACACATATACATGGTGGCAAACACGCCCCAAACCATCAATCCGATAATAAACACATAGCAGTCAAGGAGCAAACAAATGCGGGTATTTCTCCTGAACTTCGTCCTCACGTTCCCAAGTCGATTCCTCCTTGCCTTGATTGCTCCACAATACCCGAACCAATGGTATCGTTTTTTCTCTCAACACTTGCTCACGAGAATCCAAGATATGTACTGGCTCCTGTCCATAGGACGCATCGGCTTCTAGCTCAAGTTCGGACCATTCCAAAACATGCAAAGGATCCAGTTCGTATTTTCTCAACATCGTCACATGAAACACATCGTGCACACCCGACAATCTTGGTGGTAAAGCTAAACGGTATGCGACCTCCCCTATCCTCTCGATGATATCAAATGGCCCAATGTATCGCGGGGAAAGCTTTCCCTTTCGCCCAAATCGTGATAAGCCCCGACACGGCGATACTTTCAAGAACACATGGTCCCCCACCTCAAACAATAACGGACGACGACGTCGATCGGCTGTCAAAAGTTGCTCGATAGTCTTCTCTTGCGCTATCAAAAGTTGCTTGCGAATTAACCTCATACTTTCGATAGTCTCCCCAATTAAAATCCGGCCCGACAAACGTTGCCTCACCCAATTCGGTCCAACATATCGGCGATCTACACGGTCTATCGTCAAAGCCTCAAACAGTGCCATCTCAATGCTTGACTGATAACTATTATTATAAGCAAACTCAACAAGCGGCAAGTGATCATCCCAACTCCCATGAAAGTCTAGGACGCATGCCCGAAGCATATCCTCAAGAATCTGAATCATACGCTTTGATTGCCCATCGGTCTGAGGATGATAAGCAATACTAAATAACAAGTTCGTGCTAAACGCTGCTTGCAAACTCTGCCAAAATCGAGCTGTGAATCTTGGGTCTCGGTCTGACACAATAGAGACTGGAATTCCATGCAAAAGGATGATCTCACGGACATACAGTCGATTGAGCTTCTCAATAGAATCCGTAACCTGAATCGGTAGAAAGTGAGCGGTCTTGGTCAGACAGTCCACTATTACCCATATCGCATCATGTCCTCTTGGCGATCTCGGCAAACCCGTAACAAGGTCCATCGTCACGTTCTCCCACTTCCATTCCGCCACTGGCAATGGTTGTAACTCTCCCACAGGTCGTTGGTGTTCGGCCTTCACTTGTTGGCATGTCAAACATCTCGACACAAAACTCACTACATCTTGCTTCATTCCGAACCACCAAAATTGTCGACGCAAATCGTGATACATTTTCGTCCCGCCTGGATGAACGGCTAAGGGAGAATGATGATACTCTCGTAAAATCTCTTCCCGACAAGCGACGGGTACAAACAACTTTCCTTGAAAGCAAAGGCTTCGATCGACATGAATCATCCATCCATCTCGTGCATTGCCACTTAAGAAATTCCGCCGCAACTGCTCCGTTTCTTCATCTTGTTGTTGGGCATCCACTACTCGGGTGGATAAGGTGGATTGGATGGTCAAATTGCATAACGTTGCTCCACCACTATCCTCCTCAAAATGTGTTGCGTAACTCCCCAACTCATTCACCACTTTCCACTCACAAATGGCCAAGCTTGCCAATCGAAATGGGTTTCTACTCAAGGCATCCGCCACGACATTCGCCTTTCCCGGATGATACTGCAACTCAAAATCATAATCCTCAATGTGCTCCATCCAACGGCGTTGTCTCAAATTCAACTCCTTCTGAGAAAGCAAGTACTTCAAGCTCTTATGATCGGAGAAGACTTCAAACTTCTCACCGTAAAGATAATGCCGCCAAATCTTCAATGCAAATACGACTGCGGCATGCTCTAAGTCATGGGTGGGGTAGTTCCGTTCATGAATCTTCAATGTCTTGACCCGATGGTCACAGCCCGTCCTGCCTGCATCAAGACACACCCAAGTCCTTCCTTTGATGCATCACAGTACACCGAGTAACCAACTCCGCGCTTGGGCACAATCAACACCGGTGCGCTAGTCAAATGCCGTTTCAACTCCTCAAACGCTGCTTCACATGCATTGTCCCAAACAAAATGTGTCCCCTTACGAGTTAATTGAGTCATAGGCGCCGCCAAACGAGAGAAGTCAAGCACAAAACGACAATAATAGTCGGCCAAGCCCAAAAAGCTCCGGATCTCAAAAACATTCTTTGGTCGTTGCCAATCCATAACAGATTCTATCTTTTTCGAATCAACAGACACCACACCTTGCGAAACGACATGTCCCGAAAATTTGACTTCGAAAAGCCAAAACTCACACTTGCTAAGCTTAGCATAAAGGCGATGCTCCCTCAAAAGTCCAAGAACGATGGCAAGGTGTGATTGGTGTTCTTCCTCCGTAGATGAATAGATCAAGATATCGTCAACGAACACCACCACGAATTGGTCGAGGTACATGCGAAAGATACGGTCCATAAGATCCATAAACGTTGCCGGCGTATTGGTCAACCCAAACGGCATCACTACAAACTCATAATGCCCATAGAGTGTACGGAAAGCAGTCTTCGGAATGTCCTCACTCCGAACCCTCAACTGGTGATACCCTGATCTCAAATCAATCTTCGAAAAATACTTCGCTCCTCGGAGTTGATCAAACAAATCATCAATTCTTGGCATGGGATGGTCACACAGTTCAACTTTCGATAATAGATACACAAGCGTAAAGACCCATCCTTCTTCTGTGCAAATAAGGCTGAAGCTCCCCATGGTGACGTACTTAGGCGTATAAAACTCAAATCTTGCAACTCTTGGCAATTGGACCTTCAACTCCTTCAATTCGGCCGACGCAAAATGGTACGGTGGCATAGAAATCGGTGTGGCACCCGGGATCAAATCTATTGCAAACTCAATCTCTGGGGAGGTAAACCGGGTAACTCCTCCGGAAACACATCCAGAAACACATCCAGAAAATTTCAAACCACTAACGGCAACTCACCACGCGCATGCACATTCTCATCAAGAGTCAAACTAGCCAACAATGCATAAATAGAATCTTGCTTGCTAGGTTCATAGAGATAAGGCTCTAATGGCTCTCGGCGCTCTCCAAAGAATTCAAAACAACCATCATCAGGTGAACAAATACGGACCCGGCATTTAAAACAATCAATTACAGCATGGTGGGTAGACAACCAGTCCATACCCAAAATAATATCAAATCCGGTCATGCTCAAAACAATAAAATCGCAAGTGAACGGCGGTCAAGTATAAGAAGTTCACAATCTCTACACACGCGATCAAGTAGTGATCTCCCTCCAATAGGTGTCTCAACATACAACGGTGGGTCTAACAAAATAGTCACCAACCCCAAAGCACAAGCAAAAGATGCAGCAATAAATGAATGCGATGCTCCAGAATCAAATAGAACTCTTGCAAAAGAGTTGAATACGAGAAATGTACCCCTCACAACAGACGTGTCTGGAATGTCTGGATTCTGAGAAGTAGAAGGTGCCACTGCAGAGGTAATGTTATAAACTCTAGCGGGAACTCTATGCCCTTGCATATACCCACCTCCACGTCGAGCAAAGTTCGCTGGCGCTGAAGAACTAGCCCCTCTTTCGGATTGAGAACCTTGAACCGAAGTGGCCTGGCGAAAATGAGATGGTTGTTGTTGCTGTGGAGCCCCAAAGGACTGTTGCCCCCGTCTTTGTCCTTGCCTTGGTTGCTGCACCGAGCCAACCTCACTATGTGCTCCTCCTCCTTGAGGACAAACTCTCGAAACATGACCCTTTTTGGGAGGCATCGGGCACTGGGAGGGGACATGGCCCGGTTGATTGCATCGAAAGCATACACTTGGAGGCCTAGAAGCATTGCTCCTCAAGTCTGACGAAATAGGCGACCTAAGATTGGAATGGCTCCTCTGAGACTGAAATTGCTCTCTCTGGCACTTGCGCGCTTGACTCCCAGAATTTCCCGAAGAAGAAGAATAATTAGGCATCACGCTTGATTGCCTTGGCTCCCAAACTCTAGAACCTCGCTGAGCCTCCTTGGGCAATTCAACACTTCTCGCACATTCGACAATGTCAGCAAAACTCATCTTGTGTTGGCTCACCATGAGCCTCTTAACTGAACAGTGAACACCTCTCTCGAAACGTCGACACTTACAGTCTTCCGAAGTCACGAGCTTTGGTGCAAAACGGGATAAGGTCTGAAACCTTGCAGCATATTCTGACACGGTCATGGTCCCCTGTTCCAACCTCTCAAATTGGTCACATAATTGTTCACGATAGGATTCCGGAAAATATTGGTTCTCGAAGAGAACCTCAAAGTTTGTCCATGTCAAAGTCTCTACGTCCGGTTCATTGACCCTAGCTGCTTGCCTAGCGGCCCTCCGTGCGTCCTTCCTTGACTCAAGGATTGATTCCCACCATTCGTTTGCCTCTCCCGTTAACTGACATGCCATAATATTGACCTGAAGATCATCTTCCACTATCCTCAAGGCGTTGAATAGTTTACGTATTTCAGAAAGTCAATGATTGGCTGCGAGAAAATCACCACCTTCCCCGCTGAATTGTGGTGGATTAAGACGACGAAACTTTCTCATAGCGTCGATAGCTCGATTCCCAACATTGGCCCTTGAGGACGTGCCCAGAACAACCGGCGGTTCATCGTTATGTTCCACTTCCTCGTTCACCTTTTCTACATGAGGAACCTCTCTTTGTTGGCTCGCAACATCCTCAAATGGTATCTCAAGATAGCGACCTCGGCCTTGGGATCCGCCTAATCTCACACCACGCCAAGGAGGCATATCTCTACAAAGTGCAACCACTTACAATGTCAAACAACCACATAACACAAGGCCAACGCCTTACACAAATCCCCAACACAGGTCATCAGTTCTATATTACCCATAAACAATAAGAAGTGCAATGCAAATGAATGCCATGCACACAAGCACGCACATGTCTTTCAGAAATGCGTTTTGAACCCATGAGACTCTAAGTCTCCCCACGGTTTCAAAGTATTCTAACTCATGCTCTGATACCAAGTTGTCACGCCCGTGATTTTAAGCAAGATAAATATTCACATTTTTAAAAATCTAATTATTTCCGTAAGTTTCAAGAATTACAACCCAAAAAGAAAGCACTCCCGGCCCGATAACCAAAATACAAGTTGAAGTGTTACAAAGGAATTGAGTTTGAGTACATGATTCCACAAAAGAGGAGTTATTTTACATCTTTTCAAAAGAAAGGGTCTAAAGATGATATACAACTCCTATCATGACATTCCTTCAAAAATATGCATCGGTATGCACCCATGCAAGCCCAAATTATGTCTCCGAAGCAGTACCTGAAAGAATGAAAGGGTGAGGCACAAGCCTAGTAGAGATGTCTATGCCAATATTATATGAATATGCAATGATTTGAAATGATTCATGAACAATCTATGATAACACGCATATAACAATTAGTCCAAGTCTTCGAAGTAGGATCACCGGGTCTAGAGTATAAAAAATGCAAGTCAACCGTATAACCAACTCACGATTCTCATATCGATTCAATTATCACGTTCTAACTAGCATCTCGCCCTTCGGTAACTAGACAATATTGAAATATACTAATACATCTCCCGTCGGAGGCTAGACGTCATATAACCGGCACATTTCCCGTGGGAGAGCCAAACGTCGTATAACCGGCGCATCTCCCGTTGGAGAGCCAAATATCATATAACCGGCACATCTCCCATCAGAGAGCCAAACATCGTATAACCGGCCCATCTCCCGTCGGAGAGCCAAACATCGTATAACCGGCACATCTCCCATCGGAGAGCCAAACATCGTATAACCGGCACATCTCCCATCGGAGAGCCAAAGATTATTTCGTGTCAATGCAAGGCAACCACCACGATACAATAATTTCCAAGTCATAATCGACAAGCCAAAGAAATAATATACAAATGCTTAATCGTCAAATGAAATCCCGAAATCACGTATTCATCATCTACGTATGACCGAGAATAAGTGCAAATATTACCCTTAGAGGCCAACAATTTAAATATTTAATAATTATTTCAATTAAAAAAAGATATAAAAAGTTGGTAAAAACAGACCCTACTACCGGTAGTACAGTCGCTACTACTGGTAGTACAAATGCTACTACCAGAACTACCACAGGTATTACCACAACTACTACCAGTAGTACCAGTGCTACTACCGGTAGTAAAACCTACTGCCCAAAAATCCGAGAACTGGAAAAAATAGTACTACCGGTAGTAAAACGTTCTGGGTGAAAATTTTTAAATTTTTGACAGATTTTCTAACTTCCATTCTCAAGCTTTAAATTAACAACCAAGCTCATCAAACACCAAAAATAAGTTATACACACATAATAGAGGTAAGAGATCCCTACCTAGAGTGTCGGATCGAAGGATTTGAACTTCCAAAACAAGCCCTAATCTCCAATGGTGGAAAAACTTGAACTAAACTCCTTCCAAGCGAAAAGAACATGATCAAGCTTGAGATATCTTCCGTATATGAATGATTTTTCAAGGATCCAAAAGGAATTTGATGTGGGAGCAAGGATTTGTGGAGAGGTTTAGAGAGAGTGTGTGAGAAGAGAGTAGAGAGAGGGAATAAGTGGGAAATGGTCTTCCACTTCCCCAAAAAAATCTGATATAAACTCATTTAAGCTCCAATTACACTCACACCCCTCAAGTTTAAGATGTGCTACTCTCAAACCCTTGTCCAACTTTCACCACACATAAACCCCAAGTCATTTTTATACAAAAATCTTAATAAACCACCACTTAAACCACATTCCGGAAAATAATTTATTTATTTGTTTATTTATTTAATTTAATTTAATTTAATTTTTTTAAAAATCCGGGTTCTCACAGTTCGTAAAAGTATTAACCACCTCTTCAAAGTCACAGATATGGTTATAAGGATTTTCAGAGTCCATTCCGTAAAATGTGGGAAGCATAGGCAACATGTTCGGCTTAATGTGGAAGATACTCATCGGCACATTATCCGGAAAATTAAAGTAAGAAGGAGTGATAGTGCGAGTCGGGTGTAAATACTCCCGCATAGTGGTGGTAGTGTTGGAACATCATTGGCCCCATTGTTGGCAACCATCGCGTTATTGAGGAGGTTTTCAATTCTAACAAGTCGATTCGTGTGGTCGCGAGTATAAACACTCATACACAAAATCACTCCCCAATCAAGAAATAGAACAAAAAAAGAAAAATTAACAACTGCAAGTTACATACCTTGCCTTGGCTGTTCCCTGGCAACGGCGCCAAAAATATGATCGACCAGCAAAAGTGTCGCTAACGCGCCGGCCAAATCAATATTTATTTTATTAAAACTGATCCTTGCCTCAATAGTGTAGAAAACTAGTAGAGTGGCAAGATAGAGTATCGATCCACGAAGAACAACAGAAAGATGAATCACGAAACTGGGAGTTGTAGCGTTTCGGACTCTGACCTTTGATTGGTTGGATTTTATAGCTAAAATTGCAAGTTAACTAAAATAGGAAATATGAATTAAGAAAATAGGCTAGATCCGTGGAATCTTTAAATCCTAGATTTTAGGTAATAATATCTTCTCTTTTATAACTCAATCAAGAATTCAAGCCAGAGAATCTTGATCGGAAAATCTTTCGATGAAAATTTATATCCAGAATTGATTCTAAAGATATATCCAGAATTGATTCTTGTTTAATGAAAAAGGTCAAATCATAGGAAGACATCGACCCAAGTATCAACCGTATCAAATTAATGGCAACATTCAAACCGGTGAAAAATAACACTCCTTGTTTGGTTCAAAAAAATAAGAACTTGAATAAATTTTAAATAAACGGTGAAAAATTATGAAAAGACATTGAAATCGTAACTCATGGGATGAAATTCATCTTTGGATCTTGCCTAGAGATTTAGCCTAGCATATTAAAATTAAAAACGGATTAATAAATTGAAAACATCTTACTATAATTGATGAATGCAACAAATTTCTAATAATTTTACCGGAAAACTTGAACGGAACTTGAATTAATTGAATGAACTTTAAATTCAACATTATGTTGGGTTATGATTTATTTAGGCATTTGAATTTTTTTCGCATTTGGTTATAATTTGCCAATTTCAAGAATCAATACAAGATATTGGTGAAAAGAACGAGATTACGTCTTATTTTCATTTTTTTTTTGTTATTTTCTCCTTCTTTCTCTTTTATTTTACTTTTAATGTGAATATCACGCCCAAGAATGCCGATATCCGTATTTCTAGAATTTTTAAAATTTTTAGTCAATTTCTAAAAATTTCTAGTCCGTACTTCTAAAATGCCAAGGCGTCATCTTTCTTAAAAGTCGAAATCACGATAGTCAAGCCAACCTTTGCCAGCGTACTTTTTGTGATTTTGACCAAATCGAGATTTTTATTCTAAGAACTCTGAAATAAAATTGATATATCGCCCGGTTTTACTCCCCGATACATGCCATGAACTTTCTGGGTTATGCTATATAAACTTCGATGGGAACAATATTCATATTAACTACATGCTATTACTAGTATCCATCACACTTAACTCCTAATAGTTCTCTTTCCCGTTTTCCGTGACATTTTCTATTTTTATCCTCTTTTTTTAATCCCTCTAACAGTTATTGTTATATTTCCTTTTTATTTCTCGTAAAATCAAAACAAAAATACGTTACTTCATAGCTAAGCAATATGAATAATCGCTATTAGCTCATGTCGACACGCTGTCCATATCATCTGGCTAAAATTTCTATAATATCGGAATTCCGTGAATACAGGTGATCTATGTAGCCGATGTTTTGGAATAAAAATTTAATGCACATTGTACGTAATTTTTTGCGATAGATTATCGTGATCGATGTGACATTTACACTATTCTGAGATTTGGACCATCAGTTAACCGAATAGCTGATGGGATGAATGATCATAGACAAATAAATTTGAGCAAACGTGTGTCCTGCTTAAAAATCGAGAAATATAGTCGTTATGCTATCCATATCTCCCGGTCTTTACTTTCGATAATCTCAAATGAAAGTATCTCTTGTAAATTGTCATTTTTTGTCAATTTACATGTCATGCTTTCTCGAAAGATTCTCCGGACGACGTCGACACTTTGCACTAAATTAATCTTGAAATTTTTGAAAAGCTGGTGATCTAAGTAGTCAGCGGGAAAGTAATAAAAATGTGCTAATAACTGACTTGATTTAGGCCGGGACGACATATTGCATTTCAAGAAAGGTTAATAAATTAATTCATGAATAATACAAAATTCAAATTATTGTTTAACTTGAAAGTTCATACGTCGAGGATTTAAAGTACCTGGTATCTCGAAAATAGAAATGTGACGTGCAAATGCTAGTTTACATATCATATTTTGGTCAAAATTTAACATATGCTCGATTCGACATTTTGTTATCGAGAGCATAATTGCACAAGCCGAGGCTCTACCCCGACACCTGTTTCACATCTTATCTTGTGTACATCCAGTCACTAGATGTTTATTATATTGGCCAAGGAAAATTAAAGGAAATTAAATTGGAAAAATTAAGTACTGAAAGGGCGATATTAGGTGTTCAACACCTTCCTAACTCATAACAGTAAATTCTCAGACCCATCTCTATTTTTTAGACTAGATTTCTAAAAGGAGTCATTTTATAAAACAAAATTATATTTCCAAGTCAAAATCAAAATGTTTTCCAAAGACATCTTTTTTAGAAATGGTTTTAAAGGGTGACTTGTCACACCCAAACTCTAATATTTAAACACGTCTCAACTGTTAAGAAATTTTCATACTTTGTTGCATTTCAAATCAAGAAATTATTTTTCCCTATTCAACAATTCTTTTCCGCTAGAGAGGCCAAAAAAATTTTCGAGGATGAAAAATGTGACCAACCATAGTTGGGTTTGAAAGGGTATTCTTGGCTATTCTGTACGCCTTTCATTTACACGATGTTGTTGTCTTTGGAATTTATCACCGACAGAGTTTGTTATCCAAAAAGAAAAAGCTCAATCATTGGACGGTAGGAGCTATTTTCAGAAGTTGTCTTGAATTTGTTTTTTTATTTCATTGCTTTCAAGAGTGGGGACTGTAAGCTTTTGACAAGTGCACATTCCATTGAGCGTGGTTGTAACGGCCCAATTTCTTAGAACATCAAGTAATTAATTTAATTTCTTATTTTACTAAAAGCATGGATTAAGTTGAATACCCATAAATAGTAATTTAAAACAAAGTTTAAAAGTGCATATGTGGAAAGGACCAAATTCCCACTCGGGATCTACATATGTTTCAAACATAAAATAAGTGGAATATCAAAACAAGAACTAAGAGTACGACATCCAGGCGAGCAGTCCTCTCCATCGACACCCGGCACCTCTTAGACGGGTTGCTTCTCCCTCTGTAAATAAAATTACCAAAAAAATCAAATCCACAGATAATACATCACATAACAATTATATACGCTAAACAGTTGAGACACTAGGCATGGAATAAAGCAGAATAAAACACAACGAATGAAACACAACACAACACCTAGGTAAGTTTTATTAAGTCCTTTAGTGTTTCTAGGTACACCGTAAAGTATATCATAACATCCCTTAGAAACTAGCATAGGGCCTTTACTTGGTATTGACCAGTCCTTGCCTGCCCGAGGATCATAATTCACCTCATAACCCGACAAAGAAAGAACCTTCTATCGTTTTCTCAACTCAATACCTACCTCATCTTATCTAGATCCCGTGAACATGACGTAACTAGATCCAGTCTTTACGTACTTTAATCACTTCTCCTAATAGACTCAAAGACGCGCAAAACACTAGCCGTCATTATCTCAGGGTACGAAGCTGTCTTTGCAGGCGTTCCCGAAGTCACCCTCTATCATCTCGAACTCCTCCTAATAACGACCCTTAAGTCAAATCACAACAGATACCACATATCTCAATAACACATGCCACACCAGGCCAACCACACGAGGGTAATCATTTTTCATTAACCTTCTCACACAAGTTTCTACAATTTTCTCTACTTTATAACGCACACCCAATACCCTTCATTGCCTTATTCAAGTGTCATCTGAACCAGTGTCTCTACCATAATTCTAGGTTTTCCCAAGGTAACCCCAAATCACATATCAAGTTCGTTATCTAAAATCTCCAATTCTAACATCTCGGTCAACACAGCTGTTCCACAAACCTTGGGCAGCATAACAGCTGAATCCGGAACAACCACAACAATTGTAATTCTTTCCAAATCACAACTTAGAGTTCTAACAATCCACATTGCACAACTATGTGAAGACTCCTCATAAACAATCAGCGTATCACATGCATTGGCCTTTCTAGTTTTAACAAGTTCATGATCATAACAACGTTACGTGGATACATGTGCGACATTGTACAGGTCTAGAAACAATACGCAAACAATCTACAAAACAGAGTTCAGATGCATAAAACCTGATCAGAAATAAGTTTAAAGATTCTGCCAAAATTGCCTATTTTTCAACAGACTGCTCGCTTGAGCGAGCTACTGAATTACATCTACTGGAAAATTAAACCACTAGCCAAAATCTGACAAAGCGGCCTAGAGCTTGCTTAAGCGGGCCTTCGTTTTTTTTCAAATTCTAGATTAGGGTTTCCTGCATTTTCTGTATGGCAGATTCAAAATACAAACAGATCGTGAATCAGTCAAAATAGGCTACTGGAATAATTAATGCTAACATAAAGCATGCTTTTCTCAAAACTAATTGGTTAAAACGATTCATAGAATACATTGATGTGATGATTTTACCAAGAACAAGAAACAAACCCTAATCATGGAAATTCAATCTAAATCATGCTCAAACTTGAAATAAAACGACAGAATCGCAAACCTAGTGTTGGTAGGTAACTAAATCTACCTCAAATCCGAAGAACAAAGCTTCAAGCATTGTGAAATTGTTGGAACAAAAAATGGCCAGAACCTTCCTCCAAAAACTTCTCTAAGGACACCCAAAAACTCTTTCAAAAGCTCTCTAGATTTACTTACTTCGTAAAGTGTAAACAATTTTTGTATATCCCTAGTGTTTAAAAAGTGAATTCGGTTAATAAATCATGTACTCAAGCCCGTAAATCCGTAGAAGAAACGGTTCCCCTCATCAAAAGTGCATAACTCCCGATCCCGTAGTTTCAGAATCTGAGGAGACCGCTAGAGCGGCCTCGAGCTCGCTAGCCAAAATAAATATAAATTTGATTTTTTGATTTAAAATTATTAAACAATAGCAGTTAAATCTAATTATTAAATTATTAAATAATAACAGCAATTAAATTTCTAAATGTTAAAATTTATTTAAAATGAATTAAAATTTTAGGATTATTTCAACCTATCCCTCTTAAACAATTTCGTCCTTGAAATTACATAGTATGGTCTAAGCAAAGAGCTCAGAGTAGTTAACTCTCACAACATCCTCCCTTTCCCAAGTAGATATCTCCAAATTTCGATGCCACCACAGAATCTTGACTAGCTAAACGGTTTTGCCTTTCAAACTTTTCTCTCCGAACTCCACAATCTGAACTGGTTCCTTTTTGTATGTTGTGTCCTCATTTAACGTGACATCCTCCCACCTCACAATATGAGTCGGCAATACCATGTACTTCTTAAGCATGGACACGTGGAAAACATTGTGAACCTGATCGAGCTAAGCTGGTAAAGCTAAATGATATGCCATTTTTCCAATCCGCTCCAAAATCTTAAATGGTCCAATACACCTCGACATTAGTTTTTCCTTTTCGCCAAACCTCGTGATTCTTCTTCTTGGTTTTGTCTTGAGAAACACGTGATCACCGACCTTGAAAGTTAATGGTCACGTCCTTTCGTCAACATAACTCTTCTGTCGACTTTGCGCTGTCAACAACCGCTATCTAATTACTTTAATTTTCTCAGTAATTTCTTGAACCAACTCCGGCCTCAAGTAACTCATCTCTCTAACTTTCGTACAATAGATAGGTGATTGGCATGACCATCCATACAATGCTTTTTACGGCATCATCCCAATAATGACCTGATAGCTGTCATTATAGGCAAATTCCACCAACGGTAAGTCTCTCCCAATGCCCCTAAAAGTTAGCATACAAGCTCTGAGCATATCTTCCAAAGTCTATATCGTTTTCTCCGATTGACCATCCACCTGGGGATGAAAAGCCGTATTCAGATGAACATTAATCCCCAAGGCCTTCTGAAGACTATCGCAAAACACCGACGTAAAGTGCGGGTCTCGATTCGACACTATTGTTATCAGCACTCCATGCAGCTGCAGTATCTTCTGAATAGACAATCGACTATAGAACTCCATTTTATCTGACATTTTGACTGGCAAAAAGTGCGTTGACTTCGTCAATCTATCCACAACAATCCATATAGCATTGTGTCCCCCGACTAATCTTGGCAGTCCTGTCACGAAATCCACAGTGATATGCTCTCATTTCCATCCTAGTATGGGTAGCGGTTGAAGCATTCCCCTAGGTTTTTGATGGTCTGCCTTTACTTGCTGGCATGTTAGACAAGTCGAAACAAATTCCGCAACATCCCTCTTCATACCATTCCACCAATGTTGTATTCGGAAATTCTTATACCATTCCCTCTTCATACCATTCCGCAAAGCTAGACTGGTGAAATGCCTTCAACACTGAGTCTCTCAAAGTCCTGACATTAGGCACGTATAATCTCGACCAATACCTCAATCTTCCATCGGTTCCCAACGTCTACCCTATAGTGACATCGCCTGTCGCTAAATGATGTTTGACGAAAGTCACTTCCTAATCAAACTCTTGTACCAAAAGTATCTCATGATGTAACTCAGGTGTAGCTACTAAGGAATTCAAACTGGCCCATTCTGTGCCTTTCGTTGGTTGCAAGCCGTAATCACTAATAGACTCTATTATTCTCCATTCTCGAATTGCCAAGATGGCCATAGTCGCCCTAGACTTCCAATTTAAAGCATCATTAGCCTTGCCTAGATGGTAAGACAACATGAACTTGAAGTCCTCAAGGTACTCCATCCACCTTCTCTGTCTCATGTTCAAATCTTTTCGGATGAACAGATACTTAAGGCTTTTGTGATCAGTGAGTACTTCAAATTCCTCACCACAACTTTAGTGCAAATACCACAACTACTAGCTCCAAGTCATGTGCTGGGTAATTTTTCTCATGAATCTTGAGCTGTCGTGACCCATAAGCTATAACCTTTCCTTTTGCATCAGCATTCATCCTAACCCTTCTTTCAACGCATTGCAATACACTATATAGCCCACTCCTCGTTTCAATATGATCAAAATTGGTGCCCTGGTCAATCTCTGTTTCAGCTCCAAGAATGCCTTCTCGTAAGTCTCACTCCACTCAAACTTAACATCTTTTTGAGTAATCGAGTCATAGGCTTGGCAATATTCGCAAAATCATGAATAAATCAACGTTAATAGCCGGCCAATCCCAAAAAACTTCAAATCTCAAAAACTGAGGTCAGTTGCTTCCACTCAGTTACCGTCTATACCTTGTTGTCATCTACTGAAATCCTTTCAGCTAAAACAACATGCCCTAGAAATTTGACCTCCCTTAGTAAGAACTTACACTTACTGGCTTTACCATACAACTAATTCTTTCGCGGTACTTGAAGAGCAATCCTTAAGTGTTTCTCGTGTTCCTACCCTATTGCTGGGTATATTAAGATATCATCAATGAACACGACCAAAAATCTGTCCAAATATGGTGCAAACACTTAGTAAGTCCGAATGCAATGACCACAAACTCATAATGCCCCTATCGCGTTTGAAATTCTATCTTCGATATATCCTCGTCCTTCACCCGTAGTTGATGATAACCTGATCTCAAATCAATCTTTAAAAAACGCGTCGATCCTCTCAATTGATCGAACAAATCATCTATTCTGGACAAAAGGTATCGATTCTTGATTGTGACCTGGTTCAGTCTGCGATAGTCGATACACATTAGCAATCTCCTTTTTCTTAACTAACAATGTTGGTGCTCCCCATAGCGATACACTTAGTCGAATATAGCCCTTATCGAGAAGCACCTGAAGTCGTACCTTCAGCTCTTGCAACTCTATTGACGCCATTCGATAGGGTGCCATGAAAATAGGTGTTGTTCTTGGTTGTACTTCAATAGTGAAGTCCAACTCCCGTTTTGGCAGCAAATTCAGTAACTCCTCCGAAAAAACGTCAGCAAACTCACGTACCACTATTGGTAAGCCCAATTCCTTACGATCAGTCTCTTATAACTTCAAACTTGCCAACCACCCCATCAATTGGTTGTGCCACTTAGATCGTGGCGTAGAAGTCAAATCTTGCCTATTCCCCTTAAACTTGAGGTAGGTTCCATTAGAAAGATAAACAATCATTGTCTTCCATTGACAATCGATCATAGCTCAATTTATTGACAGCCAGTCCATCCCCAAAATATTGTCAAAATCAAACATTTCTATGACTCGTAATTCAGATGTCATTCAAAACCCATATATCTCGAGATCACAATCTTGACAAACTCTACCCACTGTTACCATTCCACCTAATGGTGATGTGACATACACAATAATGCCTATACCCTCGGTCTCTAACACCAAAGTTTGTACACAAGCAACATATATAAAGAAGTGCGAAGCACACGAATCGAATAAACCTTGTACACATGTACTGTATAAAACAAGGGTACCTTGGATGATGGCAGAATCATACTATTCCTCCTATCCCTGCAAAGTAAAGACTCTTCCACCTGAGGCTTACTTCTAATTGCCTCCCTTGCTTGCCCTTGAATTCTGCCCTGGCCGAGGCTGCCAGTTACCCTGTCTAGCCTCAGCCAGTTACCCTGTCTAGCCTAGCCTGATGAAGTACCTTCATTGCCTCTGACCTAGCTTGCTGAGTCTGAGCCTAAGGACAATCACGTCGCATGTGACCCTTCTAATTGCAGTTGAAGCAAGTAATGTCAGCCATACTACAAGTGGGCACTGGCTTGCTACGGAGCCCTGAATTGGCCGATTGGACCAGTCCACTGCTGCTACTACTATTATGGCTAACTGTAGGACTTGTTCTGAACAAAGCCACTACTGGTGCCACTACTCCCACTATTTCGAACAGGTCCTCCTGACCCCTGTCATGCTGCCTTTTTCCTTTGGTCCCACTGCTGGTGGGTACCCAAAGCCTCGCGCTCAGGTATTAGCACATTACTCATAACCAGAGGATAAGATATATACTGTCGGGACATGACACTCTTCTGGATAGCCGAAGTCAACCCCCACTCAAAACGACATGCCCTATCCTCATCTATAGGCACAATCATAATGGCATGCTGCGATAGCTCCTCAAATTGGGCGGCATACTGGGTGACGCTCAGTGAACCAGCTTCAAATCCATGAATTTCTACAACATGGCATGCTTGACCGGGGTAGGGAAGTACTTTTGTAGGAATAGCTCCTTGAACTAAGCCCAAGTCAACGACTCCTCATTGATGGTGGTCGTGACAACATCCCACCAAAAATCTGCCTCAACCTGCATTTGGTGAGCAGCTAAAGCAATTCTATCTCCATCATTTGTAAGCTCTATAGTGTTGAAGAGTTTCGCCATCTGTTTCAGCCACACCTTGGTTGTCACAGGATTAGGCTGCCCAATGAACCCTAGTGGCCTCTGCCTCCCAAATTCAGATAGCAGCATACCCTAGGTGATAGGCACACGAGTCATAGGATTAGGAGACTGTGGTGGGTATGGCATATAGTAGAGCATCTGCAAGTAATAAGCCATGGGTAGTGGGTTAGGGAGGGGGCCTGTGGCAAAAGGTGGTATAGCTTGTGCTGCTACAAAAGCTTGAAGTAACTGGGCTACCTGCTCTAACCTAAGTAGCACATTGGATAAGATACCTACAAGCATAGGAGCCGCTGGTGGCACATTATTAACATTCTGATCAACTTGAGTCTCATCATCGACTCGACCTTCATTACCATTCAAACCATTGATATCATCTTGGGAAGTCAATCTGTAATTCCAAGTTCAAGGTTTAAGAGAGTACGTTTATTAGTTTTAACAGTTAAAACACCTTTCAAATAATAGTAGGTAAGAGTGCAGTACTACGTTTGGAAATAAGATGAAATTTTTATTATAAATCGTGTCTACATCGATGTAGTACAAATAAAAGATAGAAAAATACTGAAAATAAAACTACAACTATCCTCTCCCTATTTTATTTGTCTCACCGAAGAGCACTTATTGTACTTACTCTCTTACTCCCAACACTCAAAACTCTCTCAGAAAAGCTACGGGAACTTGGCACGCATCTGCCACTCATTTTCCCAAGTCACCTCTTTTCGTCCGTAACAACGCCACCTCACTCTGCAATAGCTGCCATGTTGTCCCCACTGATAACAGGTCGCAATCTATGATGGAAAAGGGAACCTCAGTATAGACCTCAAAGTTCGTGAAGTCCACATCGTCACGTGGAGATACAATCCGCACTTCATCATGTGGCCTCTCAGTCTGGCACTAGTGAGCTGGAACTGTATCGCCCATGAAGTGATCAAAACTCCATGGTACGTGAACGCGGTAACGCTTGAACACACAGTTGAAGATGTACATTGGCCGAAGATAGTAATGACTCGATAAAGCCTTAAAGCTGCAACGAACCAAAGGTGCGATTCGAGCATAAATCAAAGTGGTGGGTTGATAGACCGGGTCCTGATTCCACGAGCTCCACCTGGAATTATCCATAACAAGTCATGGTGCAGGTGGTATAGGCGGGTGTACAAACTCCTCACCCATATCCTCCTCCTCAGCCTCAAAAGGTACTATAGCAGCATCCAACTCATAGTCGGTCATCTGACAAAAGTAAATAATTACATATTAGACGTACAGTAATATAGCGCATAATAAGATACAATCATAAGGCTAAAAAAGACAACGAACTATCGAATAAAACAAACACTCGAAAGTGAAGTGCAACTACTCAATCTACCCTGGGTCGCAGGCATGGTAAAACCTAGGGCCCTAATACCAAGTTGTAACGCTCCTATTTTTCTCAGAATATTAATTAATTCATTTAAATTCTTATTTTTACTAAAAGACATGAATTAAGTTGAAATGCCCAAAAATAGTAATTTAAAACCAAGTTTAAAAGTGCATAACTGGAAAGGACCAAATTCTCCTTCAGGGTTTACACATAACAGATATACTAACCATAGAATAAAGCATAATAAAGCGTAACGAACGAAGCACAACACCGAGAAAAGTTTTATTACGTCCTGTAGTGTTCCAAAGTGCACCATAAAATATACCATAACCTCCCTTAGATACTAGCATAGGGCTCTTAGTTGGCATTGACCAGTCCTTGCCTACCCGAAGATCATAATTCAAATCATAACCCGACAAGAAAAGAACCTTCCATCGTTTTCTCAAGTTAATACCTACCTCTCACCCTATCTAAATCCCATGAACATGACGTCACTAGGTCCAGTCTCTACGTACTTTAGTCACTTCTCCTAATAGACTCCAAGGCAAGTAGAACACTAGTTGTCATTCCCTCAGAGTTTGGAGCTACATTCGCAGGCGTCCCTAAAGTCACCCTCTACCATCTCCAACTCCTTCTAGTAGAAGCCCTTAAGTCAAATTCACATATCTCAATAACACATGTCACACCAGGGCAACCACATGAGGTTAATCATTTTTCATTAACATTCTCACACAAGTTTCTACAGTGTTCTCTACTTTATAACGCACACCCAATATCCTTCACTGCCTTATTCAGATGCCTTTTGAACCAGTATCCCTAACGTAATTCTATGTTTTTCCAGGGTAACCACAAATTACATATCAAGTTCTTTCTCTAAAATCTCCAATTCTAACATCTTGGGACAACACAACTATTCCACAAACCTTGGGCAACATAACAGCTGAAGCCGGGACAACCATAACAATGGTAATTCTCTCCAAATCACAATTCAGAGTCTAAGAGTCTAACAATCCACATTGCACTGCTATGTGAAAACTCTTCATTAACAATTAGCAAATCACATGCATTGGCTTTTCTAGTTTTAACAAGTTCATGATCATAACAACGTTATGTGGATACATGTGCGACATAGTATAGGTCCAGAAATAGTACATAAACAATCTGTAAAACAGAGTTTGGATGCATAAAATATGATCAAAAACAACTTTAAAGAATTTGCCAAAATTGCCTATTTTTCAACAAGCCGCTCGAGCGGTCTATACCACGCTCGAGCGAGCTACTAAATTACATCTACTAAAAAATTGGACCATTGACCAAAATCTGACAAAATTCAAGAGGTCGCTCGAGCGGCCTAGAGCTTGCTCGAGCAAGCCTTTGTTTTTTCCAAATTCTGGATTAGGGTTTCCTGCATTTTCTGTATGGCAGATTCAAAACACAAGCAGATCGTGAATACCGCAAAATAAGCTACTAGAATAATTAATACGAACATAAAGCATGTTTTTTCCCAAACTAATTGATTAAAACAATTCATAACATACGTGGATGTGATGATTTTACCAAGAACAAGAAACAAACCCTAATCATGCAAATTCAATCTAAATCATGCTCGAACTTGAAATAAATTGACAAAATCCCAAACCTAAATTTGGTAGGTAACTAAACCTATCTCAAATCCGAATAACAAAGCTTGATATAGTACGAAATCGTTGGAACAAAAAATGGTCTGAACCTTCCTCCTCCAAGAACACCCAAAAACTCTTTCAAAAACTCTCTAGATTTATTGATTTCGTAAAGTGTAAACGAATATTGTATATCCCTAATGTTTAAATAGAAAAATTCGGCTAGTAAATCACGTATTCATGCCCTTAAATCCGTAGAAGAAATGATTCCCCTTAACAAAACTCCACAAACCGATCCTACAATTTCATGATCTGAGAAGATCACTCGAGCGGACTAGCCAAAATAAAATAAATTTGATTTTTTGATTTAAAATTATGAAACAATAACAGTTAAACCTACCTAATTATTAAATAATTAAATATTAACAGTAATTAAATTTCCAAATGTTAAAATTTATTAAAACAAATTAAATTTTAGGATTACTATAATGGTACACATGTAATTTTCTAAGTTATCCAAAGTTCAAAAAGTGATATGAATGTGTCTATCTTTTTTAGTAGTAAAATTAAGTGGATTAAAAATTATTAGATGGAGGGATTGTCCCAGGCTCATAGCGGACAACTAGCTTTCAAGAGTGACGTTAACCGTAATGGAAGGCAGAAAAGGTTATAGCTATATATGACTTGTATTCCTGTCTCCCCGATCCTTGTTATATACCGTTCTTAAGAGCTCATCTTTCTTCACAAGAGTATGCATACATGGTACTCCATTATACAATATGCTTGTCAAAGAAGTGTACTCACGGCTAGTTCAAATGATTAAGGCGAGATGATAAGACTCCAGTTGTATAAATTACGTTAAATAGAATAATATACACTAGAGCAAAGAAATACAGGGCAAGGCCCATGTAAATTAAAGTGTCGAAAGAAAAACCAAGTTAAGATTCTATACACACCTCAAACACGAAGGTAACAACCTGCCCTTGCTTTCCTCTAAAATGCCACTGATGAAACGGATCTGTGATCGTCTCCCCGGCTGACCTGCAAAAAGAACTTGACACCGGTGTGGTATCTTGCCAACACCCCTCTGATGCCTAAGTTAGCTTGAGGATGGAGGAATTGTATAAAAAGACAGTTGGGGTAAAATTGGGCAGAATGTTCGTACCTTGTACCATAGAGTCTCTTCCTTTATATAGAGATCTCCTTGGAGAGAAATCAGGAAGGGATGAGATCACTCCCTGATTTAGTGGAGAGAATCAAGGCCAGTAGCCCTTAATTAGGTAACTGCATCTCCCACGATTATCATTGTCCTAAACAGGGGGATCTGGTGGAGATAACGCGTAAGATGTGGAGAAATTTGTGGGATCTTGATGGGAACCTCCTTTCCTTGTGGGGTGATCCATTTTAGGCAAATAGATCCTGTGAAGCAAGGAGAATGGCCCAGCCGAGTAGACCGGACTATGACTGAGCCGAGCAGACCAGATAATGGCTGAGCTGAGCAGACCAGACAATGGCTGAGCTGAGCATACCGGGATGATGACTGAACTGAGCATGCCAGAGGAATGCTGAGCTGAGCTGCTTGCCGACCGACCAGAATACCAACCGGCTCGGTCCACACGTCATGACCTATCAGCTACTCCCCTATTTCTGAACGGTTGGCCTGCCTTAAGAGAAGAAATACCAACAGTCCGATGCATTGAATCATGACGGTTCAGACTTTACCTTGATTCATATGCTGCATTTAATGCTGTGTCAGAAACGCTTGAGAACCTGGGAGGCGGCATCTAATCTGGGTGCGCCACGTGTGTTTAATCAACGGTCCACATTTGAAGGCTCTTCACGGAAGGTCTATAAAAGGCGCTCATTGGAACTTTCCAGGGTTTCCCTTCTCTTTCGTTCTCCCAGCAGACATCAAGTTTTTGCAAGTTTCTGCCCAAAAACTTCGTCTTCTACCATCTGCTTCAGACAACTGTGATTCTTGTTTTTCTTAGGTACGTTCGCGTCTTTTCTTCTTGATTCTGGCTGACGACAGCCTTGTTTCGGACCCTAGAGGTTTAGGATACCCTTGGGCCTTCTTTTTCCTTAGACTGTGCCATTATCTGCACACCCAGTCTCATTGTCCGTCGTTTGGAGAGTTTGCCCACTCCCCAGTCGTTTCACGATATTACCAGGAGATTTTCGATATTATTCAGCCTGCCATCCCTCATTTCCACAAAATGGCTTCTAGACGACCACACCCTAGGCCTTCTGTCCCTTCCTCTTCAGAAATAGATGTAGGCCAGACCGACCGTCCTGACCCCGCGAACACCGCAGATCATCCTCCACCCAGAGGTGTAGCCTTGCACCTTAGGCCTATAGAGGCCGACCGAATAGCCTCGACTGTGACCGAGGCTGACCTAACAATACTGAGGGTAAAATACCAAATCCCGGACTCAGTTCGCCTGAGAGTCCCTGGTCCGACCGAGAGGGTGAATGCCCCCAGGCTAGATGAGCTGAGCTTGTACATGGCCGACTTCGAAGCTGGGTGAGGCTTCCCTTCCATCCCTGTATAAGGGAAGTCCTTTGGTACCTGGGGCTATCCCCAGGGCAACTTCTGCCCAACGCTTGGCGAATCCTGGTCAGCTGTGGCGTGCTCTGGGCAGCCGCAACAGAGGAGAAGGCCGTACTGACCCCAGAGGCCTTCCTCTACTACCACCAAGTGAGCAGACTGCTAAGGGGTGGTGGTACTTTTCCAAGAAGGACAACATAGCCCCCTCAGTCGAAGGCCTGCCCTCAGCGAACAAGAGGTGGAAGGACAAGTTCTTCTTCATCTCAGGGGAAGGATGGGAGTTCCCTCCCTGGGAAGAGCGGACAGGCTCCTCAAAAATTCGCTGCTTCTGGGGAGAGGTCCATCCTTCTCGTGAGCACTTCGTCCCTTCAAACCTTCAGTTTTTCTTCCATTCTTACTTTTTTTTTGCTTTCGTGGCTGACTTTACTTTGCTGTGTTCTGAACGAAGCAGAGGCTTGAGATCTCAGCCGAGATCAGCGAGCAACTGAAGACGGTGACACAGTATCCCGATCACGACTACCGGGTCCTCATCGCACCAGAAACCTTAGCGACCTACCTGTTCGGCCCAAAACCATCACGTGAGGCCCTTGCCTTAGAAAGAGGTATCTCCTCTTCTTTCTATTTATTTCTTAGATGAAGCCATCTCATGTTCTCATTTTGTTTTTGCTAGAGGAAGAAGCAGGGATGAAGCTGAACATGGAAAAGCTGGCAGCCATGTCCGATCGTGCCAGCATCAGGGGGCCTCCCAAGCCCAAGAAGACAAAGAAGAAAGCCTTGACTGACCCATCCACCTTTGTGGATTCTGGGGTGACCTCCCAGGGTCAGCAAGCTGCTGCTCGTCCTGCCAAGAAGTGCAAGAAAGACGTGGCTGAGGAGATCCCAGCCCAGGAGCTGCAGACCGCCCTGAAGAGCATGTGGTGGTGAATGAGGAGGTTGCTGCCACGGCCTCTCAAATAGAGGTTCCCTCAGCCCAGCAGTTGGCTGAGGAGAAATAGAAGGGTAAAAAGAGGAAGAGCAGGGAGGCTTCTTCCTCAGCCCAGGCTACAACTGAGGCCGAACTCCCACCCCCAGCTCCAGAGCTCTCGCTCCTCACGAGCAACAACTACGCCGTCGATATACTGAACGACCTTCCGACCGAGAGGGACTGGGAGATTCTGAGGGAAAAAACTTCTGAAGAGAAGCGCGCCCGACTCCTCATCCATCTGGCCAAGGTAACCATCCATCTTTCTCTCTTATGTTCTCTGACAAGCAACCAACCCTAATTTTTGCTTTTACTGTTTATTATAGGCGGGCTGTCTACGGCAACTGCTTGGTACAGGAGTCCATAGAGGATGAGGATACCATCTCTGCCCTGGAGGCGAAGCAGAGAAAAGACGAGAGTCTGGAAGCTGACCTGCGCCGGACTATCTCCAATCTGAAAGCCGAGGTGGTCAAGCTGAGAGATGAGCACTCCGTCAAGGATGCTCAGATCTTGAGCTTGACAGAAACTTCCACGGCCCATGAGAATCGGGCCTCTTATCTGGAAGACATGCTAACCTTGGAGCGAAACAGAACTGAGGATCTAAAGAAGGTCCTAGCTGATTCCAAGTCAGCTCTGAAGGCTCAGCAGAAACAAATCCAGGACTTGGCCCAGAAATGCGACGAGCAGAGCAGGCTGCTCTCAGAGAAGGACAGGGAGATCAGCTCCCTGAAGGATCAGGCTCAGTCAGCTCAGATGGACCATCTGAAGGACTCCCCCGAGTTCATAGATCTGATGACTAAGTACTACTTCAGTGGCTTCATGTCTCTGAAGAGGAGAATAAGCTCAGCTTATCCCAAGTTGGACCTGAGCCCCTTCAAACCGGAGGACGAGGAGATCGGTCTGGAGGATGATGCTGAAGATGAGGAGTCTAAGGGCGAGGAAGAGAACAGCCACGCTGGGGCTCTGCTTCTAGAGGGGGCAACCGACCACGGTCTTCTCAGAATTACCCAAGGCCCACTCAGCTGCTCTCACAGTAGAAATCCATGATGACAACGAGTCCCCTCCTCCTTCAGCCGTGGTTGATCCAGTGGTGGTCATGGCTGAGGAGATCATTGTGGGTGCAGCTGAGACCCTCATCTTAGAAATAGCTGATGAGGTCCTCAGGGAGTCTTCTCCTGCAACAGACCAGGGAATCGACCCCCCAGCCCAGGATCAGCTTCCTTCTTCTGATCAGCCCCTAGCTTTGGAACCTGCCAAGTGGACCAACTAGTCCTTGTGCACTTTATTTATTTATTTTTCGTTTATTTCTACATTGCTGTAAATCCTTCAATGAATAGAAGTGAACAATTTATCTCTACCATGCCTCAGCTGAATGAAAAGCTTTGTTTTTCTCTTCTCTACTTCTGTGTGCAATATTTGTAGATTAAACAGTAGTATAATTAGGCTAGGGGTATTCCTTTGAGAAGATAATCAAGAAATGTAGATTAAGTTAGAAGATTGCCTTATCTGATAATTTCACGATCGCCCTTGAGGCTTGCTTGCTGAGCAGGCGAGGCTGCTCGGATACATGGTCCCGGAGGACATGGGCTGGGCAGGCGAGGCTGCTCGGCCAGTATGTTTTGTCATCCTCAGATATAACTCAAATATAAATTCATCAACATAACAAAATTCATCCATCTTGATTGGACTTGTAATAAATTTGATAATTCCTGTTCACATAAAAAAATAGGACAAAGAAATGAGACAACAGAGAGAAATACTTAATGAATTTCATTGATAATACTTCTTCAAGTGTTCAGCATTCCAGGGCTGAGGGAGCCTTTTTCCTGACAGTGTGGCCAGACGGTAGGACCCAGCCTTCACATGTTCTGTTATTTGATAAGGGCCTTCCCAATTTGGACCCAGATGTCCAATCCTCTTCCCTGTAGAATCCACTTTCTTCAGAACCAATTCCCCCGTCCTGAAACTTCTTTTCCTGACTTGGTTGTTGTAGAATTTTGCCATCTGCTGCTGATAAGTGGCCATTTTAATGGCTGCTCTTTCTCTCTTCTCTTCCAGGAAGTCCAGTCCCTCCAAAAGTCCTTGATGGTTTTCTTCTTCCCTGAAACCCTGAATTCTGTGGCTGAGCAGCCAATTTCCACAGGAATTACTGCCTCCACCCCATAAGCCAAAGAATAAGGGATTTCTCCTGTGGCAGTAAGGGTAGTTGTACGGTAAGCCCATAAGACGCTGGGCAACTCCTCTGGCCAATCTCCCTTTGCAGCTTCTAACTTTTTCTTCAGATTCTTCTTAATTGTGCGATTCGTGACCTCCACTTGCCCACTAGCCTTGGATAAGCTTTGGAAGCATAGTGTACATGTATCCCCCTCTGCTCACAAAACTCAAGGAATTGATCATTATGGAACTGCTTGCCACGATCAATGATGATCACTCTGGGTAGCCAAACCTGCTGATAACATTCTTCCAAATAAAACTAATTGCTTTCTTTGTAGTGATGGTGGCTAGGGGCTCAGCTTCTACCCACTTAGTGAAGTAGTCCACAGCTACTATAGCAAACTTGTTCTGTCCTTTGCCTATAGGAAGGGGCCCAATCAGATCTAATCCCCACTGGGCAAACGGCCTAGGAGAGGGGATGAGAGTTAACAAGGTAGGAGGATGATGGGGAATATTACCAAACTTCTGGCATTTCTCACATCTCTGGACCATCTGCATCACATCACCTGATACGAGCTCGGATCATGAGTTGTCGGATCACCAAGACGGAGCTATGGATCCCAAAGATGGAGCTAAGGAGGTGCTGATCCCGGACGGTCCAATTACAAGGTCCAAAGCCCGAGCATTACAAGAAGCCGTGAGGAGCCTAATGGTGACCACCTTTCCCACGCGAGAAGCCATGCAAGAAACCACCAAGATCTTGCATGTAATGAAGGTGGCCATGCATTGTGAAGCACGGAATGAAGGTTGCCGCCCGCATTCAAGTCTTGCCGCCCACAATTAGCTCATTGCTTACATCATGCCGCCCACTCTCTAAAAATAGCCAAGGACCATTTATGCATTGCCGCCCAACAATAAAGTCTTGGCTGTTTTTCCCAAATGGAGGTGCACGGATTATCAACATGACCACCCATCTTGGCCATTCATCAAATGCCGCCCATCTTCAATGGCCGGCCACCTAAATTTAGCTCTAGTTTTTCCTATAAATATTGTAATGTTTGAAGGATATTGTTTTAACTCAGATTATAATCAAAACTTGTGAGATTCTTCTCCTTTAGTTCTTCACGAACTCGAACTTATCGGATTCAATCCGTGGCGTTCATCCCGACTTATCAACGGCTCATCATCACCGTTGTGGCGTCTTCCATATACCACGATCCTTGCTTTGACTCATTCCTTGTATCGCGGTCCTCTATACCAAGATCCTTGTTTGGTCTAAAGTTTGTATCAAGGTCTCCACCCTATCCAACCGAACCTGTTTTTGGTCGATCCTTCAAAAGCGAAGTAAGTTTCGCATCATTTGGTATCAGAGCTTTTGGAATCCAAATCAGGTTTATCTATCCTTGTTTTCAATTATCTTAGTTTCCAAAAATTCCATATCTGTTCCTTCTTTCTTCTCATTTCAATATCAAAAAAAAAAAAAAAAAAAGAATTTTCGTCCAAAAAAAAAAAAAAAAGAAAGACGAATTAGAAAGGCAAAAAAAAGAGAAGAAGAAGCCGTTGGAAATTGGAAGCCGTTGGAAATTGTTTTCTTCCTTCAAAGTGTCATTAATTACTTGTTTACCATTCCAAATCTTCTCCCTCCAAATTTCTCCGTGCCAAATCTGTTTTTTTCTCTTCTCCTTCTTCACAATTATTTCTGTTATCCTTTTCTCTTCTCATCACAAGAGAAAACTTCCTTTCCCTTCTACCTTATCTTTCCTTTCATATCTCCGGGTTAAAGCAAGAATTGTGGTGGAAAAAGCGCAAGTCTTTTGGAGGCCATTGTTTTGTTATCTGTTTGAGTTTTGAGTTTTTGCAGGACTTGTGGAGTAAGAAAGAGTGGTAAAAGGCAAAAAGAGAGGTCATTGTGCAAAAAGAGCCAAGAAGCACCGAGAGTTAAACACTTGGGTGGTGAGTGTTTTTTTCTGGGAAATTTAAACACTTGGTGTGTGATTTTGTTTTCTTTTCAGGTTCAAACATGTCACAAGGAGACGGAGGCGGCCAAGGAGACAATAACAATAAGCTCTTGATAGAGGCTATACATCAAATGTCCCAAAAGTGGGATTCGGCTTTAAGAGAACTTCGGGAAGAAATGGATGAATTAAAAAAGGATCGGCGGTATCAAGTTCCTCATCCAAGGAGGCCTAGTCCGAGGGGTCCTAAGGAGCCAAATGAGTCCAGGGGGGACTATGATGGAGATGAGAGTGATGAAAGTAGGCGGAGCTACCACTCTAGGGCTGTTCCAAGTGAGAGGAGAAGGCGCCACCGCCATGACTCTCGGGATAGAGTGGACCGAGACTTGGGGAGCATTAAGCTGAACATCCCACCCTTCCAAGGAAAAAGTGATCCCGACGTCTACCTTGAATGGGAGAGAAAGGTTGAAATGATGTATGATTGTCACAACTATTCCGAAGAGAAAAAGGTAAAACTTGCCGCCATTGCCTTCACTGATTATGCTATAGTATGGTGGGATCAATTGTTAATAGGTCGGAGGAGGAACTATGAACCGCCTATTGAGACATGGGCCGAGATGAAGGCTGCCATGAGGAAGAGATTCGTGCCTTCCCACTATTACCGAGATATGCACCTCAAGTTGCAGCAACTTAGGCAAGGTTCCAAGAGTGTGGAAGAGTACTTCAAGGAGATGGAGATGGCCATAACCCGGACCAATATCACCGAGGAGAGGGAGGCCACCATGGCACGGTTTTTGAGCGGGCTAAACCGTGAGATTGCCAATGTTGTAGAGCTGCAACATTATGTAGAACTTGAGGATGTGGTGCACATGGCTATAAAGGTAGAGAGGCAACTTCGGCGGGGAAGAATGGCCAAGTCAGAATCTCCTTTTGCTGGTTCAACGTTTAGGCCTAAACCATCCGTGGATCAACCTACCAAGTCCGGGGAAAATCCAAACTATGCCAACCGAGGGGAGCAAACCAAGCCACGGGAAAACAACAAGGATAAAGGTATAGCTCCTACCACTTCATCTCAAAGAACTAGAGACATCAAATGTTTCCGCTGTTTAGGAGTTGGCCACAAGGCTTCGGAGTGCCCAAACAAGAGAGTCATGATCGCGCTGGGAAATGGGGAGTACGAGTCCGAGGCTAGTGAAGAGGAGGTGCCACCACTTGAGGATGATAGTGATTGTGAATATGCCGTTAAAGGGGAAGTACTTGTGATCAGGAGAGCCCTTAGTGCACAAACGGTAGAAGAAGAGGACGGCCATGTTGAGCAGCGTGAGAACATTTTCCACACGCGGTGCCTTGTGAAGGAAAAGGTCTGCAGCATGATCATTGATGGAGGGAGCTGCGTCAACGTTGCTAGTAACTTACTTGTTGAAAAATTGGGGCTGCCAACCATGAAGCATCCGAGGCCTTATAAACTTCAATGGCTGAATGAAACCGGTAAAGTGAAGGTGAATAAACAAGTCCTTGTCTCATTTTCAATTGGCAGGTACAAAGATGAAATCCTTTGTGATGTTGTGCCCATGCACGCAAGCCACATCTTGTTGGGTCGCCCATGGCAATACGACCGTAGTACCTTGCACAACGGGAATACCAACCGGTACACCTTCACCAAAGATGGCCGAAATGTGACTCTAGTTCCAATGTCACCAAAGCAAGTCCTTGAAGATCAAATCAGAATCCAGCAATCACTGGGGGGGGTGAGTGAAAAAAAAGAGAGTAATGAAAAAAAAGAGAGAGTTGAAAAAAAAGAGTGTCAAAAAAAAGAGAGTGAAAAGGGGGACAATGAAAAAAGAAGAGAGGAAAAAAAGATAGTGAGCTTTTATGCAAAAGAAAAAGAAGTGAGGAGAGCTTATGAAACTAATCGGCCGATGATTTTGATTGTTTACAAGGAGGCCAATTTTTCTCACCATGATCTTTCTTCTTCCATCCCTCCAGAAGTTCAATCGGTTTTGCAGGAATTCGAGGATGTCTTGCCCGAGGAGGTGCCCGCCGGCTTACCACCAATTAGAGGCATTGAACACCAAATTGATTTTGTTCCGGGTTCTCCTATTCCAAACCGACCAGCCTATAGAGCCAATCCGGAGGAAACCAAGGAACTTCAAAAACAAGTTGAGGAGCTGTTGGCCAAGGGACATGTCCGAGAGAGCATGAGTCCATGCGCGGTTCCCGTGCTGCTGGTGCCAAAGAAAGATGGAACATGGCACATGTGTGTTGATTGCCGCGCCATCAACAAAATCACGGAAAAGAAGCCCATCGCATACTTCAGTGAGAAATTGAGTGGGGCAGCCTTGAACTACTCGACATACGACAAGGAACTCTATGCATTGGTGCGAGCGTTGGAAACTTGGCCGCATTACCTTTGGCCCAAGCAGTTTGTGATCCACACGGATCATGAATCTTTGAAGCACTTGAGGGGACAAGACAAGCTCAACCGTAGGCATGCCAAATGGGTGGAGTTCATTGAGATGTTTCCGTACGTCATACAATACAAGCAAGGTAAGGAAAACACGGTGGCGGATGCATTGTCTCGAAGGTATGCCTTGATATCTACTCTTAATGCTAAATTACTTGGGTTTGAGCATATCAAAGAATTGTATGAAAAAGATGAGGATTTTAGTGCTATCTTTAATGCTTGCAAGTTGAGTGCATTTGATAAATTTTACAAGCATGAGGGGTTTCTGTTTAGGGAAAACAAGCTTTGCATTCCTAATTGTTCGATGCGTGATTTGCTTGTACTTGAGGCTCATGGGGGCGGGTTAATGGGACACTTTGGGGTAGCTAAGACCTTAGACATGCTTAAGGAGCACATCTTTTGGCCACATATGAGAAAGGATGTAGAAAAGATTTGTTCTAATTGTGTTACTTGCAAGAGGGCTAAGTCTAGGGTGAATGCTAATGGATTGTATACTCCTTTACCCGTGCCTAATGGACCTTGGACTGATATATCAATGGACTTTGTACTAGGGTTGCCTAAGACTAAGAGAGGTAGAGACTCAATCTTTGTGGTTGTTGATAGATTCTCGAAAATGGCTCATTTCATCCCTTGTCACAAAACTGATGATGCTACCCATATTGCTGACTTATTCTTTAGGGAAATAGTGCGCTTGCATGGATTACCTAATAGTATAGTGAGTGATAGGGACGCAAAATTTCTGAGCCATTTTTGGCGAGTCTTATGGGGAAAACTAGGAACGAACTTGCTATTCTCTACTTCCTGCCACCCACAAACAGATGGGCAAACTGAGGTTGTCAATAGGACATTATCTACTCTCTTAAGGGTTGTGCTTAAAAATAATCTAAAGGCTTGGGAAGATTGTTTACCTTTTGTGGAATTTGCTTACAATCGCACTATTCATTCTTCTACTAATTTTTCGCCCTTTGAGATTGTTTATGGTTTTAATCCTCTAACCCCTTTGGATTTACTTCCTTTGCCTGTAAGTGAACTTTCAAGTTTAGATGGACAGAAAAAGGCAGAAAAGGTGAAGAAGATTCATGAGGAAGCATGGCAACGAATCATGCAAAGGAACGAACAAATCTCTACTCGAGCCAACAAGGGGAGGAAGAAAGTTGTTTTAAAACCAGGGGATTGGGTGTGGGTTCATTTGAGGAAGGACAGATTCCCTTCAAAGAGGGCAAGCAAGCTGATGCCAAGGGGAGATGGCCCCTTTCAAGTGATAAAAAGGATCAACGACAACGCTTACAAGATCAACCTTCCGGGTGAGTATCAAGTGAGTGCTACCTTTAACGTTTCTGATTTATCTCCTTGTGATGTAGGTTCAGATTCGAGGACGAATCTTTTCGAGGAAGGAGGAGATGATACGAGCTCGGATCATGAGTTGTCGGATCACCAAGACGGAGCTATGGATCCCAAAGATGGAGCTAAGGAGGTGCTGATCCCGGACGGTCCAATTACAAGGTCCAAAGCCCGAGCATTACAAGAAGCCGTGAGGAGCCTAATGGTGACCACCTTTCCCACGCGAGAAGCCATGCAAGAAACCACCAAGATCTTGCATGTAATGAAGGTGGCCATGCATTGTGAAGCACGGAATGAAGGTTGCCGCCCGCATTCAAGTCTTGCCGCCCACAATTAGCTCATTGCTTACATCATGCCGCCCACTCTCTAAAAATAGCCAAGGACCATTTATGCATTGCCGCCCAACAATAAAGTCTTGGCTGTTTTTCCCAAATGGAGGTGCACGGATTATCAACATGACCACCCATCTTGGCCATTCATCAAATGCCGCCCATCTTCAATGGCCGGCCACCTAAATTTAGCTCTAGTTTTTCCTATAAATATTGTAATGTTTGAAGGATATTGTTTTAACTCAGATTATAATCAAAACTTGTGAGATTCTTCTCCTTTAGTTCTTCACGAACTCGAACTTATCGGATTCAATCCGTGGCGTTCATCCCGACTTATCAACGGCTCATCATCACCGTTGTGGCGTCTTCCATATACCACGATCCTTGCTTTGACTCATTCCTTGTATCGCGGTCCTCTATACCAAGATCCTTGTTTGGTCTAAAGTTTGTATCAAGGTCTCCACCCTATCCAACCGAACCTGTTTTTGGTCGATCCTTCAAAAGCGAAGTAAGTTTCGCATCATCACCTTGCATGGTTGGCCAATAATATCTTGTTCGGATCAGTTTCTGAGCTAGCGCTCTGCCTCCAGAATGATTTCCACAGGACCCTTCATGGACTTCCCTTAGAGCATATTCAGCCTCCTCATTAGTCAGACACCTTAGCAAGGGAAAGAGTAGCTCCTGCGATACAGGACGCCTTCTAGGCACAGATATTTAGCTGCTCTCAACCTCAGCCTTCTGGCCATGTCCTTGCTAGTGGGCAGTATTCCCCCTCTCCAGATATTCAACAATAGGATCTGCCCATGAGCCTTCGTAGTTGACAGCAACTACTTCCTGAACGGGTAATTCTACACTGGGTTGATCCAACCTTTGAATTGGGATGAGGCGACTGAGGGCTTCTTCTCGTGCTGTGGCCAGTAGTGCTAGCTGATCTGCTTCTTCATTCTCCTCACGGGTGATTCTCAGCAGCTTCAAAGTGTCAAAAGCTTTCTGGAGATGCTGAACCTTATCCAGATACAGCTTCATCCTGTCCTCCTTAGCTTCATAATTTTCCAGAACTTGCCCCACCACCAATTGGGAGTCACTGCCAACGGTAAGCTCCTTTATCCCTAAGGATTTTGCAAGTTTGAGCCTGATCAAAAGTGCTTCGTATTCAGCTTCATTGTTGGTGGCCTTGAAATTGAATCTGATGGCATAGAGAAGTTTAAGGTTGTCGGGAGAAATTAAAATGACACCTGCTCCACTGGCCCCTGTATTCACAGAACCATCAACATAGAGAACCCAACCCACTGACTTCTCAGCCTCTGCGCTAATTGGTTCACCTGGTGGGGAATCTGAAGCATCTGAGGGTGAGAATTCAGCCACAAGGTCAGCAAGGGCTTGTGCTTTGATGGCCGTTCTTGGACAGAACTCTAGGTCGAATTCTCCCAACTCCACAGATCACTGAATCAGCCTCCCCGACGTCTCCTTGCTGCTGTGACCAAGGCAAAGGCCATTTTTTCCAATTTAAGATACCTGGTTTCAGCCCCCCTTAGTGCCCTGCTCGTGTAGTAAACTGGGTGCTGTACATTGGCTTCTACCCTTATAAGTACTGAGCTCACTACATGAGGTGAGACAGCCAATAGACATAGAGATCTTCTCCCCTTCGTGTACGGCTGAGGAGAGGAGGCGTTATCAAGTACTGTTTAAGCTGCTGAAAAGCAATTTCACACTCAGGAGTCCAGTGAAAGGCTTTTTTCAAGATTTGGAAGAATGGATGGCATTTGTCAGTAGCCTTGGAAACAAAACGGTTGAGAGCTGCGATACATCTTGTGAGTTTCTG
Organism: Arctostaphylos glauca; assembly: GCA_019985065.2. Lineage (NCBI taxonomy): Eukaryota > Viridiplantae > Streptophyta > Magnoliopsida > Ericales > Ericaceae > Arctostaphylos > Arctostaphylos glauca. Next base: position 11,766,429 of record JAHSPW020000012.1, on the reverse strand, counting down.
CACCCCTTTAATTCCCTTGGGAGACTCCATAGTGAGAATAGCTCTGATCTTCTCAGGGTTGGCCTCTATACCCCTTTGTGACACCATAAATCCCAAGAACTTTCTTGAACTGACCCCAAAGGCACACTTGCTGGGGTTGAGCTTCTTCTGATACTTCCGAAGTGCGTCAAAGGTCTCTCTCAGGTCTTCCACATGATCTGATCTCCTCAGACTCTTGACCAGCATGTCATCGACGTAAACCTCCACATTGCGACCTATTTGTTCCTTGAACATACGGTTAACCAGCCTCTGATAGGTGGCCCCTGCATTCTTAAGTCCAAAGGGCATTACCTTGTAGCAGTAGAGCCCTCTGGCCATGATAAAGGAGGTCTTCTCCTCATCTTCAGGGTGCATTTGGATTTGGTTGTAGCCGGAAAATGCGTCTATGAAACTGAGCAGCTCATGACCAGCCATGGAATCCACAAGTAGGTCAATCCTGGGCAAAGGGAAGCTGTCCTTGGGGCATGCCTTGTTGAGATCCTTGAAATCCACACACATGCGCCATTTTCCCTTTGGCTTAAGGACGAGCACCACATTGGATATCCACCTTGGATATTTGGCTTCTTTGATAAACTGAGCCTCTTCCAATTTGTCCACCTCTGCAGCAATGGCTGCATTGCGCTCTGGAGCAAACGTGCGCGTCTTCTGTTTCACTGGACGGTGAGCGCTGTCCACATTTAACCTGTGAGTAATGATGCTGGGGTTTGTGCCTGGCAGATCTCTATGTGATCAGGCAAAAACGTCTGCGTAATCCCACAAGAATCCACCCAGAGCAGCCCTCTCCTCTGACCCGTGTCCTAAATCCAGACGGAATGTCTTCTCAGTCTGCCCTTCTACAACAGGTATCTCAATGAGTTCTTCAACTGGCTCCCCTTGCTGGAGCTTCTCCTCATCCCTTGTGTCAAGCCCACTGACTGACAGGGCTTCTCTCGATCTCATGGAAGTGATGTAACACTCCCTGGCTCTCTTCTGATCTCCTCTGACCTCACCAACACCATTAGCTGTGGGGAACTTAAGCTTGAAATGGTATGTGGAGACTACTGCCTTGAACTTGTTGAGGGTCTGCCTAGCTAGTATCACATTGTAAGCTGAAGGGCAATCCATCACTAGGAAATCAACCAAGGCAGTGGCATTTCTGTGTTCATCCCCTATCATGATAGGCAAGGAGACCACGCCCATGGGATGGGCAGTCTCTCCAGAAAAGCCTACCAAAGGAGATCGTACAGGCCTAATCCTGTCTCTCCCTAGCTGCAGTTTCTCAAAAGCTGGTAGGAAAATGATATCTGATGAACTTCCAGTGTCCACGAGAACCCTTCTCATGGTCCAGTTGGCGAGGAGCGCTGTGATCACCAAGGGGTCATCATGAGGATGGAGCACCTCCTTAGCATCATCTTCTGTGAAATGAATGGCACCACTAGTGTGCATTTTACTGGCCTCTCTGCACTAAGCACCTCCCTGGCGTAGGTTCTCCGAGCCAATCTGGTGTCCCCACTAACTCCTGGTCCTCCAGAGATCATGTTTATCTCTCCTATGGGGCGATGAGGAGGAGGAGGTGGGAGAGTTCTTTCACGCCCGTGATCAGCTGGCCCAGCAGCCTATCCTGCCCCTTGGTGGAGCTCTCCTTCCTTACGCACAAATTGTTGGAGACGTCCCCGTCTGATCAGCCCCTCAATCTGCTATTTCAGCTCGATACAATCGTCAGTATCGTGTCCATGATCACGATGAAAACGACAATATTTCTGGCGAGAACGACGTTCAGCCGGTGTCTTCATCTTTCCTGGCCATTTGAGCTCAGGGTAATCACTGATCTCCTGTAACACCTGGTTCACTGTCGCGACCAGTGGAGTATAGTCATGGAATCGCTTCTCTGGTCGTCCCCTCTGGGGAGAATCTCTTTGGTCCATCCTCTTCCCTGTAGAATACTCCTCAGCTCTCGACTGGCCAGCTTCCTTCCTTCTCTTGCCTGGCTGAGGAGCTCCTATCTGAGTAGTGGGGATTTTCCTTTCTCTATTACGATGGGCAGCAAGGGTGTCCTCTGCGTTCATTTGTCGCTAAGCCCTCAACATAAGCTCGGCCATGTTGGCCGGAGGCTCTGCAGACAAGGAGAACAAAAACTGCCCTGGCCTCAGGCCAGACATGTATGCTGCAATGGCCACCTGATCATCAGCGTTATCCACTTGCATGGATTCCTTGTTGAACCTGGTTGTGAATTCCCTGAGTGTTTCTCCTTTGACTTGCTTGACATTGAGCAAGTAAGTAGCTGGTCTCCTGTACCGCTGACCAACAATGAAGTAACTCACGAAATGACGGCTAAGTTCTTTAAAAGTGTTGACCGTGTTGGGGGTAAGTTTATTGAACCATACATGGGCGGCTCCTCAGAGGGTGATAGGAAAAGCCCTGCACATGATGGCGTCAAGCACAGCCTGCAGGTGCATAAGAGACTTGTAAGTCTCCAGGTGGTCGAGAGGATCTTTCGTCCCATCAAAAGTATCAATTTGTGGAATTCTGAATTTCGGAGGGAGGGGTACTGCCATCACATCAGCAGTGAAAGGGAGCTCAGTGGTCTGCACCAATTCATCCACGGAGGCGGGAGCCTTTGCCTTCATCTGCTTTGTCAAGCCGTCTCCCCGGCTGACCTGCAAAAAGAATTTCACACCGGTGTGGTATCTTGCCAACACCCCTCTGATGCCTAAGTTAACTTGAGGATGGAGGAATTGTATAAAGAGACAATTGGGGTAAAATTGGACAGAATGTTCGTACCTTATACCATAGAGTCTCTTCCTTTATATAGAGATCTCCTTGGAGAGAAATCAGGAAGGGATGAAATCACTCCCTGATTTAGTGAAGAGAATCAAGGCCAGTAGCCCTTAATTAGGTAACTGCATCTCCCACGATTATCCTTGCCCTAAACAGGGAGATCTGGTGGAGATAGCGCGTAAGATGTGGAGAAATTTGTGGGATCTTGATGGGAACCTCCTTTCCTTGTGGGGTGATCCATTTTAGGCAAATAGATCCTGTGAAGCAAGGAGAATGGCCTAGCCGAGTATACCGGACTATGACTGAGCCGAGCAGACCAGATAATGGCTGAGCTGAGCAGACCAAACAATGGCTGAGGTGAGCATACCGGGATGATGACTGAACTGAGCATGCCAGAGGATGGCTGAGCTGAGCTGCTTGCCGACCGACCAAAATACCAACCGGCTCGGTCCACACGTCATGACCTATCAGCCACAAAGGAAAAGCTTTCTCATGCCACTTATTTTTAATCCCAAACAAGCCTTGTTCAATTAGAATTTAGCAGCCAATTCAAACTTTAACATAAATCTCGCACAGAAGCCAAAATCCAAAAAACAAAAGAACAGATTAAATTAGTTGGAAATTCTAATTTTTAGAAACTGATCAGATACAATAAGACGGAATTGCATAACAAAAAATCAGAAATCCCAGAAACACTATGGCTATCGTCGTATTTCAAAAACTCAGAGGAGGGACCCAGAATCCATCAACTATCGTAGAATGAGAATGGAATCAGAAAAAAGAACACCAGAAATCAGAGATCTCAGAAGCGAAGTTTAGAAACCCTTAAAAAAAATGAAACTTCAAAATCAAAATCTGAAACCCTAACTCGAACTGTAAGTGCAAAAAGGAAGGAGAAGACATACCTGAAGTTGGATTCCGATGCAAGGGCTAACCAGGGAAACAAACAAACAGGCCGACTCTTGGCCAGAGCATAGGGCTGACCCATTATACTTTTGGAAATCAGAGACAACCAACAATTTCGGAGCAGATTGTTTGCACATCCAACCCACCGAACCACCGTGATAAATGCACGAACCCACCAACCTATTTTCATGCAACCACCTATCCACTATCTTATCCATATTCCACCTAGTTACCCACTTTGCATGCATATAGCTAGTAGTTCCATATTATTACCTAGTAGTTCCCTATTATTAGCTAGTCAACTAGTAGTTCCACATTGTTAGGCATGAGTTTACCCATTTTGCATGCATATAGCTAGTAGTTCCCTATTGTTAGGCATGTAGTTAGTTGATTAGTTTTTCCTTTCCAGTATGTATGCATAAGAGTTGTATGCCTATAAATATAGCTGAGGTAGTTAATAAAATCATCAACTTTTCTCCAGAATACACTTTCTCTCTCTAGTTACTCTCTCTCTCTCTCTTCCCTCTTTCTCCCTTCTAGTGCTCTTGGGTTTGACTGTAACATTGGTATCAGAGCCGTGCTCCATGGATACCCGTGGGAAAACAAACACCGAGTTTCGAAACGACGTCAATGAAGCTCTAGCTCGCCACGAGTCAAACATTGACCAAGTTCAAAACACCCTCCAAACTATTCTCACCAGATTGAACGCCTTACCCACCACCCTCACTACAGCACCCCATCCCGACATGCATGACATCAACCCATTCGCCCCTGGTTCCAGCCAACAATCCCCCATTAACCGCACGAACCAAACTACAAACCACCCTCCATTTATCCTTAAACTCCAATTTTCGAAATTCATTGGCGACGATCCTACCGGTTGGATATACCGAGCAGAGCAATATTTCCAATTCCAACAGGTGGCACCCCATCATCAAGTCCAATTAGCTTCTTTCCACCTAGAAGGAATTGCATTACAGTGGCATCGCTGGTTCACTAAAACCAAAGGCCCCCTGGATTGGACAGAATTCACAAACACCTTGCTCCGTCGATTCAGGCCAACCGATTTTGACGACCCCTCTGAAGCTCTCACTCGCCTGAAGCAAACCACAACGGTAAGTAGCTACCAAGAAGAGTTCGAACGACTTTCTCAACTAATCGATGATCTCCCGGACACCTATTTGATTGGGTGTTTTGTAGCCGGTCTCAAAGACGAAGTTCGTCTTGATGTCAAAATCAAGAAACCGCGTTCTTTATCCGACGCAATTGGTGTAGCGCGTCTTGTGGAAGAACGCAACAACGCCCAACGAAAATCCCTTTCTTATGCCCGAACCTCTTTCCCACACTCAACACCTCCAAACCGCCAAACCACCAGCAACCCGTCCACCGGCCTCCTTGGACCACCACCGAACCCCAAGCCAGACCTTTCTCAACCATCACCAACCACGACCTTCAAACGCATCACCGGTCAAGAAGCACGGGTCCGACGAGAGAAGGGTCTCTGCTACTACTGTGATGAGAAATACGTTCCGGGTCATCGTTGTAGTAAACCACAACTCTTCATGATCGAGGATCTCCTCCTTTCCGACAACCACCCTTTTGAACTTGATATAACCAACAACCACTGTGAAAATGAACCCATGGCTGCTACTTCACTCCCCACACAAACTCAACCTGAATTCCCACATAAAGGCCCAGTACCCGAAATCTCTTACCACGCTATGACTGGCACAACCCATCCCCAAACTATCCGGATGATTGGCAAGCTACATCATAACGACGTAACAGTCCTCGTTGACGGCGGAAGTACACACAATTTTATCGATCGAAACGTGGTGTCCAAATTTGGACTACCTGTCATTCAAGACAAAACCCTTCAAGTCATGGTGGCCAATCGAGAAACAATCAGTTGCGCAGGCCAGTGTCTAGCTCTCACCCTAGCAATCCAAAACCAAACCGTCACGGCCGATTTCTACGTATTACCAGTGTCGGCTTGCCAAGTCGTATTGGGGGTACAATGGTTAGAAACTCTCGGGCCAATTGAGACCGACTACCGCGCCCTCAAGATGCGGTTCCAAAAGGATGGGATGACAATTTACGGGGTTACAACATTCTGAACTCGAAGTGGTCAGTAATAAGCAATTGCAACACTTGGAAGGCACCGGCTTGTTTTTGCAAATCCTCTCTCACCATGTTCCAAACACACCCTCCAATCACCAACCCGACCTCGACCATATCCTCAACCAATACAGCCAAGTGTTCACCGAACCCACTCACCTTCCCCCTAGCCGCAACCATGACCACCAAATTCCACTCCAACCTACCCAAGGGCCAGTCAGCGTCCGACCGTACCGCTACCCATACTATCAAAAAATAGAGATTGAAAAATTGGTTCGTGAGATGCTTAGCTCCGGGTTGATTCGCCCAAGCACAAGCCCTTTTTCCTCCCCAGTACTGCTTGTTCGCAAGGCAGATGGTGGATGGCAATTCTGTGTTGATTACCGTGCCCTGAACAATATCACCATCAAGGATAAGTACCCCATTCCCGTGATTGACGAACTACTGGATGAATTACATGGTGCCAAGTACTTCTCCAAATTGGATCTCCGTTCAGGATACCATCAAATTCGGGTGCATTCGGATGACATCCACAAGACTACCTTCCGCACTCATGAAGGACACTACGAGTTCCTTGTCATGCCCTTTGGCCTCTCTAACGCTCCCGCTACCTTTCAAAGCCTTATGAACGATTTGTTCCGTCCCCACCTTCGCAAATTTATCTTAGTCTTTTTTGACGACATTTTGATCTATAGCCGCACCTGGGCCGACCACTTGCATCACCTCACAACTACCCTTCAAATTTTGTTGGCTAACAAACTGTTTGCCAAGCAATCCAAATGTCGTTTCGAGGTCCTACAAGTGGATTACCTTGGTCACTTAATCTCACACGAGGGGGTCGACGTTGAACCATCCAAAGTTCAATCCGTATTGGCCTGGCCAACACCCACTACAGTCAAGGGGGTCCGCGGGTTCCTCGGGTTGGCAGGGTATTACCGCAAATTTATTCGTGGGTTTGGAGGAATTGCCGCACCACTCAACCGCCTTCTCACAAAGGAGGGATTTCATTGGACTCTCGACGCCAACACCGCTTTTCTCCAACTCAAAGAGGCTCTCACTTCTCCACCAGTCCTACGGTTACCTGACTTTTCTCAACCATTTGTTATTGAATGTGATGCTTGCGGGGTCGGAATTGGTGCTATCTTGATACAACAAGACCGACCAGTTGCATTCTTTAGCCAAGCCCTCAAGGGCTCCTCCCTTTCTCTCTCCACATACGACAAGAAAATGTTAGCCGTGGTGAAGGCGGTCCGTAAATGGCGACCGTATCTCCTAGGCAAGCCATTTATCGTCCGCACCGACCATAAGAGTTTAAAATTTCTTCTCGAGCAACGCATCACAACGCCAACCCAAACCCGTTGGTTGCCTAAACTCTTGGGCTACGATTACACCATACAATACAAAAAGGGATGAGACAACCAAGGTGCCGACGCTCTCTCCCGTGTGGCTGAGCTTGAATTTTCAGCAATTTCCTTGCCCACACCCAGCTGGTGGGCTCGTCTCCAACAAGATGTTCGGACCGACCCTTTCTACACCCAGTTAGAAGCCTCCTTACTAGCCCCTGGATCCCATGCTTACACCAAACGAGATGGAGTATGGTTTAAGAAAGGAAGGATCTTTTTGAGCCCCACTTCCTCCCTATTGGTTGATATCTTGACGGACTGTCACTCGTCCCCCACCGGCGGTCACTTCGGTTATCACAAGACTCTCAACCGTGTCAAGGCCTGCTTCTCATGGCCCAATGTGCGTGCCATTATCAAGGACCACATTAAACAGTGCGATACTTGCCAACGCTGCAAAGCCGACTGCCTTAGCCCCGCTGGGCTACTAGAACCACTTCCCATTCCGACTCGTGTTTGGTCCGACATTTCCATGGACTTCATCGAAGGGCTTCCTCGTCAGGTGGTAAGACTGTGATTATGGTAGTCGCGGACCGCTTGTCCAAATATAGCCACTTTATACCTCTCAGCCACCCATTCACAGCATCTTCCATCGCCCGGGCCTTCATCCAAAACGTGGTCAACCTCCATGGCATTCCAACATCCATTGTCAGCGACCGAGATAAGGTTTTCATCAGTTTGTTCTGGTGCACTCTATTTCAACTGCAAGGTACGCAACTCTGTATGAGTTCCAGCTATCATCCCCAATCGGACGGACAAACGAAAGTAGTCAACCGTGTACTGGAGCAATATCTTCGTTGTTACACCCATAACCAGCCCAAGATGTGGGTCGAGTGGCTCGCGTGGGCCGAGTACAGCTACAACACGGCAGTCCATACATCCAAAAAACTCTCCCTTTGAAGCAGTGTATGGACTTCCGCCACCCAATCTGTTGTCTTACATTCCAGGCACAACCAAAGTTCAAGCGGTTGATGACCATTTTCGCGACCGTGACTCCATTCTCCTTGACTTGCGTCACAATTTGGCAAACGCGCAGTCTTGCATGAAAGCCAAAGCCGATCGCCATCGTCGAGAAGTTGAGTTTCAAGTAGGGGATTACGTCTTCTTAAAACTACAGCCTTACCGACAAGCTAGTATCGCATTCCGAAGTTCCCACAAACTCGCACCACGGTTCTTCGGACCCTTCAAGGTTCTAGCTCGGGTTGGATCGGTCGCCTATCGCCTCGAGCTACCGGCAGATTCACAATGTCTTCCACGTCAGTCTCCTCAAGCTCAAGCACGGACCCGCCCTTCCACCTCCTTCCCTTCCGGCCTCCCTGACCGCTCTAGCAACAGATACGTTCCAACCCCTTCCGCAACCCAAGAAGATCCTAGGCCGCCGTGTAATCCGCAAGGGCACATATCGTCCGAAGACAGAAATATTAGTCCAATGGCAAGGTGGGCCCCGCGAAGACGCCACCTGGGAGAACCAATGGCGCTTTTCCAAGTCCTATCCAAATTTCGACCTCACCATTGTGGGCAAGGATGTTTCTAGCGGTGGGGATTGATAAGTGCACGAACCCACCAACCTATTTTCATGCAACCACCTATCCACTATCTTATCCATATTCCACATAGTTACCCACTTTGCATGCATATAGCTAGTAGTTCCATATTATTACTTAGTAGTTCCATATTATTAGCTAGTCAACTAGTAGTTCCACATTGTTAGGCATGAGTTTACCCATTTTGCATGCATATAGCTAGTAGTTCCCTATTGTTAGGCATGTAGTTAGTTGATTAGTTTTTCCTTTCCAGTATGTATGCATAAGAGTTGTATGGCTATAAATATAGCTGAGGTAGTTAATAAAATCATCAACTTTTCTCCAGAATACACTTTCTCTCTCTAGTTACTCTCTCTCTCTCTCTCTTCCCTCTTTTTCCCTTCTAGTGCTCTTGGGTTCAACTGTAACACACCGGACTATGAAAACACACCTGTTCGTGTTTTATTCAGTGATAGAACTAGGCTGACTTGGTTTGATTAGAGCTAGGACGAGGGCAGGCCCGGCTCAGAAAACTAGAACGAATGGCTCTGGCCAGGTAGTTCGCCTTATGCAGTGTTCAGCTGCCAAGAAAGAATGAGAAAGGATGGTAAAATTAATTTTTTAGCAACTTTTTTGCTGTTCAATTACTAAAAAAGTAGTGGATTCTAGACTTCAAATTTTTTCCCTGGGATTTATTTTCCTTCAAATCATATTCTACCAAATTCACAAGATTATGCGTCGCGGGAAAATCTTATAATTTATATTTAGACTGTAATAATTATTAAATTAATTTTTATTATTTTTCACCCTCATTTGAAATTTTTTATTTTGTATTAATTTTTTGGGTTATTAGTTCGTTTCACCAAGAGATTTTAGAAAGAATATAAAATTATGTTAAAAATAAAAAAATTCATACAAGACGAAAATTAACAAAAATGTGATATATTTTAGTTTATTGTGAACTTTTTTTTATCTTTTGGATAGAATTTTATATTTTTAGATTGTTTTTATTGAGATGAACTAAAACTCCAAAAACATTGATAAAAAATATTTGGATAAAATAAAAAATATTTAATTTAGTTAATTACAACGGTACACTAAGCGGTTCAAATGCTACATATGTGTTTTAAGGTACACTATTGTATTTAGACTTCCTTATTTTCTTTTTACGTAGTTTAATATATATCAGAACTACAGTGATACATGTGTTATACATATTTAATATATTATATTCACATTTTATATAACGGGTAGAAGTGAAAGTCGCTAAGAACTGGACATTTGTTACTCTAGCGTATTTAATATATTATGTATATATCTAACTACATCTAATATATCTATTCTATTATATTTATATATGATATGCATAGTTAATATATCAAATATATATTATTTCTCTTGTTAGTTTTGTTAGTGAAATGAAAGTATATGTTTATCTTGTTATTTGTTTAACTTGGTTGATTGAAAATACATGATTTTTTTTTCTTGATTTAAACTTTCGTGACAGTATTTTAATTTTTATGAAGGAGTTTCATGATGGTTCAAAGGAGAAAGTTTGAGAATATATGCTCTCACAATTAATTTTGTTCACAATTAATTATTGAATTCAGAAAAAAAAATCCGTTGTTATTTTTTGTGACAAATGAACAAGTAAATTTTTATTTTTCTACAAGATTCTTTTGGCAAATGAGCACACACAAGAAAATAGATTTCTTTTTCTTTTACTTTACTTTACTTCACTTCACATTTCTTGAGAACAACTTTCTTGTACAACTTTTTCGACAACCGTTCTGTTCAGTTGGCAAGAAAAAATAGGAAAACAAGTTTTCCTGTAATTTTTTTGGTGTTCTTTTATTAAGAAAGTAATGCGTCCCAAATTTGAAATTTTTTCACTGCGATTTACTTTCCTCTAAATTATATCATGCTAAATTCACAGTATTATGTGTTGCGAGAAAATCTTAAGATTTCTATTTAGACTGTTGTAATTATTAAATTAGTGTCTTATTATTTTTTTCTTTGTTATTTAACTTTTTTGTTTTGCATCTATTCTTTTTTAGGTTATTGGTTCGTCTGGACAATAAATTTTAAAAATATATAATATTATATCCAAAAATAAATAAAAAATAATCAAAACATGGTTTATTTTAGTTTATTTTTCATACTTCGTGAAATTGTTTTAATTTTTGGACATCATGTTATATTTTAAAAAAAAAATATTTCATCGAGATAAACTAATATTTTGTAAAATATATATTAAAAATAAAAAATCCAAAAAATGAATAAAAATAAAATATAATTAATTTAGTTAAGTATAACAGTACACCAACTATATATGTGTTTTAAACTATACTGTGTTTAGGATAAATTATTTTCTTTTTACACGGTAGAATATATACTAGAGCTTATGTAGCATCTTTAGTTCAGTTTTCTCAAAAAACTTCAATTGGTACACGCAAGAAATAGGCCAATTCGGCAGCTTTTTGTTCAATTTCTCGTGGAGTAAAATTCTCATCAGTACGAGTCAAGGGAATGGCTACCTGGCCTCGGAGCGAGACTCCATCCATATCCCTTGGTTATTCTTAATTTTCCATTCTATCATTTGTTTGACAGCTTAAACTAGGCTCCACTTTAGATGGGTTTTCGGTCTTAATCAAGGTAGGTCAAGGGTGCGTCGGAACGGTCGGTAGCTGCTTAGTCTCATCCGAGAGTCTAATCTCTTTGTGCTGCTTTTTTTCTTTGAAAAAAAACAGAGAGAGAAGGGGGTCGATTTAGGCTCCTTCCCTTCCACTGCATAGCTGCGCTAGCAGGTACTACGAACCCTCTGTCCCACGCATCTAACCAGCTCCAACTATATATGTGTTTTAAACTATACTGTGTTTAGGATAAATTATTTTCTTTTTACACGGTAGAATATATACTAGAGCTACAGTGCTACATATATTATACATATTTAATTTATTAATTCATATATTATATTTTATACAACGGGTTAAAAGTGAAAGTCACCAAAATTAAGCATACGTTAGTCTTATGTATTTAATATATTACATGTTTAAGTATATATAATATGTTATATACATAAAATATTTCTATTCTATTATACTTATATATAATATACATATCAAATACATATTATTTCTCCATTAGTAGAATTAAAGTATATATTTATCTTGTTATAATTTGTTTAACTTGGTAGAACAAAAATACATATTTTTTTTTCTTAATTAGAACTTGTGATCTAACTTGCATGACAACATTTTGATTTTTATTAAGGAGTTTCATGATAGTTGAAAGGATAAATTTTAAAAATATATGCTCTCAAAATTAATTTTCTTCGTAGCTAATCGTTGAATTCATAAAAAATAAATTTCCATTGTTTTCTTTTTCTTGACAAGTGAATTTTTATTTTCTCCTACAACATTCGTTTGTCAAATGAACATACACAAGAAAATAGATGTCATTTTTTTAATTTCAATTCACTTTATTATTTTTGGGAATAACTTTCTTGCACAACTTTACTAACAACTTAACATAGCCTTAGGGTTTGGAGTTTAGGGTATGTTGTCTAAGAGCATCCACATCAATCTCTCTAATTAATTCTTTCTTCTCTATTTTGAGAAACAATTCTTTTAGATATATTTCACATCAAGCTCTCTAGATGTCCTTTCTACTTTATGAATACTATAGTGACTCCTTATATTTGAGAAGACTACAAAATTGAAACTGATCATTATTCACCCTATTTTTAAAGTATGATGCATGAGACATTAAAAAATGTGACTCTCTAAAGTAGAAAAAAGTAAACATTTTTCCCTAATTTAGTTTAAAAATATAGAGAAACTGATGTAAATGCTCTAAGATTTGGGGTTTAGGGGTGGGTATAAGGTCGAGGGTTTTGGGAATAGCATTTATGGTTTAAGATTTAGGGTATATTGTTTTTTAAGATTTAGGGTATATACGGCAGATCGTCGAGGTGAGTGAGCAAGTGGTAAAGCAATAAAGAAACTCTAAATAATTATTCACAGTCGTATCTTGGCCGGAACGATAGGTACTCCAATGTGCCTTGTTTTGACTTTGATACGTCTTGTACTAGGCGGTAATGTACAAAAAAATTGATACACATAAGTATAGATGATCAAGGCAAACTTGTACATTAATATCTATTCGAAGAAAGGATAAAACATAAAATCTAAGGGGTAAAATATAAAATCTACTGGTAGTTTTTCTGCAATTAATTAGATGAAGAAATAAATTTTCTCATGCAAAAACTTATATTCGGTGAGGAAATTTTATCAACACCTATTAGTTTCAAATAATCTGGGTGATGAAATAAGTTTCCTCACAGAATAACTTTTCTTTTTATAAATTGTGTTACAAAACAAGTTTCCTCACGCAAAATATTTTTTTTGTGAGAACCTTTTTTGTCACATATTTGTTTCTGTGGACTCTGGAATTCAATTTAGACTTCTCGGGTTGATGTATTGAATCTTCTTGATTGTCCTACAAAACACTCAACACTAAATTAGTGCCTACCGGGGTTGGATCTCCGGTGGGCACTCTGACGATCAAGTTAGCCTTTTAGGAAGAGTAAAAGCAACTTGAAAGTATAGTTTAGCATGAGCTTGCAACTGTCCGCCAGTAATAGGAATGCCCTTGGAGTATTTATAGAGTAGGAATCCAACTGTCCGCCAGTAACTTCGGCCCAGTATATAGGTCATGATCCGGAGATCACGGAGGCACTTGCACGTTCCCTTAGAAAGGGAGAACATGTCTTCGCATTCAGGGATCGAGCGTATAGTGTTTTTAGACGCCCTGGCCGAGAAACAGAGGAAGGGGACTCTTTGGCCGAGCCATGAATGCCGAGCATAGATTAATCGAAGATTGGTGCGAAATGTGAAGGTCACCGGTCGGAAAGGCCGAGATCAAACTTGGGCCGACAGGTCGTCCGGCCCAATAGTCGAAGATTCGTAGCGGCGATTTTGGGTCGTGCCGACCTCTGGAATACGATGTGGATGGTTATGGGCCGGGGTCCACTATCTAGTATTTCAACGTACTACAATAGCCCCTCAACCCCTTCATATCAAAGCTGGTAGTGGGAGGGGTTGATCTTCTGTAGATGGGAGCCTATTGTTCGGCCATGAATATCGACGCATGACAGCCGTCAGCTCCACAGATCTTGACACGCGTCGCTCCATCCGACGGTCGGAAACGAAGCGTCTCATCTTCCCGCGTGTGATGCTTGGACTTCCGAACCAGCCTATAAATAGGGGGTTGTTAGGAGAGAGAATGTCTTTTACCATTTTCGTATTACTCCGCCAGAGCTCTCAACTTCTTTCAGGGATAACTTTGCATCAGATTTTTCCTCCACAATCGTGCAAAAATGTATGATTTACTTAGGCCCTTTTCGTTTCTTGAAGTCGAATCTTTCATGCGTATCTGTTTCCTATTTCTGTATGTTTCGTAGATTCTTAGCGTAGGTCTCTGTTTTCCTCTACGGAGTGTAAGTTTGACATAGAGGCCGAGGTCCGTAATACTGGTCGACGACCATGAGAGTGGCCAAGGGGTTTTATACTCGGCCGAACCCCTATTGGACTTAGTTGAGTGATCTTGCCTTAGCAATTCTTTTGACACCCGTGCACTTCTTAATAGGATGTCCGAACCCGACGTGGATTCAGCCCTGGCATCGTCTTCTGACGCCGGGGCCAAGTGGTTCATCTGTACTACTGAGCGGTGAAGTAACGCCACAGATAGCGAGGAACCGTTACACGCGTTTCTTCGATGACCCTGAAAGCCTTGCCGACTTTCGCCAGACCTACGGCATTCTTGAGAATGTAAAAATTAGCTTAGTTCAGCCGGACGAGAGCCCGGTTTCCAACGACTACCAAATCATCCTCCCTCTGATGGCGATCATCGAAGGAGGCGTAAGGTTTCCCTTTCACCCGTTCCTATATTGAATACCCTTCAACTGACCCCTTCCCAAGTAACCATTAACTTCTACCGCATAGTAATGGGGGTTATAGAGTTGAAGGAGAGGTACAACCTAGCCTTCGAGGTCCAAGATCTGTTCGGCCTCTACTTCGTCAGTGAGAACAAAGTCTCCAAGAATAAGTTCCTTGGGAGCCGGGCCGGGCCGGGCAGAGATAACTTATCAAAGGGCTGCCGGACTTCGACAAGTATGTGAATGACTTTATTTGCGTCAGTGGGGAGTTTGAGTACGCACTCGGCGAGTTCCGATTTCACCCAATCCCTAGAGTAGCAGGGTATGCAGGTATCATTTTTGTGCCAACTTCAGTTTTTTATTTTAATCATCATCATTTCTTTCTGCAGGAAGAGAGGTGGTGTTACAGCTGAAGGGTTGAGCATCGCGAGCGCGAATTGACCGAGCGCTTGCTTTCCGGAGGAGGCATCGGCATTGCACGGTATTGTTAGGGTACGTTGATTCGTAAATGATGTGGACATCAAGGCTACAACCAGCAATCCTACCAATGATCCAATGCACATTCCAATTGGGCCAGTAACGAGGGCGAGAGCAAGAAGGTTCAAGGAGGCGCTGAACAATTTTACTCGAAGAATTCTACAACAAGGTGAAGGGTTCACTATGGCCGAAGGTGAACAAAGGCTGGTCGTGTGCATCAAAGTGGAGCAAGAATCAGTCCAGTAGACTGGGTAGCGCTCCCCCAAAAAGGGTGTAGCGCTACCGAAGTGTTATGTTGCGTTTTTAGGGTTTTTTTCTACGTATTAGGGTTTTCCTAGTGTGTTTAGGTTTTCTTTTGGGCTTATTTCTTTTGGGCTTCTCATTATATAAGGATTATGAGGCCGAATTTGAAAAAGAACTATTAATGATGGAATAAACTTTGGAGTGTTCTTCTTGAGTTCTTGAAGAGACTTTTTCGAACTTATCAAGGGATTCCTTGTGGCGTTCATCCGACTTATCAAACGGATCTCACATCCCCGTTTGTGGCGTCTTCATCATACCAAGGTTCTTGCTTCGCTAAGCAACGGGTCGCGGTTCCATACAAATTTGGTAATTCTTTTCGTTTATGAAATCATATTTGATATCGGGTTATTGTCACGGGTTGACTTGGTTCGTATTAGTTGGTATCAGAGCGAAGGTTATCAGGTTTGCCTATCCTAGTTTTTAATTATTTCGTGTCAATTCGTGTCTTGTTCAAGATTGCAGAATCTTAAATTCGTGCTTCTAGTCGTGTGTTCTATATATTCCTTCTATTCATGCTTATTCCTACATCTTGGTTTCTTATTGTCGTAATTGTTTGACAAAAAAAAAAAAAAGAAGAAGATCAAAAGTAAGAGAAATTCATGAATTTGATACGATCAACTTCAAACAACCATATCTTTTGATCCGTGAAGAGTTACGGAAGCCATAAGCACTCAAATCAAAGCTTATTACGAGATCTACACTTTCCTTTGTGTTCCAGCCCGAAATCTTTTTAGTTTTCATCAGTTTCAGAGTCGTATAAGTTTCTTGGCGTCATTTATTTTCAGTTTCTTGAGATTCTTGTTTTCTAGTTGCTCTTGTTCTTGTACAATTTCTTGAGATTCTTGTTTTCTTATTTCTTGAACCTATTGCTGGTTGGAATAAAACAAGGATGTGTCTTGATTTAGTTCTGGAAACCACTAAAAAAAAAATTAGAACCAGTAAGAACGAAAGAAATTGTTTTTTTTTTCGGAATTTTTTTTTCTATTTGTTTTGTAACATTGTTTTGCAGGCGTTAAGTCATGTCTAACGGTAAGGGAACGGATACAACGGAGGAAGTGCCTATTGTGTCTAATCTGCAGATGCAAGCACTCATGGGGGAGTTTAGGCGGATAATGAGGGGAGAACTGGAACAAATTAATGAGAGGTTAGACCGGGTGGAAGATAGAACGCATAGGGGACAAAATGAACGACAGGATCTACAAATTGGTCCTAACGTTCCTAGAAGAAACCGGGTGCATAGGAGAGGAGCGGAAGAAGAGGAGTCTGACGGTGATAGGTTTGAGGATGATTTTGATAGACTAACCGTGGACGGTCATAGGGAGTACGGCCGGGATAGAGGAATGAGGAATCGGGGGGATAACAACTTGGGAGGTATCAAGATGAAGATTCCAGAATTTCAAGGCAAAAGTGATCCCGAAGCATACCTTGAATGGGAAAAGAAGATTGAGTGGGTGTTCGATTGTCACAACTACTCCGAAACTCAGAAGGTAAAGCTTGCTGCCATTGAGTTTACGGATTATGCTATTGTGTGGTGGGATCAAATTTGTGTTACTAGGCGACGGAATGGGGAACGTCCCATTAAAACTTGGGATGAAATGAAAAGATTGATGAAGCGGTGGTTTGTACCAAGTCACTACTACCGGGAGCTATTCCTCAAGCTTCAAGGTCTTCAGCAAGGCAATCAAAGTGTTGATGAGTATTTCAAGGAGATGGAGATGGCAATGATAAGGGCTAATGTTGAGGAGGATCGGGAAGCAACCATGGCTCGATTCTTGAATGGGCTCAACTGGGAGATTGCCAACCCAATTGAGCTCCATCATTATGTGGAGGTGGAGGATTTGGTACACATGGCGATCAAGGTTGAGCGGCAACTCAAGAGAGGGGGTACAAGGCCACGCCTAGCTCCATACAACGCAAGTTCTAGTTCAACGCCTTGGACACCGGGTTTCCCAAGGAAAGAAGACAATTCATCCACTTCCCAGGCCAAATTTGAGCACAAACCGGCCACTACGAACACAACTCCTCAAGATACTTCGTCCACGACTACGACTCGTTCTAGTGATATCAAATGTTTTAGATGTCAAGGAAGAGGGCACATCGCTAGTCAATGCCCAAACAAGCAAGTTATGGTAATCCGGGATAATGGCGAGATTGAGTCAGAAAACGAAGAGGATGTGGGTGACATGCCTCTAGTTGAGGACGCTTCTGAGGGAGAAGAAGAGTTTGGTGCAGAGCATGGAGTGATGCTTGGATTGGTTACACGGCGAGCCTTAAGCTTGCTAATCCTTTAACTCCTTTGGATTTATCGCCTTTACCAATGTCTGAGCATGTGAATTTAGATGGCAAGAAGAAGGCTGAATTTGTAAAGCAGCTGCATGAAAAGGCAAGGTTCAACATTGAGAGACGAACTGAGCAATACATCAAGCAAGCTAACAAGGGTCGTCACAAGCTGATTTTTGAGCCCGGAGATTGGGTATGGTTGCACATGCGCAAGGAGCGGTTTCCAACACAGAGGCGTTCTAAATTGCTGCCTCGTGGAGACGGACCTTTCCAAGTGTTGGAACGGATCAACGACAACGCCTACAAGCTTGACTTGCCTGGTGAGTACAATGTTAGTGCTACTTTCAATGTTACTGATTTGAGTCCTTTTGATGTAGGTGATGATTTGAGGACAAATCCTTTTCAAGAGGGGGGGAATGATGTGGACATCAAGGCTACAACCAGCAATCCTACCAATGATCCAATGCACATTCCGATTGGGCCAGTAACGAGGGCGAGAGCAAGAAGGTTCAAGGAGGCGCTGAACAATTTTACTCGAAGAATTCTACAACAAGGTGAAGGGTTCACTATGGCCGAAGGTGAACAAAGGCTGGTCGTGTGCATCAAAGTGGAGCAAGAATCAGTCCAGTAGACTGGGTAGCGCTCCCCCAAAAAGGGTGTAGCGCTACCGAAGTGTTATGTTGCGTTTTTAGGGTTTTTTTCTACGTATTAGGGTTTTCCTAGTGTGTTTAGGTTTTCTTTTGGGCTTATTTCTTTTGGGCTTCTCATTATATAAGGATTATGAGGCCGAATTTGAAAAAGAACTATTAATGATGGAATAAACTTTGGAGTGTTCTTCTTGAGTTCTTGAAGAGACTTTTTCGAGCTTATCAAGGGATTCCTTGTGGCGTTCATCCGACTTATCAAACGGATCTCACATCCCCGTTTGTGGCGTCTTCATCATACCAAGGTTCTTGCTTCGCTAAGCAACGGGTCGCGGTTCCATACAAATTTGGTAATTCTTTTCGTTTATGAAATCATATTTGATATCGAACCATTGTCACGGGTTGACTTGGTTCGTATCAGTAAAGGTCAAAACTTAAGGCGCGAGGGGATTCCAGCAGCAGCACCGAATCCGAAGTCGGAAAGGGGGGATCGTGCGAACTGAAAGCCATGATAGACCATCAGCGACGCAGCTTGCCCGAAGACTCTAGTCATTCGCGCATCAGCTCACTGCTTGGCATCATTTGAGAGCCGAGAGAAGAGAGCACGCCGGAGACTGTCGTTGCCATATCCTCAAGTACCGATACCTCTGACTTTTCCTCGGGTTACAGTCCATCTCCCAGTGTTAGTGACGCGGAGCTAAGAGAGATACTTGCAGACATCGACCGAATGTCGCGCAAGGAAAAGGAGCCCCCGACCCTGAAGTTGGCAGCCGGTCCCTCCAGCGGACCGCGTAGAGAACGGTCGGATCCGCATAAAAGAAAGGGCGCGAAAGGGCCCGAACAACAGAAGAACAAACAGAAGAAAGGAGACGCTCGCCCGACTGAGATGGGCGCTTAGTGGAGCCGCCCCTCCGCAATCACTTCCGCCGACGGCAACTCCGCTTGTTGCCGTTACCGATGCTGGCCAACCATTCGTTGTCCGTCGAGGACTCAGTGGGCATGACTCGACATGCGGCCTTCGCTCTGGCTGAAGGCGCGCTACTGCCAAAAGATGCTGACAACCTACCAAAGAACTTGGAGGCAGCATTTTCCGAGCTAGCTAAGCTCATTGTGAAAGTAAGTTCATCTGTACTTGTTAATTTTCTGTTGTCATGGTTATTGCAATGTTCATCCTTTACTTATCGTCTTATGTCTGTGATACAGTCCTGCCAGCACCTGGTCTCACTGAAGGCTGGGCTTCTTAGAAGTGCCAATCAGACCCGGTCCCTTCGGGCACTTCATGAGAAATAACAAAAAGAGAAGACCCATATGCGAGAGCAAAGGAATGCTGCTCGGACCGCAGTTGCCAAGGCCGAATAGAACGCCAAAGCATTGGCGAAGGTTTTGGAAGAGAAGGACGCCGAGATGTCCAAGAAAGTGGACGAGGTGGACTCCAGGGGTTATGATGACGGCTATGCTGAGGCCGAGGGGAAATACCAGAAAGAGATGGAGAGGATCAATGCCGAGCTCGCCGATCTTCTTCAAAATACCTTTAGAGACGGCTGGCTACTGGCTTTGAAGGAGGCACAGGTGCTAGAGGGATCTTCGCTGTATGAGAAGATCCCCAGATATAATGAACATGTAGGCCCTGCTGAATCCGCCATCCAAAGCTCAGCCAAGCCCTTGTCCCCAGCCAAACAATTGGTTCCTGCGGATGCTGCAAGATTCGTCAAAGACGGGGCTCCAGCATCTGAAGTGAGGGTAGTTGATCCACCAGCTCCTGAGTGAGCTCAGGCTACGTAATCGTCGTAGTCCTCTTTTCATTTCTTGTTTTGTAATCATTGTAACCCTTGTCTTGTTTCGAACATATTTTCGGATTTATGAAGATGTTTTCGTTTTTATGATTTCTATGAATGTCGTGGTCTGTTTGTGAAATGAGGATACAGCAATCCAACGGTCGTCGGTCTATGCCGATTTATTTTGCTTCTATAGTAGCCCTATTGTTAAGTAATACCAAGTCATAACTCAGTGTTGTATTGTCCATCGTGAGAGAGTGGCACACTACCGAGTGCTAAAATTTGGAGAAAGTGTTTAACCTTTCACATGTAGGCAACCATACATACGCTAGTTGTAGCGTCCGGCTTATTGACCGAGCACAACGGATTATCAAAAAATCATCAGAAAATAATAGAAGGCCATTGGCCGTACACCAAGTCGTTGCTATAATAGAAGGCCGTAAGCCTTACAAATGAAGAAAAACAATTGACTTAATTGGAGGCTCAAGGCCACACAGTCTAGAGCAAGATAAACAAGGAAATCGACGTAAATGGGGGGCCAAAGGCCGCATACTTTTTAAAAGAAGATGAAAACAAATGACTAAAGAGTACTTCGTGGACCCGCAATCCAGTGATAATACTTTCTCAAATTGTGAGCGTTCCAGGGTCGGGGGACAGGAGTTCCATCCAGGTCTTCTAATTTGTAAGAGGCGACCCTAACAATCTTGATCACTCGGTAGAGACCTTCCCAATTAGGATCGAGCTTATTTGTCCGTTTTGCACCGACGACCTTTTCGGAGGACGATATTGTCCGGTTTAAATGATCTGGGATGGACCCTCGCGTTATAGCCCTGGGACATCATTTGCTGATATGCCGCGATTCAAATCCGAGCGGCTTCCCTCTGTTCTTCGGCCTCATCTAGCATAGTTAACAATGCTTTGTCGTTAGTATCCGAGTGGAATTCCTCAGTTCGCATTGTGGGAAGGCCGGCTTCAAGCGTGGCGTTCGTCCGGTTGATCGGCGTGGTGTTGTTCGATATGCCCAAAGGACACTATAGAGTTCTTCAGCCCATTTGCCCTTGACTGACAGTAATCATTTCTTAATTCCGCCAAGTAGGATTTTATTCAAGGCCTCGGATTGGCCGTTACACTGAGGGTATGACAGTGTTGAATTGAAGAATCGTATCCTGTGCTCGGCGCAGAAGTTGGTAAATAGATCCCCTACGAATTGCGTGCCGTTGTCAGAAATGAAAGCATAGGGGACGCCGAACCTTGAAATGATATTCCGCCAAACGAACCTCTTGACATCTTTGTCTTCAATTTTAACCAAGGGTTCGGCCTCGACCCATTTGGTGAAGTAGTCGGTAGCCGTAATCAGAAACTTAAAGCCGCAAGGAGCCATACAAAATTTTCCGACTATATCCAGCCCCAATTGTGAGAATGTCCATGGACTGGATAGGGGGTTGAGTTGTTCGGCTGGCTGGTGTATGAGTGGAGAGAACCTCTGACATTGGTCGCAACTCTTGACCATCTGATCGGCCTCGTTTTTCATGTTCGGCCACTAATACCCTTGAGTGAGAGCTCAGTGTACAAGCGATCGTCCTCCCGAATGATATCCACAGCTGCTAGAATGCAACTCATGGAGTATAGTGCTAGTTTGCTTCGAGTGCACACATAACAAATAAGGTGCCAAGTACGCCATCTGGTAAAGTTTGTTTTCGGGTCCTAGTCAGAACTGGGCGGCTTTGTGGATGATCTTGTGTGATCCCTTCGGTCCTCCAGTAAAGTTTCGTCCCAGAGGTATGATATAATTGGATCCATCCAACTGGGATCCTGTGAGATGCAATTGACTTCCACGTTAACTGCAGGTTTTTCAATGCTTGGCTGTGGGAGGACATTGACAGAGACAGTCCTCTGCCCCCCATCATCTATTGAAAAACTGCGAAACCGTTGGGTGGACTGTCGTACGGCGGTTAGTTAGCGGGACATTCGGTCGTCGTCGGCTTCATATTTTTCTGACAATTGGTGAATGACCAGCTGAGAGTCACTGTAACCCCTAATTTGCTCGGCGCCGAGGTCTTCTGCGAAACGGAGGCCGCCTAGTACGGCCTCGTTGTTAGAAGCGAGGAACTTGAGCTGGATGGCCATTTCATGGAGAATTCCCTCGGGCGAAATCAGAACGACTCCGGCTCCTGAACCATGAGTGTAGGAGGAGCCGTCCACAAACATTCTCCAGAAGTTGCCGTGCAGGAGTCGCCAAGGTGGCGATTCAGTGGATTCTTTATTCGGCAATGAGCAGGTACCTTTGGTGTTCAGTGTGAATTTGGCAATGAAATCTGCGAGCACTTGTCCTTTGATTGCCGTCCTCGGCTGGTACTGGATGTCAAAGTTAGCCAATTCCACGGCCCACTTTGAAATACGATTAGAAAGATCAGCCTTGCGGAACAAGCTCTTCAGGGGCTGTTGCGTCAGAACCGTAATGGGGTGCGCTTGAAAATATGGCGCGAGTTTGCGGGCGGTAGAGACTAGCGCCAGTGCGAGTTTCTCCAAAGGTAGGTATCTAGTATCAGCACTGAACAGTGTTTTACTGGTATAGTAAATTGGGATATGTACTCGGTCCTCCTGTTGGACAAGAACAGAACTGACCGCATGTGGGGACACGGCCAGATAAATGAACAGAGGCTCCTTATTGTTGGGTGTTGAGAGTAATGGGGCGGAAGATAAGTAGGTCTTCAGATCATGCAGTGCTCGGTCACATTTCGGGGTCCAATCAAAACTCTTTCAGCTACATTTCTTTAACAGCGTGAAGAAGGGCCGACATTTATCTAAGGATTGGCTGATGAATCTATTAAGAGCAGCAGCCATTCCTGTTAATTTTTGAATGTCTTTGATTGTGTATGACGCCTCCAGTTTGTTGATTGCACTGATCAGATTTGGGTCGGCCTCGATTCTCCGTCTTGTGACCAGATAACCCAAAAATTTCCTAGAACCGACGCCGAAAGCGCATTTCTCGGCGTTAAGACGGAGTTTGTGTTCCTTCAGAATGTTGAACACCTCCTGCAAGTGTGTGAGGTGTCCGGTTTCAAACTTGCTTTTGACCACCAAGTCGTCAATGTAGGCCTCCATCATGTCGCCGATCTACTTGCTGAACATTTTAGTGACCATCCGTTGATATGTCGCCCCCGCGTTCTTGAGGCCGAAGGGCATTACTCTGTGTAGCAAAATAACCCGCGGGGACTGATGAAAGCAGTTTTTTCCATGTCTGACCCTTGCATAGCGATCTAATGGTATCCACGGTACGCATCCATGAAACTAAACCGAGCATGCCCAGAGGTGGCGTCTACAAGGCGATCGATTCTCAACACGGGGAAGCAGTCCTTCGGGCAGGCATCAGTGAGGTTCGTGTAGTCTACACAGACGCGCCATTTGCCATTTTTCTTTCTCACGACCATCGCGTTTGCTAGCCAAGTGGGGTACTGAACTTCCTGAATTGCCCCGGCTTCCAACAGACGGTTGACTTCCTCAATGATTGCGTCGGTATGGATCGTAGCTGACCTTCGAGGCTTCTGTATAACGGCTCGGTGAAATTTGTCGACATTGAGGGAATGACAGATAAAATCAGGGTCGATGCCCGGCATCTCATACGGCGTCCAAGCGAACACCTCTATGTTTTTCTTAAAGAAGCTGGTCATGGCCTCCCGTTCGACGGGTGATAAGGTGGATCCCAACAGAAATGTCCTGTCATTGTTTAAGTCGTAGGCCGCTACAGTGATCGGGTCTTCTACCGCTTTTTCCGCAGCCGGCATGCCGACGTCGTCAAGTAGAGGGGCGTCTGGCACTTCCACCCATTGGACCTGTGCTGGGCAAACCTTGCTTTTTATTGCTGTCACGTAGCATTTTTTGGCAGCCAACTGATCGCCTAACACTTCCTCAGGCTCCCATGTCCCATTGAAGCGGAGGACTTGGTGGTAAGTGGAGGCTACGGCCCCAAGTTTGTGCAACCAAACGCGACCGACGATAATGTTGTAGGGACTCAGCACATTGACAACTACGAATTCGACTTCTACGGTCCTTGAGCCTGTACGGATAGGGAGCTTGATTTTATCAAGCGGCCAGATAGAAGCCAAGTTGAATCCCACCAGTGGTACCTCGGTGGGTTCAAGATCCGTATCTCGCAAGTGTAGCGCTTTGAACAAGGAATAGTACATGACCTTGGAAGAACTCCCTTGATCAACCAGTATTCGGCGGACCAATGAATTGCCGAGGGTGAGAGAGACGACCAGCGTCATTGTGTGGCATTTGGAGGCGTAACAGATCTTGATCGGAGACGAGAGGCTGCCCCCGGACTGGTTGTCAAGATGTGGACATTTGACTCCTGTACTTACAGACATAATTTGTTTTCCGCTCGCCGCACGTTTGATTTCGACCTGAAGGTTATCCTCTACAACCGCGTCCACCATCCCATGGATGACGTCGATGACTCTAACTTCGCCACTGTTCTCTTTCTCAAGTTCTGATTGAGATCCGGCTAGCGTCTTTTCTTCGTTTATGAATTCCTTGAGATGGCCCTGTGATACCAACCATTCAAGGAAATCCCTCCATGCTCGGCATCGTTTGGTCTGCGGTAAGGAGAGTCCGGCATTTTTCGAAGTTCACCCAGTGGCCTCCTCGGCCATTCGAAGTACGGCTCGTGCTAGATCTTCTTAAGGATCTCGTATGTTGGGATTTTGAAGATTGTTTTTACGGCAGCAAAATCGTGGGGGCGAGGGCCCTTGTTTCTTCCAGAGGATACCATTTTCACACCTCGGTATGCGTCGTTTTGCATGTTTTTATTCCCATCCCCCTGACGGGGATGGTTTTGTTTGGCCTGACGCCATTCGCTGCGAGCCATTCGCTGCGAGCCTCCTCTAGCAATGGTTGTCTATGTGCCCCATGAGGTCGTCCATGTTGGTGGGATTGGACAACATAAGATCTTTGAATAACCTGCTCCTTTGATCCAACCCAAGTTTGAACGAGGTCACTGCAATGGCGGGATCACAACCTTGTATCTCGTTGAAGAGCTCCCAATACGAGCCGCGTATTGTCTGAGAGACTCATTAGCTGATTTAGACAATGCGAGGAGGGAATCAACACCCTTCTTTTGCCTGCTACTGGTAACGAACCTAGCCAAAAAAGCAAGGGATAGGTCCTTGAAGGATGGAATTGATCCCTTCGTTAGTTTGTCGAACCAGAGGAGACCTAGTTCGCCCAAGCTGGAAGGGAAGAGTTTACACATCAGGGCGTCATCGGAGCTGTAGAGAGACATCATCTGCCGAAAGTGCACTAGGTGCAGGTAGGCATCAGTCTTCGGGTCGTATTTAGTGAATTTAGGGGGATTGAAACCACGCGGCGAACGTACCCCATCGATCTCTCTGGTGAAGGGAGAGGAGATGAGCTAGTCATGTATAATGTCGCACTGTGTTCGTACTGGCCGTACTTCCTGTTCGGCCTTTCCCCCTCTCTTGGCCATGAGTTGTGGTCTAAAATCTTGTCCGCCATGATACCGAGTGGAACACCCTCGATAATTATGGCGCCTAAGGGACTGGTCCCTTCGGCTACCATATCTTCTGTCTAACTGAGTTTCATGCGTCGGGGTAACATCTGAAGGTGTAGTCAGAGGAGAGTACGACTGAGTGCTACTGACAGGTTGAGCTCCCAACCTTCTGTAAACTGAGACTCGACGAGCTCCTCGTTCAGCATCCAAACAGTTCTAAGATGATGGGGTCCGGGCTCTTCCCCGCCCGCGTGTCTCGTTGATCATGTTTACTTCGGCCTCGACTCCCAATCGTTCGAGGGCTGGACGCTTCTGCCCTTCTCTTTGCTTTGGAGAATGTGTTTTATGTTGCCTTCGTCACCGAGCTTGCGACGTCTCGCCGTTCTGGTTAGGTTTAATGATAACTTTGAGTTGCGCAACTTCTTCCCTGACCAGTTGGAGCAACTGATCTTTTTCTGCTAGTCGAGCTTCCAGGCGTTCGACGTGTGCCCTATCCCTCAGATCAGCACGAACTTCTACAGGGGGAGGTGGAGGAAAAACTGTTAATGTTGCTGGGTCAGTCTCAATAGCAACCATTGTTGGGTCTGATGAGAATTGAGGTAGGGGTTTAGAGATGAGAAGTCAAGTGGATCTCCCACTGTGGTCGCCAAATTGTGAAGTCTGAAATCCAATTTAGACTTCTCGGGTTTATGTATTGAATCTTCTCGATTGTCCAGTAAAATACTCAACACTAAATTAGTGCCTACCGGGGTTGGATCGCCGGTGGGCACTTCGACGATCAAGTTAGCCTTTTAGGAAGAGTAAAAGCAACATGAAAGTATAATTTTAGTGCGAGCGTGCATGTACCTGTAGTAGGAATGCCCTTGGAGTATTTATAGAGTAGGAATCCAACTGTCCGCTAGTAACTTCAGCCCAGTATATAGGTCGTGATCCAGAGATCACGGAGGTGTTGCCACGTGTCTCATGCCCGTACAGATCGGCCGAGCGTACTTGCACGTTCCCTCAGAAAGTGGAGATGTAACGCCCCAAATTTCGGACACGTTAATAAAACGAGTAAAGTAACTAAAATACCATCATTATATTGAAATACGAGTTTGATACACGAGATCGTCAAAATACATTTCAAAAGAGACTGTTTATATTCAAAAAGACTTTAAAAGTAAAGTCAGAGCAGTCTAAGCTAGTCTAAGTGATCCACGCTTGATCACGTCTTCTGCGGAATAAACGTCATCATATGGTGTATAGTCTGGTCCGGCTCCATTGTCGTCAGTACCTGGTTATAAAATACCAGGGGCAGGAGGAAGTTGCACCATGAGTTTTGACACTCACTAAGTTCCCTACCCTTAAGTTTTCCTTTTAATGTTTTAGAGCATTAAGATGATATGTAATGTGTAAATGTATAGAAATAATCAAGATTTGGTAACATCATGTCATAAAATAAGTGTGAAAAATAATAAATACAAAATTTAACTGAAATTGTATAATTTAAGTTATAACTAACACAGAGTATATCAATTCAAAATGTTCCACGAGTACTCGACTTTAATCAAATATTCTAAAGTATGACTACGTCATATAATTCGAATAGGCTTTCTAACATCAATGACATCGTCATATATTTTGAATCAATATTTCAAGTATGGTGCTCCCGAACGATAACGATCCCGACCGCCCAACCAACCGATGCTTCCCAACCGCCGTGTGCCCCAACCGCACTGCTCCCGATCGTCATGTTCCCAATCAAGATGCTTTCCCTAACATTATATCCTTTCGCTTTCGTGCCGGACAATATAAGTTTAAAGTTTACACTAGGAGATCGTTAGACTAGAAAAGCACGATAGGACTAGATATAATTTCGGCTCAAGCGAAATTTGGCTAAACGCATGACACGGCTAAATTACAGTACTTGGCTGATACAAAAGCTTGGGTCTATTACATCCTCTGGTTAAAGTCAAAGCTCGACTCATGTCGCATCACGGCTACAAGAAACGCATAATATTCCCACGGGGAATATAATCCACTACAACTAAATTATACAGTTCTTGATAAGTTTCTATGATCGGGCATCCACGGGATACCCTAAGCATCAATTTTTGTTCATTGTCTTAAAATAATAAGAGTGCATTTCATAATATTGATCCACTAGCATTATGTCATGTAATACATTATATATAAAAAAAATTGATAATTAAATAATTGAAAGCATGATGATAAAATAATTAATGTATTTGACTAACTAACTCACATATAATTAGAAAGATAGTAATCAGTTAATTGAATATGACGGTGCATCATAAATAGTCAAATAAGTTGTGCGATGCGTAGTATTTATCTAAAGTAAGTCTGTAATTTAATTAGAGTCTATAAGAGTGTATTAACGTTTTCCTAACTCAAAAGTTTATTTAATTAATTTCATAAATATAACTCTAGGGTGACTTTATAATTTCTCACACAATTTACCTAGAATATAATACAAGGATAATGTGGTAATTTAATAATCTATAACTTAATTTACAAGTTTAAATATAGTGTGAGAATCAAAAATAAAATTTTAAATAATTCTAGGACGAATCCTTTATTTATTAGTATTCGGATAATTTTAATAGTTTAGTGTAAACTAGGGTTAAGTTATCTTTATCAAAAAAAATCTCAAATTAATAATAATAAACTTATCATGATCGGTTCATTTGTGTACTTAAAATAATCTAGATTTAATTAGATACGTGTGAAATCACTCCTAAGTCTAGTACTTAATTATATAAATTAAATTACTTAAAATTACTTTTATGATTTTAAAATAACTAGAAGTAATATTTTAATTTACATAGTTCAGTCTTGTGAATTAAATATTGATTTAATGTAATTCATAATTATCCATAACTCATGATTAATTATGTAATAAATAAAATATGGTACAAATATATAATTTATTTAAGCTAGGGTCTTATTTTATTTTATTAGTCTAGGACTAAATTTGCAAATCAAAAGTAAAGGGGTTTCTTAAATAATAATTCAAAACTTAAATTATTATTATTATTTTTTTAGTATTTATAAAATTTTATTGGAATAATGTAATTTATTTAATTATGGGGATAAATTTAGATTTTTTTATAATTATTGGGGAAAACTGTAATTTTCTTTTTTTATTACGGCAGTTTTGTTTGAAATTTCTGAGTGGCAGTTTTGTAATTTTATTAACAGTGGCAGTTTTGTAATTTTATTAACAGTGGCAGTTTTGTAATTATTTAATTGTGGCAATTTTGTAATTTTCACAAAAGGGCTAAACTATGATAAGGAATATATACATATATAATTAGAATAAACAAGGGGGGGCTAAGTGTAATTTTTGTTATTAGATTTCAAAAAAAAAGCAGAAGCTTCGTCTTCTTCGGCTGGGATTTTCCGGCAGCCCCGCCGGCTCACGTCCGGCACCATTTTTTCTTCCGACAGGACCTCGTAACACCACGAAACATTAAAACGAACACTCCAGAGTAAGAATCTTACATTGGTTCGAAGCTTCGAGGTGGTTCTGTCGGGTTTCGAACGCCGGTTTGGTTCGCCGGATTTTCTTCGGTTTCCTCCTCCTTCTTTCTTTCTTCTTTCTTCCTCTTTCCCTGGGTTTCAGATGCTTGAAATGAAGAGGGGAAGCTGCCTTTTATAGGCCAAGGGAGTAAACACATCAAGGGCCGGGAGGAGATCCGGAAAAAGAACGGCCAAGGAGGTTGCATGGGAGCTTGTGGCTATGGCAGAGAGGAGTGATGAGGGCTGGTGGTTGATGGGAGGGAGACATGATGGGGGGGGGGAGGTGGGGTTTGTCGGGGTGAGAAGCTGAGGGAGGGAGAGAGGAAGATATGTTACACACACACACACACACACACACACACACACACACACACACACATATATATATATATATATATATATATATATATACACACACGTTACACAGCACACACACACAGTACACACACATATATATTACTTTAAATATTTATATAATATCTTTTTTTTCTTTTTTTTATATAATAATAATCATATATACACATAACATATAAATATATTACATATCACATATATACACATCAATATATTTGTGTACGCAAACGTAACAAAAATTATACGTAGAGTTTATAAAAAAAAATTTCCTCGAACTTTTTATTTACGCGATTAAAATTTTACGGGTCATTACAACCTATCCCCCTTAACAAATTTCGCCCTCGAAATTACAAAGTGTCGGAAATAAAAAGGTGTGGGTGATTGGCTCGGATAACATCTTCTCTTTCCCAAGTAGATTCTTCAATGTTGCGATGACGCCATAGTACTCGGACAAGACGGATGTTCTTTCCACGTAAAGTCTTCTCTCCATGGTCAATGATGCGTATCAGTTGCTCTTCGTAAGTGGTGTCCTCATCAATAGTGACTTCTTCCCAGTTGAGAATGTGAATCGGATGTGACATGTACTTGCGAAGCATGGATACATGGAACACATTGTGCACACGATCGATCTGAGGTGGAAGTGCTAGACGATAAGCAACTTCTCCGACTCGTT
The DNA here is from genome assembly GCA_019985065.2 of Arctostaphylos glauca. Taxonomy (NCBI): domain Eukaryota; kingdom Viridiplantae; phylum Streptophyta; class Magnoliopsida; order Ericales; family Ericaceae; genus Arctostaphylos; species Arctostaphylos glauca. Next base: position 11,736,208 of record JAHSPW020000012.1, on the reverse strand, counting down.
GCAATATCTCGAATGGTCCAATATATCGTGGCGATAATTTCCCTTTCTTTCCAAATTTGATGATTCCCCTGCGTGGTGAGATCTTCAAGAAAACGTGGTCTCCAACGTTGAAAGTCAGAGGTCTGGTTCTTTTGTCGGCGTAACTCTTCTGTCTACTCTGCGCTGTCAGAAGTCGCTGTCGGATGACTTTGACTTTCTCTGTGGTCTCTCGTACAAGATCTGGTCCTAAAAGACTAGTCTCTCCAACTTCAGTCCAGCATATAGGTGATCGACATAGGCGTCCGTAAAGTGCTTCGTACGGTGCCATCTCGATACTCGCCTGATAGCTGTTGTTGTAAGCGAATTCTACTAGTGGTAGATGTCTCCCCCAATTACCTCAAAAATCTAGGACACACGCTCTAAGCATATCCTCCAAGGTCTGTATGGTTCACTCTGACTGCCCATCTGTCTGAGGGTGAAAAGTTGTGCTTATACGAAGATCTGTTCCCAAGGCTTTCTGTAAGCTCTGCCAAAAAGTTGACGTGAATCTTGGGTCTCTATCTGATACAATTGATACTGGTACACCATGCAGTCTGATGATCTCCCTAATATACAATCGGCTGTACGAATCCATCGTGTCATATAGCTTGATTGGTAAGAAGTGTGACGACTTAGTCAAACGGTCAACGACAATCCAGATGGCATCGTGTCCCTGAATTGACTTCGGTAGTCCTGTCACAAAATCCATTGCTATATGTTCCCACTTCCATCCTGGACCTGATGTCCTGCCTTGACTTGCTGGCATGTGAGACAAGTGGCTATGTAAGGATCTGTACCTTCAGAATTTCTTCATGAAGTGCCGGCTAGCTATCACTGCACACAGATAAGCTTCTCCTTGCTGTTCATTCTGCTGGAGTTCGTACTCCTGTATCTGGTTCATTAGTTTCCACTCTCTGATTGCCAAACTGGCAACGTGTCCCCGAGACTTGCTACTAAGTGCGTCTGCTATGACGTTAGCCTTTCCTGGGTGATAGGACAAGGTGAAGTCGTAATCCTCTAGATACTCCATCCAACGTCGTTGTCTCATATTCAGATCCTTCTGAGTGAATATGTATTTAAGACTCTTGTGATCCGTGAAAACTTCGAACTTCTCACCGTAAAGGTAATGACGCCAGATCTTAAGCGCGTGTACCACAGCGGCAAGCTCTAAGTCATGAGTCGGGTAGTTCTGCTCGTGTATCTTCAGTTGGCGTGATCCGTAGGCTATGACCTGTCCTTCTTGCATAAGCACACAGCCTAATCCATCCTTTGATGCATCACAGTAGACGACGTACCCAATATCTTGTCGTGGAACGATAAGAATAGGGGCATTGGTCAATCTATTCTTCAACTCTTGAAAAGACTTCTCACATGCATCGCTCCAATCGAACTTGATTCCCTTCTGAGTTAGCCGAGTCATCGGTTTGGCTAAAGCCGAAAAGTCCATGATGAGTCGTCTATAATAACCGGCTAGTCCCAGAAAGCTACGAATCTCGAAAACTGACGTAGGTTTCTTCCAATCCTTGATGGCCTCGATCTTGCTGTCGTCGACGGAGATTCCTTTCTCTGACACAACATGCCCTAGGAATTTGACTTCTTTCATCCAAAAGTCACACTTGCTAGCTTTGGCGTAAAGCTGGTTATATCGTAGAATCTGAAGTGTGGTCCTTAAGTGTTGCTCATGTAGCTCTTCTGTTACTGAGTAGATCAATATGTCGTTGATGAATATTACCACGAACTGGTCCAAGTACTAAGTAAAGATCTTATTCATGAGGCACATGAATACTGCTGGTGCATTGGTAAGTCCGAAAGGCATCACTAGAAACTCATAGTGGCCTTACCTTGTTCGGAAAGCTGTCTTCTGAATGTCAGAACCCCTAACTCGCAACTGATGATACCCGGATCGTAAATCAATCTTTGAGAAACAAGTTACTCCTCTAAGTTGATCAAACAGGTCATCGATTCGAGGTAGTGGATATCGATTCTTGCTTGTGACTTGATTGAGTTGTCTATAGTCAATACAGAGTCGAAGTGTTCCTTCTTTCTTCTTCACGAACAGTGCAGGGGCTCCCCATGGTGAAATGCTCGGTCGAATGAATCCTTTCTCTAGAAGCTCTTGAAGCTGAATCTTTAATTCTTTCAATTCAGCCGGTGCCATTCTGAATGGTGCCATGGATATTGGTGTTGTTCCGGGTAGAAGCTCAATGGTGAAATCCAATTCTCGAGTCGGCGGTAGTCCAGGTAGCTCATCGGGAAATACATCAGCGTACTCACAAACTACGCGTGGTAATCCCAATTCCATCCGATCTTCTTCTCCTAATGTCAGACTAGCTAACCATCCGGTTAGGTTGTCATGCCATCGTGATCGGGTCTTCGATAGTGATAAAGACTCTTGCCTATCCCCCTTAAATTTGAAACAAGTTCCATCTAAGGAGTAGGCCGTCACTGTCTTCTGGTGACAATCGATAATAGCGCGGTGAGTGGACAACCAGTCCATGCCTAGGATGACATCAAAGTCGGCCATGGCTATGACTCGAAGGTCACATGTTAGGCGCAATCCTGAGACTTCTATCTCACAGTTCTTACAAACTAAGCCCACAGAAACTAGTCCTCCTAAAGGTGAGGTAACGCACATAGGAGTTTCTAGTTGTTCAGGTACAAGTTCTAAAGTACTAGCACATGCAGTTAATATAAACGAATGCGAAGCACCCTTATCAAATAAAGTTGTAATGCATGAGTTAAACAGTACTAGTGTACCTTGTATGACCGAGGGGTCATACACTTCTTCTTCTGTGGCTTCAGCTTCTCCTTCTCCTTGGAGGGCAAAGATCCTTCCTCCATTGTTCGGTCTGGGCCCAATCGGTCCTCTGTTTTGTCCGATTTGATTGCTCTGCCCGGGCGCCTCTACTGGTTGCCAAAATTACTCCATGGCTGCCACTGTCCTTGTGCCTGCTGTTGAGGTCCTCCAGCTGGAGTGGTCCCCACTCTCTGTTGGTTAGCTCCAGTGGCATTGGATGGACATTGAGTTTTGATATGGCCCTCTTTGCCACAACCAAAACAAGTGACAGGATTCTGCTTCACCGGGTGATGTGGTGTGGAATAAGGAGCACTCCTCTGCTGAAAATGCTGGTTCTACTGGGGTGGAGGTCGATTGTAGTTGCTGACATTGTTGCGGTTGACAGTGTTGTTGGTGTTGTTGCGGTTAAAATTTCCAGTGTTGTTGTTACTTAAGTTGTTGCTGTAAGGCCTTTGCATGGGGTTCTCTCTTGAATTTCGCATTGGTCCACCTAACTGTGGTCGATTGCGGCTGTCAAAGATTCTCCTTGAATCAGATGCTTCTTGCTCTACCAGTAGAGCACACTCTACGACTCCAGCGTAGGTCTGTTCTCTTTGAGTTACTACACCCTTCCGGATGTAGGGGCTGAGTCCCCACTCAAATTTCCTAGCCCTGGGGGCGTCAGTTGCCACATGCTCAGGGGCATGTCGAGAAAGTTCTTCAAAGCGGGCGGTGTACTGAGTAACCGTACGGTTGCCCTGTCTGAGGTTCAGAAACTCTAGGACCAAAGCCTGCTTCACAGGGGTAGGAAAATACTTAGCCAAGAACAAGGTCTTGAAAGTCTCCCAGTCCATCATCTCATCATCGTGTGTTGTCTTTACTAGGTCCCACCAGTAATCTGCCTCTCCTTGAAGCTGATACGTCGCTAGGGCCACTCGATCTCCATTGTCGGGGACTTGCATGATGTACAGAAGCTTCTGAGTCTGCTTAAGCCAAGCCTCTGCAGCTCCAAGACTAACATCGCCGGTGAAGACCAGTGGTCGTCTTTTACAGAACTCGTTAAGCAAGATACTACGGTTGGGTTGCCCGTAGTAATACGGAGGTGCGTGCGGTTGATATTGTTGCTGAGGCGGCGGAGCTGTACGATTAACTAAGGTAGGGGGTGGAGGTGGCGGTTGACAGTGTTGGTTATGTTGATTGTGTCCAGCTGTGTCGCTCGTGTTCGCTCCGTTACGTGTTTCTACCATATTTCTACAATTAAACAAACATATAGGCCTAAATAAGAACGAGTAAAGAACACAATTCATGAAAGAGAACACTTCATTAAAACTTAAGTCATTAAACATAGCTAAGCCGAATCATGCATACTACAAAGTGAATGTATGCTATGATTTTATATGTTGTCGAGTGTTTTACAAAGATTTTTCTAGTTACGCTCGCAAAATAACACTCTATACACTACACTAATCCGTCACCGAAAAAGACGGGGATAGTCTCGGCGGAGGCGAGATTCAAGTTCTCGGGTGGTCTCAATACAGCCAAAACATCGCCAGTAAGTTTTGTAACTCCAAGAGTTACGCTCCCACGGATTCTGTAGCTGACGATCTTCAATCATGAAGGGTCGTTCTATGTAGACGAACCGATTGGTGAAGTCCACATTTCCTTCGGGATCCACGATCCTACTTTCATCAGCCGGCCTTGCTATCTGCACCCATGAGCGGGGTGCGGTGTTTCCCACTTTCTCCACAAATCCGATGGGCAAGTTCAGTAGGTAGTTGCCGTTGGGATCTTGGTCTAAGAGCATCACTGGTCCCATGAAATAAGGCTCCGAGCGCACTTTCCAAAAGCATCTTTTTGATAGTGAAATCTTCACGTACACCATAGTGTCTGCCTCAATGTCAGGGGTCGAACCCCACTGTCTCCAAGTTTCGACTTCCATTGGTAGCATTTCGGGCTCAGGTGTCGGTGGTTGTTCCACGTCGCTCTCTGGGTCGGCATCCTCGGCTTCCTCTTATGCTCTGATTTCTTCAAGGTAAGCGTCTTCGCCGTCGTCTTCCTCGTCGCTATGCACTGGCTCGTACTGGAGCCACTGTGCTGCTTCCTCCCAGTCCGGTAATGGCTCTGGAGCCACTGGTGCTATGTATCCCGGTGCGTCCTCGGGGAAATCCATCTCTGGTGCCTCAAAGGGGGGAATATATTCGTCATCTCCAGGGAAAGGAGGCTCCTCAGGATCCTCATCCTCACTGTTGTCGTCGTTAGTATTGCTACCGTCAGTGCTGCTGTCGCTATCGTCTGAATATGGGACCAATTGTGGCTCGTCCATTGGTAGCCCCAAAGTTATTAATACCGTACCGTACCGGCCGGTACCGGCCGGTACGTACCGTTTTGGCAAAAAAACGGTACCAAGTACCTCTAGTACCGTACCGTTCTCAATACCGGCCGGTACCGGCCGGATACCGGCCGTACCGGTCGGATACCGGCCGTACCGGCCGGATACCGGCCCGGTATCCGGCCGGTACCGGATTTGTTTTTTTTTTTTTTTTTAAATTGCGAAAAAAATTAATTTTTTTTGGCTTTCTCTCTATAATTTATATATATATTGATAGTTGCGATAAATCCGATACGGTATCCGGTACATGACCGGTACCGATACGTACCGTATCAGTAGGAAAACCGGTACGCAAACCGATCCGGTATTCAGAACATTGGGTAGCCCATCCATAAGTTCGTTTTCCGAGATGTCATTGTCTGAGTATAGCGGTCCGCTTCTATAATCCATCTGTAAAGTAATTATAGATTAGACTTATGTATATCGTATCATAAAAAGAAAAGGACGAATAAAAAGTCTAATTACTCGGAGTAAGAACGCTCGAAAATATAATCTACCCAAATCTACCCAAGGTCGAGAGCTGGTGAAACCTAAGCTTTGATACCAAGTTGTAACGCCCTGAATTTCGGACACGTTAATAAAACGAGTAAGTAACTAAAATACCATCATTATATTGAAATACGAGTTTGATACACGAGATCGTCAAAATACATTTCAAAAGAGACTGTTTATATTCAAAAAGACTTTAAAAATAAAGTCAGAGCAGTCTAAGCTAGTTTAAGTGATCCATGGCTCGATCACGTCTTCTGCGGGATAAACGTCATCATATGGTGTATAGTCTGGTCCGACTCCATTGTCGTCAGTACCTGGTTATGAAATACCAGGGGCAGGAGGAAGTTGCACCATGAGTTTTGACACTCAGTAAGTTCCCTACCCTTAAGTTTTCCTTTTAATGTTTTAGAGCATTAAGATGATATGTAATGTGTAAATGTATAGAAATAATCAAGATTTGGTAACATCATGTCATAAAATAAGTGTGAAAAATAATAAATACAAAATTTAACTGAAATTGTATAATTTAAGTTATAACTAACACAGAGTATATCAATTCAAAATGTTCCACGAGTACTCGACTTTAATCAAATATTCTAAAGTATGACTACGTCATATAATTCGAATAGGCTTTCTAACATCAATGACATCGTCATATATTTTGAATCAATATTTCAAGTATGGTGCTCCCGAAGGATAACGATCCCGACCGCCCAACCAACCGATGCTTCCCAATCGCCATGTGCCCCAACCGCACTGCTCCTGGTCGTCATGTTCCCAATCAAGATGCTTTCCCTAATATTATATCTTTTCGCTATCGTGCCGGACAATATAAGTTTAAAGTTTACACTAGGAGATCGTTAGACTAGAAAAGCACGATAGGACTACATATAATTTCCGGCTCAAGCAAAATTTGGCTAAACGCATGACACGGCTAAATTACAGTGCTTAGGTGATACAAAAGCTTGGGTCTATTACATCCTCTAGTTAAAGTCAAAGCTTGGCTCATGTTGCATCACGGCTACAAGAAACGCATAATATTCCCACGGGGAATATAATCCACTACAACTAAATTATACAGTTCTTGATAAGTTTCTATGATCGGGCATCCACGGGATACCCTAAGCATCAATTTTTGTTCCTTGTCTTAAAATAATAAGAGTGCAAATATAATATTGATCCACCAGCATCATGTCATGTAATACATTATATATATATAAAAATTGATAATTAAATAATTGAAAGCATGATGATAAAATAATTAATGTATTTGACTAACTAACTCACATATAATTAGAAAGATAGTAATCAATTAATTGAATATGACGGTGCATCATAAATAGTCAAATAAGTTGTGCGATGCGTAGTATTTATCTAAAGTAAGTATGTAATTTAATTAGAGTCTATAAGAGTGTATTGACGTTTTCCTAACTCAAGGGTGACTTTATAATTTCTCACACAATTTACCTATAACATAATACAAGGATAATGTGGTAATTTAATAATCTATAACTTAATTTACAAGTTTAAATATAGTGTGAGAATCAAAAATAAAATTTTAAATAATTCTAGGACGAATCCTTTATTTATTAGTATTCGGATAATTTTAATAGTTTAGTGTAAACTAGGGTTAAGTTATCTTTATCAAAAAAAATCTCAAATTAATAATAATAAACTTATCATGATCGGTTCATTTGTGTACTTAAAATAATCTAGATTTAATTAGATACGTGTGAAATCACTCCTAAGTCTAGTACTTAATTATATAAATTAAATTACTTAAAATTACTTTTATGATTTTAAAATAACTAGAAGTAATATTTTAATTTACATAGTTGAGTCTTGTGAATTAAATATTGATTTAATGTAATTCATAATTATCCATAACTCATGATTAATTATGTAATAAATAAAATATAGTACAAATATATAATTTATTTAAGCTAGGGTCTTATTTTATTTTATTAGTCTAGGACTAAATTTGCAAATCAAAAGTAAAGGGATTTCTTAAATAATAATTCAAAACTTAAATTTTTTTTTTTTAGTATTTATAAAATTTTATTGGAATAATGTAATTTATTTAATTATGGGGATAAATTTAGATTTTTTTATAATTATTGGGGAAAACTGTAATTTTATTTTTTTTATTACGGCAGTTTTGTTTGAAATTTCTGAGTGGCAGTTTTGTAATTTTATTAACAGTGGCAGTTTTGTAAATTTTTTACAGTGGCAGTTTTGTAATTATTTAATAGTGGCAATTTTGTAATTTTCACAAAAGGGCTAAACGATAATAAGGAATATATACATATATAATTAGAATAAACAAGGGGGGGGTAAGTGTAATTTTTGTTATTAGATTTCAAAAAAAAGCAGAAGCTTCGTCTTCTTCGGCTGGGATTTTCCGGCAGCCCCGCCGGCTCACGTCTGGCACCATTTTTTCTTCCGACAGGACCTCGTAACACCCCGAAACATTAAAAAGAACACTCCAGAGTAAGAATCTTACATTGGTTCGAAGCTTCGAGGTGGTTCCGTCAGGTTTCGAACGCCGGTTTGGTTCGCCGGATTTTCTTCGGTTTCCTCCTCCTTCTTTCTTTCTTCTTTCTTCGTCTTTCCCTGGGTTTCAGATGCTTGAAATGAAGAGGGGAAGCTGCCTTTTATAGGCCAAGGGAGTAAACACATCAAGGGCCGGGAGGAGATCCGGAAAAAGAACGGCCAAGGAGGTTGCATGGGAGCTTGTGGCTATGGCAGAGAGGAGTGATGAGGGCTGGTGGTTGATGGGAGGGAGACATGATGGGGGGGGGGGGGGGGAGGTGGGGTTTGTCGGGGTGAGAAGCTGAGGGAGGGAGAGAGGAAGATACGTTACACACACACACACACACACACACACACACACACACACACACATATATATATATATATATATATATATATATACACGTTACACAGACACACACACAGTACACAGACATATATATTATTTTAAATATTTATATAATATCTTTTTTTTCTTTTTCTTTTTTTTATATAATAATAATCATATATACACATAACATATAAATATATTACATATCACATATATACACATCAATATATTTGTGTACGCAAACGTAACAAAAATTATACGTAGAGTATATAAAAAAAAATTTGCTCGAACTATTTATTTACGCGATTAAAATTTTACGGGTCATTACAGGAGAACACGTCTTTGCGTTCAGGGACCGAGCGTAGAGCGTTTTTAGACGTCTTGGCCAAGACAGAAAGGGGACTCTTTGGCCGAGCCATGAATGCCAAGTATAGATTAGCCGAAGATTGGTGCAAAATGTGAAGGTCACTAGTCGGAAAGGCCGAGGTCAAACTTGGGCCGACAGGTTGTCCGGCCCAATAGCCGAAGATTCGTAGCGGTGGTTTTGGGTCGTGACGACCTCTGGAATACGACGCGGATGGTTATGGGCCGGGGGCCCACTATCTAGTATTTCGGCCTACTACAGCTTCAAAAAAATTGGGTGATCAAATAAGTTTTGTTATAGAAGAACTTTTTTTTTGTGAGAAATATTTTCCGTCACCAATTGATTTTAAACTATAGGGCTAACACATGTGATGCATTTGCAAATTAATTTTTGTTAAAATTTAAATAGCTTATAACACCATTTTATATATTTGGTAATAATTTATATTGTTTTCAAAAAATAAATTAAAATTAAAATACATAAAAAAGGGAAAAATGAACGTAAACATGAGTTATGGGGATAGTGGTAGAAAAAGGTAGTTAGTGTTTATTAATTTGCACATAACACATGATATTGATCAAAGTTTTTGAAAGGTCAATGTTTAATTGCAATGAGTAATTTTGATAGTAGAAAATTTGACATAGAGACAAAATATCAAAGTGGTGCTCTCCCTTTATATATATATATATATATATATATATAATAAGTTGGATGACGAAATAAGTTTCCTCACGCAAGAAAAATCTTTTTTTGAGTAAATATTTTCGTCACCTATTAGCTTCAAATAAATTCAGTGACGAAATAAATTTTCTCACGCAAAAAATTTTCTTTTAATAAATTGGGGTGACAAAACAAATTTTCTCACGCAAATTTTTTTTTTTGTAAGGAATATTTTTTGTCAGCTATTTGTTTTAAATAAACTAGAGGGCTAACATATGTGTTGCATGTGCAAGTTGATTTTGTCAAAATTTAAATAGCTTATTACATTTTATTTTTAATAATTTATTATCATTTTCAAAAAATAGATAAAAGAAAAACACATATAAAAAAGAAAAAAATGTAGTTACTAGTTTAATTTTTTATTGATTTGCTCATAGCACTTGATATGGATTAAAAAAATTGAAAGATCAAATATTTAATTGTAAAGGTTAGTTTTGGTAGTAGAAAAATTGACACAAAGATAAACACGTGATGATCTCCTTTTATATATGTAATAGATAAGATGACGAAATAGCTTTTCTCATGTAAAAGCATTTCTTTTTATAATTTGGTAGTGAAATAAGTTTTTTCATGCAAAAATTTTCTTTTTTATAGGATTTTTTTTGTCACCTATTGGTTTCAAATAAATTGTGTGACGAAATAAAATTTCTCACACAAAAACTTTCTTTCTTTTTTTTTTTGACAAAATTGCGAAACGGAGTGAATATATTAGTGAGAAAACAAAATACTTTTTCACCTAAATTTTTGTTTGTCCACTCATTCTGTGACAAAATTTGTATTTTCGTCACTAATGGACAATATATTCTGAAAAAATATAATTTTCTCGCGTTAAATGTTTGTTCGTTTTCTGATTGGTAACGAAATAATATTTCTCACAAAATACACATAATTTAATCGTCATGGGTATTTCATCACAGTATCACATTTTTGTGGTAGTTTGTACACTGAATTATGGAGCAGATTCTGATTGTGCTGCAATCATACTATGTGTATAATTTTGAAAATGTGTTGGGAAATAGGAAATTATGGAATCAAGCACTAGGTCATTACATTGAAATTCTAGAATTCTACAATCATACTAGTTTATTGGATTAACTATTTGAGTTAAAAGTGATGAAAGGGTTAAGGTTTTGGACTAGTGCGAAAAATACACAAATCCCGTTTGGTTCGAGTTGGGGAATGGTTTTGGTTTAGAAAAATGTGCATAAGTTACACGAGATTGAAATGGGAATAAAAATTTATTTGGCCCAAAATTGCATTGAATGAGAAAAAGAATACATATTGTGATCGAATTAGAGCAAAAAATTGGTTATTGAAAGATGCAAAATAATGATTATTTTTTATCATTGAAAAATAGTTTTATAGTATGATCAGAAGTTTTTCGTGATTAACTTAGTTGGTTACTATACGATATCAATAGTAACCATTTTTTGGTCACTGAAAAATTATTCATTGACAACCAAGTATAAGTGACAGATTAATTTTAACACTAAAAAGAATATCCAACAACTATGCTTTGGTCACTAGAGATATGCTTTTGCAACCAAAGAGTTTTTAGTCACAGATATGTTTCTGTGATTAGGATTAGGGGATAAAGATATTTTTTTGTCACGGTTGACTTTTAGTGATTAAATACAGCCATTTAATGACCAAATTTTTACATACAAAATGTATTTTTTTTTATAGTGACGGCTTTATCCAAAACAATGATTAAAGATGCATCTTTTATTTTTTTCATGCTTTGATAAAGTGATTAAAAATGCATCTTTTATTTTTTTTTCATGCCTTGATAAAGTATGTGATACGTTTAAATTACTAAATGTGATTTTTATATATTGTTCTAGTTTCAGAAAGGAAGAATATTTGATGCTCAACAATGTTCTCCAGGGGGTCTATGGTGATAGCAGAGAGTAAGGAAGAAAACATTTTTTTTTTGATAGGAAGGAAGAAAACATTGTTGAGATTTTTTTGTGAAAAAAATAGAATTAAGGAGAAGTGGGCGGGTGAAGAAAAGTAGTTGATGGGTAAAATTGTCAATAACTTTTTCTTTTCATGTTTTGGTAATTACTCTGAGTTGTTGCCGTGACTGTTGCGATTTCGAGATTTGAAATCATTAAAGTAGTGATTAATTTTAGTCAATGCCAGTATTCGGTAATTTTCCCACATTCGTACACATCTTTATTCTTCAGACCTTTGGAATAAAGTAATTGACTTAAATAGGAGGCCCCACATGAGGGTCCTAAGAAGTTAATTACTTTCAGCCATCTGGTCGCAATCTCTCTCTCTCTCTCTCTCTCTCTCTCTCGGCAGTGATGTATGTACATCGAAGGTGGTTTGGAGATGAGCATATAATACATTGCCATATAGTTCAAACCTTCTGTAGTGGGATTTCTGTAGAATTTGGAATCCAGGGGCCACAGTCATTAAGGTATTTGCTTTTAGTACCAAAATAAGAAAAACAGAACAAACAGCAAATATTGAATACAACCCCCCCTTATCATTTGTTGTTTTAAACACTCAACCAACACATTCTCTCTCATGTCCATTTCAACCACCCTTAAAACCTATATAAACATACACACACACACACACACACACACACACTGTCACCACCTTAAACCCAAGAAACAAGCAGCTGTTCATATATAGTATCTCCGCGCGCAACTCATAACACAACATGGATCTTTTTGGTATTCCCTTAGCCTCTACTGATGATACTGAGAAAATGCATATTTACGCAGAAAACAAAACCCAAAAGTTTCTTGAGCCACTCCCACTGCTGAGCTGTTTGCTTCGTTCCCCTGAAACGCCATTAGAGGAAAACCCTGAAACAATATGCCATGAAGTAGACAACGAGGACATGAGTGTGGCATTGCACATTGGACCTCCGAATTGCACCAATGATGTTGTGAGTCGAATGGAGATGAAGGAAGATTTACACGTGGGCGCAACCCAGTACTGGGTTCCCAGTCCTGCACAAATACTCGTTGGGTTCACCAACTTTTCATGCCATGTCTGCAACAAAACCTTCAACCGCTACAACAATCTTCAGGTGAAATTCCAGAAATTCATATATAGATAAAGCGGTCCTTGTGATCATTCCATTTGAGATAAGTGGGAAAACATGCATATACAAAATAATAAATGACTTTGCCCATTTACGAGTATGTTTCTACCACATCAGGGGAACCAATTTATGAAAGAATTAAAAGAATGTATTCTTTTTCCTCTGTCATTCCAAACGCAAAGATACTTTGGGTCTATTTGGCCTCTGGATTAATCCAGGCTAAATTATCCGGCTTTTTTTGTCTTTATTCAATCTTTTTTGTATTTGTTATTTTTATGTCATTTTTTCGTGAATTATTGGTCCGTATCGACGAAAGGAATCTAAAAAGTATAAAATTATGTCCAAAAGTTAAAAAAAAGTCACTAAAGACGAAAAATAAGCCAACACGGACGCTGTTTTTGGCTTATTTTTTGTCTTTTCTGAACTTTTTTCAAATTTAGCCGATGATTGAGAACTTTTATGAAAGCTCTTGTGGAGACGAACCAAAAATCATCAAAAAATGATGAAAAACAAAAAATTAAATAAAAATTTCAAGTAAGGACAAAAAACTAAACAGTGAATAATATAATAATTCAGTCAGGCTAAATGGACCATTTGTTAGGGCTCGTAATTCAAAATAATATAATAAGTAATGTCTGCACAAATGTTTGAATCCCAATGTGACACTTCGAGAAAATATCATCTATCAATATGAGTTTATATTATCATACATTTTTGTCGATAAAATTTCTCAGACAAACACACTTAAGTTATGGATCGTATTATTAAATATATTTATCAAATCATTCTGGATAAGTTTTTGTTCACTTCTAGATGTCATAAAATAGATTTCATTAAAGAATTTATCTTAATTATGTTTTGTAGAAGATCATGACATGTCGCCACTCAAACTCGAACCGAGATCCTCTGGCATTGCTTCTTAAGGGTAACATGTCTGCTGATTTCACCATAACTCTTTTCTAAAACTAATAATATTCTTTCAATAATTTAGAACCAAAATTTTACATGAACTATGTATCTATAATTAGGCGAGAATCACATTTGTAAATTAAATTATAGTACATTACATATTTTGTAAATTAAATTATAGTACATTACATAGTTTTTTTTTTATTTAAAACACAAGGACCTGAGAATGTCACTCTAAATTTCTGTACTTGAAAGAAGAAGTTTACATTTTTATTATGTATATGTATATGTAGCATACTCCAATGAATGATGCCCTGTATTCATGAGTTTTGCTACAGATGCACATGTGGGGACATGGGTCCCACTACCGGAAGGGACCAGATTCCCTAAAGGGTTCACACCCTCGAGCCATGCTTGGGATCCCATGCTACTGCTGTGAAGAAGAGTGCAAGAACAACATAAACCATCCCCGGTCCAAGCCCCTCAAGGATTTCCGAACCCTCCAAACCCATTACAAGAGGAAGCACGGGACGAAGTGTTTCACGTGCCGGAAATGCGGCAAGTGCCTCGCCGTCAAAGGGGACTGGCGGACCCACGAGAAGAACTGTGGCCGCCGGTGGTTGTGTGTATGTGGTTCCGATTTCAAGCACAAGAGGTCATTGAAGGATCACATAAGGTCGTTTGGGTTGGCTCACGGCCCATTTCCGCCTTCGTTCGACGGAGTTGAAATGCATGAGGGTTGTGTGCATTCATCCGTCGCTTAATTTCTTGAAGAAACATATGGGTTTTATAGTGGCCTGTCATTGTCAAGTTTATATGTCAACTTTGTCTCTCATCAAGAACAGTAGTCTAACCAGTAATGCTAGAAAGACAGATTATTTGGACACAATCGGACAAAGATGTGTCCGGAATTATTGAATGCACGTGGTGTCTTCATTTGAGAGTTTCACGTACATTCAATGATTCCAAATACATCTGTTCCCGATGGTCTAAGTACACATACTTTTCAAACAAAATAGTTGTGCTTGTGCAAATGGTTACCTGTGCTCAACAAATAGAATAACCACCCGTCCCCTGAGTTCTCCAAAAATACAATAACTTCTCCTGTTCTTAAAGTATTAGACCATTTGCTCCATTTCATTAATTTTAGGGAGACGATGTTTAGTTTATAAATAAAATGCCAATATTACCCTTAGCTGTATACAAGCAATCTGGGATATCAAATGTCCACTTTTGCTGCGTTAATGTAACAACCTATTTTTGTGCAATTTTATTTTGAAATTATGAGTTCGCAGTAATTTCAACATTTAATTTTAATCAGTGGTGAAATTTTTCAAAATTTTTTCGAGATTACAATCCAAACAACACTGCTGAAAATAATTCAAATGAGCAAGAATGGTCACTTTTATTGGAAAAATAGTGTTAGGACATATATTTGATTTGTTTCAAAATCATTAAGGAGTGAATGAAAAATTGACTCCTATAATTTTCATTTAATGTTGGTTGAAAAAATTCAAACAAAATTTATTGCTATTGAATTTTATATACTTTTAATGGGTTATTTATTAGTGTAAAGTTCTGTCTAGTCGATGACATATATTCGGATGAATAGTTATATCATTTCTTTTCCAATAGTCACGAATTCTTTTATATAAGAGTGTTCCCTCCATTTGTTAATATGGACTTTTGGGGAGACACATGTTAGAGTATTTTTTAGATTAATTTTCATTATTATTTTGAGTCTTCATATGAGAGAGTACAAGTTCATTATTTAGTTCGCTAGACCTATCGATTAAAGTGCTATTTATGTGAGATTCGATCATTTTATCCTAGGAGACAAGCGCCTTTATATTCAAATCGTAAGTACCGTAGCGACGGTGAAATTTTTTTATTTATTTATTTTGCATTTATTAGTTTGTATCAAATTTTTGTAAATTATTTCTTGGTCTTAACGAGTTTAAAAATATAAAATTATGTTTAAAAATTTTAAAAATTTACTAAAAAGATGAAAAATAAGTCAAAATACACTTTGTTTAATAACTTTTTTTCTGAATTTTTTTTAAATTTGGTTCATGTTCTTTTACTTTTCGAAAATTCCTTGTCGAGAAAAATTAATTCGTCAATTTTGTCATAATTTTATGAATTATTGATTCTTCTTGACGAGAGAAAACATTATAAAATTATGTCCAAAAGATTAATTTTTCTATTAAATACAACACTTAAGTTAAAACAGACCATATTTTTAGATTTTATATTTTTGAATTTGTTTTTAAATTTGGTTCATATTCTTTTACTTTTCTGAAATTTCTCATCGAGACAATCAATAATTTTTTTATGCTTATCAGTTTTGTCTCAATTTTTTTAGATTTTTTATTTATCTTGATGAAAAGAATTAAAAAATATAAAATTATATTCAAAAGGTAAAAATGTTTATTAAAGAGAAAAATAAATGAACATTATTTTTAGATTATTTTTCTCTTTTCTGAATATTTTCAAATTTGGTCTGTATTTTTTTATTTTTTTGAAATTCTAGTTGAGACAGACCAATAGTTTCAAATTGTATGTCTTATAGCTAGACGTGTTTTTACATTCTTTTACACATTACTAAGGGCTTTTTAGGTTTTTTGAAAAGTAATTTGTTACCTCATCAAAAACAAATACCCCTTCCTCATGGTAGTTAATTAATAGCATTGGGCAAATGGTCTAATACTTTCAAAAGCAAGACAAGTCATTGCATTTTTTAAAACCTCATCGGAGGTCCCTACATTTTTTCAGTAACCTCGTGGGAGGTCAGTGCATTTTACTCTAAGGAATTTTATTTAGAGTATCTTTTGGGTAAAATGCACTGACCTCCCGTGGCGTTATTGACAAATGCACTGATGTCTCTTACTTTACAAGCTATTTTGTAGATTCCCATTGTCGTTAACTTTCAACAAAAATCATTAGTACTAATTGATAAAATACTACAATGCCCTTCTTTACTCTTTTTGTATTTCTTTTTTGTACATATTTACTATATTTATGTGTGTATGTATTGAGATATATATTCTATATTTATATATATGTACGTGTATTGTGAAATAATATTCAAAATTAAAACTTAAAATGCTGAAATTAAATTAAACATAAGTTATATTTTGATCAAATTTGTACAAATAAATATGCAGCTTATATATTAATTTTTTGAACAAAAGTCAAATTTGCACTTAATGTAAACTTGTTGATACTCTAATAAGTCCAACAATTAAAACCAAACAAGCGGCACTACGTTGTGGAGGTGCTTGCACTCGATAAAAGAGCATAGAAAGTGTGAATGTTGTCGTTGATCTTCTGGGGACAGTTTATTAACTGCTACGAGCTGATGGATGTAGAAGGTAGAGCGATGATGTTCCATATGCATGGACAGTTATTCCAACTGCCATGCACGTCCACGTTTGGAACAGAGGAAGACAAGAAGATGTGAAGTGATGGACGTTAAGAGAGGTAGAATATGATTGAGTACATGATGTGAACCTTTGGAAGTGAAATCCCTTAAACCCACGATCAGATTGAATACAGCCCAAGAAAGCCAAGAATCAAGTCGATAAATGATCTAGACCCGTTGAAAACTTGTTTCAAGAACCTAGATTTGATTAGAACGCCACAAAGGGTTTGCCTTTGATAAGTTCTGATTGCTCAATCAAGAACAAGTAGAGAAGGCTGAAAAGCTCTCCAAGAATATTTCTTCAATTCCCAAAAAATAATCCCAAGACGGCTACAAGAATGTTTTTATACTATCTATGAAACCCTAGGACCTAAAAGGCCTTTAATAAAATAAAAGACTTGGGCTGATGATACTCAAGCCCAAAACAAATTAAACTACTTAAAATAAAAGACGTGGGCTGATGATACTTAAGCCCAAAACAACTTAAAATTAAATAGATGTCTTCTTAATAAAATAGGCCCACACGCCTAAGTAGCTTGTATCACATGGATTAAAGCTGGTTCCACTTCTTTCAATCCCATCTTGAATGTTGGGTCTTGCTTGAAACATTAGCAAATTCAGCCCAAGTTGATTGTACCAATCCTTGCATTGCTTCCTTGATCTTCTTAGCTCATGATCTTGTGATTGGTCCATTTGGAACTTGCAAAAGATCATCTCCAAGACTTGATCCACCATGGTGCCCATCATTCCCCCTCTCCTCAAAAGGATTCGACCTTGAATCGTCACCTGTATCAAATGGAGAAAGGTCAGAAACATTGAAAGTAGCAGAGACATTATACTCAACTGGAAGATCCACTTTATAAGCATTATCATCAATTTTCTCAAGGATTTGAAAAGGTCCATCTCCTCGAGGGTGCAATTTAGTCTTTCTATGGGCTGGGAATCTTTCTTTGCGCATGTGAACCCATACCCAATCTCCCGGTCCAAAGATTACACGTTTCCGCCCTTTATTGGCTTGGGAAGCAAACTTTTCATTTTTATGCTCAATTTGGAATCGGACTCTCTCATGAATGGACTTCACCAACTCAGTCTTCTTGCTTCCATCTAAACTACTCCTGTCATCAATAGGTAAAGGCACCAAATCTAAAGGAGTAAGTGGATTAAAACCATAGACAATTTCAAATGGAGAATAAGAAGTAGTAGTATGCATAGTCCTATTATATGCAAACTCTATGAATGGCAAACAGTCCTCCCAAGTTTTTAAATTCTTTTGAATGACAGTACGTAGGAGTTGAGTTAAAGTCCTACTGACTACTTCAGTCTGCCCATCAGTCTGTGGATGACAAGTAGTGGAGAATAAAAGTTTGGTACCTAACTTTTCCCACAAAACCTTCCAAAAGTAGCTAAGAAATTTGACATCCCTATCTGAAACAATACTTCTAGGTACACCATGGAGTCGCACAATTTCCCTAAAAAACAAATCAGCAATGTTTGTGGCATCATCTGTTTTATGGCATGGAATGAAATGTGCCATTTTGCTAAATCTGTCCACTACCACAAAAATAAAATCTCTATCTCTCTTTGTCCTAGGCAGCCCCAAGACAAAGTCCATAGATATGTCTACCCATGGCTCACTAGGAACGGGTAAAGGTGTGTACAACCCATGTGGTAAAACCTTAGATTTGGCCTTTCTACATGTAATGCAGATTTGGCCTTTCTACATGTAATGCACCTACCACAGACTCGAACGACGTCTCTTCTCATCCTAGGCCAAAAGAAATGTTCATGCAAAACTTCTAAGGTTTTTCTAACACCAAAGTGTCCCATTAATCCCCACCATGTGCCTCACGCACCAACAATTCACGCATTGAACAATTTGGCACACACAATTTATTTTCTTTGAACAAATAACCATCATGCTTGAAATACTTACCACATGCTGCTTTACCACATGCCAAATACACCTCAGAAAAATCAGCGTCATTGGCATACATATCTTTCACATATTCAAACCCAAGCATCACTCATAGAAGTAAGAAGTACATGTCTTCGTGATAAAGCATTAGCAACAATGTTTTCCTTACCTTGATTGTAACGGATGACATATGGGAAAGTCTCGATGTATTCCATCCATCTAGCATGCCTCTTATTTAACTTACCTTGTCCCTTGAGATGCTTCAATGATTCATGATCGGTGTGGATCACAAACTCCTTAGGCCAAAGGTAGTGCAGCCATGTCTCCAGAGCACGAACAAGAGCATAAAGTTCCTTGTCATAAGTGGGGTAATTTAGGGCTGCCCCACTTAGCTTTTCACTAAAGAAGGCTATGGGCCGCCTATCCTGCATCAAAACGGCTCCAATCCCTATTCCTGAGGCATCACATTCAACCTCAAAAGTTTTGTTAAAATCGGGTAATGCTAACACAGGTGCAGAACAAAGCCTATCTTTAATATTAGCAAATGCATTTTCTTGATCAATTCCCCAAAGAAATCCAACATTCTTTTTGATTATCTCAGTGAGAGGTGCAGCAATGGTGCTAAAGTCCTTAACAAAACGCCTATAAAAACTAGCTAAGCCATGAAAGCTTCTTACCTCAGTGATACCTTTAGGTGTTGGCCATTCCTTGATGGCTTTGACTTTCGCTTCATCCACCTCAATGCCTTTCGTACTGACAACATATCCAAGAAAAACAACTTTGTCCATGCAAAAGGTGCATTTCTTAAGATTAGCATACAACTTTTCAGATTTCAACACATCAAACACACACCTCAAATGTTCAATATGTTCTTTTAAGTTCTTGCTGTACACTAGAATATCATCAAAGTACACGACTACAAACTTGCCTAGGAATGCTCGTAAGACATGGTTCATTAATCTCATGAAAGTACTAGGTGCATTTGTATGTCCGAACGGCATAACCAACCATTCATAAAGTCCATATTTAGTCTTAAAAGCAGTTTTCCACTCATCTCCCTCTTTCATCCTAATTTGATGGTAACCACTTTTAAGATCTATTTTACTAAAGACACAAGAATTATGCAATTCATCCAACATATCATCTAATCTAGGAATGGGATGACGATACTTTACCGTGATATTATTGACCGCTCTGCAATCAGCACACATCCTCCAAATTCCATCCTTTTTTGGCACTAAAAGCACTGGTACTGCACATGGGCTCATGCTCTCTCTCACATACCCTTTGCTCATCAAATCGTCAACTTGCCTTTGAAGCTCCTTTGTCTCCTCCGGTTGCTCCTATAGGCTGGTCGGTTCGGAATAACGGCTCCAGGGACGAAATCAATTTGATGCTCAATGCCTCTAATAGGCGGTAACTCACTCGACATCTCTTCTGGAAAAATTTCCTCGAACTCCTGCAACAAAGAAACAGCCAAGCTAGGAAGAGATTGGTTATTTTCATCGAGATTAAGATAAGATTCCTTGTAAACAAGAAGAATCATAGGCTGATCTGCTAAAAAGGCTCTCTTCACCTCACTCTCTTTTGCATAAAAACTCAATTTTGTCTTTTCTATCCCCTCTACATGCTCTCCTTTTTTTTATATCTCGTGGCTCCACTCTCTTTTCTTTATTTTCAGCCGCCTCTCTATTTTTTTCACTCTTTTTTTCTCCACTCTCTTTTCTTTATTTTCAGCCACCTCTCTATATTTTGCACTCTCTTTTTTTTTCTATCATTTCTGCCTCACTCTTTCTTTTCCACTCAATCTCACTCTTTAGCTTCAGTTGGTCTTCATAGACCTGTTTTGGGGTTAAAGGAGCAAGTTTAATTGTTTTTCTATCCTTCACAAAACTGTACATATTTTTAAACCCATCATGATTCACCCTTCGATCAAACTGCCAAGACCTCCCCAAAAGAATGTGACCAGCATGCATAGGAACGACATCACAAAGCACTTTATCACTATACTTTCTAATGGTAAAAGTCACCAAAACTTGCTTATTCACTTTGACCTCCCCACAATCATTCAACCACTGCAACTTGTAAGGTTTAGGATGCTTTAGTAAAGGTAAGCTCAACTTCTCAACTAGGGTGGTACTAGCTACATTTGTGCAACTTCCCCCATCTATAATCATACTGCACACCTTGTTGTTAACAAAACAGCGGGTATGGAATATGTTCTCTCTTTGCTGCTCCATATCATCTACTTTGACTTGTGTATTGAGAGCACGCCTAGCAACAAGAGACTCACCATCTACGGGGTATTCCACTCCATCACCATCTTCCTCGTTCTCATACTCATTGTTGAACATAAAATTTTTATGACATTTACTTAAAAAAATTCACGGTTTAATGTGCAGTTGTTGTAACAACACACATCCTTGATATCGTTTGAATCAAATGAGGCTTATGGATTGTTAAAAAAAATAACAACCATAAATACATATCTATGTACACACAGCTGAAATTGGCTTCGGCCAAAATTGCTTCGCCTGGTCATCTAAGTCACTTTTTTTTTTTTAATATATCCTTTGGTGTTAGTCAACATAAAGGACAAAAATAATTTAAATTGCCCAGGGAGCTAAAGACCTACTACACCACATGTGTAGGTGGCAACCTACAACCAAAAGAGGAACACGTAATGGTGCAGTAAAAAAAT
Source organism: Arctostaphylos glauca (assembly GCA_019985065.2). Classification (NCBI taxonomy): domain Eukaryota; kingdom Viridiplantae; phylum Streptophyta; class Magnoliopsida; order Ericales; family Ericaceae; genus Arctostaphylos; species Arctostaphylos glauca. The sequence continues at coordinate 11,714,570 of JAHSPW020000012.1, read as the reverse complement.
GGGTTAACTGCACACCAATCCCTTATTTCTCTCTCTCTCTCTCTCTCTCTCTCTCTCCCTCATAGAAAGTGGGTTCATGGAGGAGTTGTTTTAGGGAATCAACTGCTCACTCCCCAACGTGGGGAAGTGGAATATTTCCAATTTTTGCTTATAAATACCCAATGCTATGTGCAATGCGGGAGGAGCAGAGAGAACAAAAAAAACAGAAGAGGAGGCTGTGCGAAAAAAGGCAGTTCGAAAAGAGGATCGGGTAAAAAACAAACGAGAGGTGAGACAGACAGAAATTGAACAGTGAAGAAGCAACGCGAACAGAAAGAAAAAAAGAGGGGCATCATACTTGCAGAAAATACCTTGACGAATTCAGGTATAAAAATTTCTTCTTCTCCCTGTTTTCTTTAAACAAAAAAAATTGATATGCTCTGCTTTCTCTCTCTCTCTGGTTCTTTAAAATTCTGGGTTTCACTTTTGAGAGTTTCTCATATTCTTTATCTTCTTTTATAAAGATGAAAATACAAAGAGATTTGGATCTATCAAAATCTGTTTATCAAAACAAAATAAGTTTTACCCGGTCAATATGGGTGTAGAGATTTGTATTATCTCCAAAATTCAGGGCATTTTCAAACCATTTGTTGATAAAACAACCTTTTTTTTTAGAACCCTGTGTTTGAGTTTCAAAAATATTTGAAATCCCATCAGTTGCGGAATGACTTGGCTTTACCAGTAGTGATTTAATAAAATATTCATGACTTAGTGTTCCTTATGATGTGATCTTTCTGTTGGATAACATTTAGTTAAAAAAGAGTTTCCTGACACCAAGCCATACTATATCACATGGTGAGTCCGTAATTTCTATGCATAAATGTTTACTTGGTCTTACAAATTAAATGTTTATTACGCCTCTTTTTTTTTAAAACCACTTGCGGTTTCAAAATAATTATTGACACCCCTCGCGGTCTCAACTAATTATCGACACCGCTCGTGGTTTTAAAAAAAATAAAAAAAAGAAAAGCCCTTGCGGTCTCAAAATAATTATTGACACCCTTGTGGTCTCAACTAATTATCGACACCGCTCGTGGTCTTAAAAAAAAATATATTAATACCACTTGCGGTCTCAAAATAATTATTGACACCCTTGTGGTCTCAACTAATTATCGACATCGCTTGCGGTAAAAATATATATATTAATATCACTCGTGGTGTTAAAAAATATTAATACCACTTGCGGTCTCAAAATAATTATTGACACCCCCCGCGGTCTCAACTAATTATCGACACTGCTTACAGTCTTAAAAAAATATTGATGCCCCTTGTGGCTTAAAAGAAAAATACCCTTTACGGGTTGTAAAATTTACCCTCTACAGGCCTCGAAATTGCCCCACTCAAGGCCCAAAAAGAAAGTAACCTAAGTTGGCTATTTTAAGGCTTTAAGCATATTTGCAATTAATTTGCTTAAAAGATTGGATATATCTCAATATTTATGGCCATGAGCCAATTGAGAAACAAGTCAAAGTTCGCCTAAAAAAAATATAAAGCAAAGTTGTCAATCTCGTACCGGTGGACGTACCGGTTTTGTTACTAGTACGGTATGTACCGGTACCGGTGTGTACCGGTGTACCGTTTCGGATTTATCGCTAAAATTAATATATATATTTTAAATAATATCTTTTAACAAAAAATCATACTAAACATAAAAATAAAGCATTACAATTTAAAAATAAATCACAAAACATAAAAAAAGGATATTTTTAGTCTCAAATTATGTTAAATTATCCAAAAAAAACATATTAATGGATTTTTTAAATTTTTTTAAATACAGACCGGTACGGTACGGTACCGGCATGTATTGCCCGGAACAGCTCGGAACAGCCCAGAACAGCCCGGACCAGGCCGGAACACTTGCCGGAACGGTACTCCGGTGGTCCGGTACCGTTACGAGGGCGGTATGGGATGTACCGGCCGGTACGGGACGGGATTTACAACTTTGATATAAAGATCAAATATCAAATATTTTTGCTAAAAAAAAATTGGAACTACGTATCGACTTGATTCCGATTTAAATCGGATACGTAGGCAATTCATTTATATGGGTTCAGTCGTAATTTTAAATTGGTGAACCTTAATTATTCACCCAAATATCCAAATATTTTACAAATATTAGAACTACGATTTGACTTGATTCCAGTCCAGATTCATTCTTGACTTGGATACGTAGGCAACCCACTATATGGGTTCAGTCACAATTAGTATACATTATTTGAATGTGGATGACATATGATTGGCTAAGGATTGGGTGTTTTCTTTTTAGCAGTGATGCTGTTTTTTTGCAAGAACAAAGAACAAAGAATTATATAAATGGAAAAAGAGGAGCATTAAAACCAATACAACGAGTTGGTGAGACACCAACCACCAATAAACCCACTGTGAATAACTTAACTCCTAGCGCCTACCGCTAACCTCAGCCTTCTTCTCCCTCACCTGAGTGCCGTCTAACCATAATCCAGAACACAAACACCTTGTGGGCATCGAATGACCTCCTGAATGGTGTACCTGAGATCTTCCCATCTATTCTTCATCCAGGCAACGGCTCTGAGTTGAATTAGAGAGAGAGCCGTCTCAGATGCCATAGCTTCGTTCCGGAAGATGAAATTGTTCCGAGCGAGCCAAATCGTCCATAGGGTTGCATAAATTGAGGTATTCCATAAACACTTCCCAAATTTATTCAGCCTCAATCCATGATGACTAATTAACATCAGATCCAGGGATGGAAGGATGACCCAGGATAGAGCCCACCATTTGAAAACGAGACTCCAGATCTTCCAAGCTAATTCAGAATGGAGGAACAGATGTACGATGGATTCCTCTTCCAAATTACAGAACTTACAGGTACTCCCATCCTCCGATTCTTGCCTAATGCCTCTACGTGCTAGTTCTGAAAAGACCCCTAAAGCACTCTGATATGCACGCCACACGAATAGCTCCACTTTGGGAGGATTAACACCTTTCCACAGTTTCATTAGAGGGATTTGTGAATTGAATTCCATTTCCTCCCACCTAGCATATGCTGAAGATATTGAGAACTTTGCATCCTTACTCCAGGACCAGGACATTATATCCTGGTTAGAGCTATAGGCAGCACGTTAGCAATTCTTTGTAATAGCTCTTCTAGCAGCTCTTTCTCCCATTCAAATAGACTCCTTCTAAATTGAAGAGACCAGCTGCCGTTGATAACCATGCTGGCAATTGTTGCAGATTGTTGAGTAGAGATTGAGTAAAGCCTACGGTACTGGTCTTGTAATTTTGCATCGTCCAACCATAGGTGTTCCCAGAATTTAGTGCTATAACCTGCCTTGACTGAGATTCTGAAGCCCTGCTGGATTAGGGATGCAAACTTGTTATGTGGACTGCCTTCCCCTATAGAGCAAATGTTCCTCCAAATCTGGGAAATTTGCGATCTTCTGCTTGTTGAGGGAGTGGATGGAAGCCAAGATGTGGGATTAAGGTTATACTTGTTTCTGATGCTGTTTTCTCACAATCTTTTGTGTATTCCAATGTTTATTTGCCAAAGTAAATAAACTCCATGTTATTTATTTATTTAGCTCTTAAACCTACCATAGTTGGAATCAAAAGGTTTTCTTTTATCAAAAGATGCAATTAAGAAATATGTTATATTTTGAATGGGTCCGACCTACATAATAAAAACTTACTATGTAAGTGAGATTATGTTAAAGAAAATATCAAATTTTTGCCTAACATAATTTTTGGCATGCCCGGTGGGACCCATTCTCCTTTTCATCTCCAACTATAGTTTAAAATTTTGCTTGGTGTCACCTCTCTCAGGTTACAATGGCACCGCGGATTGTTATCTACTACCACAAGTTGGCTTTATTAAAGGGAGCTATAGGGGGGTCTGGCTATTGTGCTACATTCAAGCTCGACCGCCAGCTTATACCCATTTCACAGGTTGCGTCAAAATTCACTCCTATCTTGAACGCTGCAAAGGCCACCAAGAATATGAGTGCCAAAGCAACCTCAGCTAAGGCAATGAAAGTTGCCTCGAAGAGTGGAAAAACAAGGGCGAAGAAATCTGGCAAGGTCTTCGTCAAGAAAACAACCAAAGATAGCGACATAGTTGCAAAGCAAGCAATTGAGGCAATCCCTCAACTCTATCCGAGTCAAATTTTGATTGGGTCAATCCCAATTGAGCTACCTTCAACAGTTGATGTAATGGCTACATCTGTGAAAGAAGACGAGAAGGTGTTGAGAACAACTCCTAAGATTAAGTTCGAGCTAACTTCTACACGAGTCAAGGCTACCCCGAAAGTCAAAGTGGTTCTGACTCCCAAACTAGCAGAAGCTGCATCACCATCATCACCTGCTAAAGGGAAAAACATCATTATTGGCAAGAGTCAGAACAAAGGAAGATCAAAAGGTCAAAGGAGGTTCAGAGTACCTCGAGCTATTGATGCTCCGAAGGCGACTTTATACCCTTTATCAGCCTATAGCACTGACAGATCCAAAAATGCTAAGTCTGATTTAGAGAAAGAAAAATGGTCGTTCATATCTGGCTTCATGCTCGCAAAAGAAGCTTTACATGGACAAAAATTGACATGTATGACGACAGATCGTGAAGGAGGTTACAATGGCCCAATTACTCGATCTCGAGCATTACAAATACCTCATCTTTCTCTCGAGGAGTCAAGTTCAAGCAATCAACAAAGTGGAGTTTCTCAATGATACGAATGAGCTTCGTATGTTAACGAATCGTCCAAGAACAGGTTCGGGATTGATAAATAAGATGGAACCGTGACACAAACTTTAGATCTTAGAGCACCTTGGTAAAGACCTCGACACAAGAAGAATCAAAGCAAGCACCTTGGTATTGGGATGACGCCACAACGGTTGTGATTGAGCCGTTGATAAGTCGGAGAAGGTCGCCACGGAATTGCTCCCGATAAGGCCGAGTTCGTGATGAACTAAAGGAGAAGAAATTCTCACAAGTTAAATTTCAAATCTGAGTTAAAAACCAATATCCTTCAAACATTACAATATTTATAGGAAAAACTAGAGCTAAATTTAGGTGGCCGGCCATTGAAGATGGGCGGCATTTGATGAATGGCCAAGATGGGTGGTCATGTTGATAATCCGTGCACCTCCATTTGGGAAAAACAGCCAAGACTTTATTGTTGGGTGGCAATGCATAAATGGTCCTTGGCTATTTTTAGAGAGTGGGCGGCAAGACTTGAAGGCATGTTGGTTAATGTGCTAGAGTTGTTTTTTTGGATTAATTGGGCTGCCCATGCATGGAGGGCTCTTCTTGGTCCGGGCTGCTCAAGGCCGGGCCTCATTGCTCGCGGGTTCTTCCATTCCGGGCTTCCAAGCAAAGGTGGTCACATGGAGGATCTTGGTGGCGCCTTGCTCAGCATAAGAGGTGGCCATGCAGCTCCGCACCACGTCTTGTAAGGCTCGGGCCTTGGATCTTGTAATTGGGCCCTCCGGAATGTGCAAGTCCTCGGCTCCCTCCTTGGCTCCATTGTCTTGTGCATCATCTTCCTCATGATCCGTGCTCATGCTCGTATCATCTCCTCCCCCTTCAAAAGGATTCGTCCTCGAATCTGGACCTACATCACAAGGGGATAAATCAGACACGTTGAAGGTAGCACTAACTTGGTACTCACCGGGTAAATCAATTTTGTATGCATTGTCATTGATCCTTTTTAACACTTGGAATGGGCCATCTCCTCTTGGCATCAACTTGCTGGCCCGTTTGGAAGGAAATCGGTCTTTCCTCAAATGAACCCAAACCCAATCTCCCGGTTGGAACACAACCTTCCTTCTTCCTTTGTTGGCTCGGGCGGCAGCTTGCACGTTCTTCTTAGTGATTTGTTGCCGAGCCTCTTCATGGATTTTCCTAACCTGTTTGGCCTTCTTTTCCCCATCTAAGCTTGTAAGATCACTCAAAGGTAAAGGGATTAAATCCAAAGGGGTTAGTGGGTTAAATCCATAAGCAACCTCAAAGGGAGAAAAATTGGTGGATGAGTGAATGGTGCGATTATAGGCGAATTCCACAAAGGGCAAACACTCCTCCCATGATTTCAGATTCTTATTAATAACAACCCTCAAAAGTTGAGATAGGGACCTATTGACCACTTCGGTTTGGCCGTCGGTTTGGGGGTGACATGAGGTCGAAAATAGTAGCTTTGTTCCCAATTTACCCCACAAGACTCTCCAAAAATGGCTCAAGAATTTCGCATCCCTATCACTCACTACGGTTTTGGGCAAGCCATGCAAACGTACTACTTCCCTAAAGAATAGGTCGGCAATATGGGTGGCATCATCGGTTTTGTGACAAGGGATAAAATGGGCCATCTTTGAGAACCTATCTACCACCACAAAAATGGAGTCCCTTCCTTTTTTGGTTCTAGGTAACCCTACCACAAAATCCATTGACACATCTGTCCAAGGTTCATTAGGCACGGGTAAGGGAGTGTATAGTCCATTGGTATTGACCCTAGATTTAGCCTTCTTGCAAGTGATACAATTAGCACAAATTTTCTCTACATGCTTCCTCATGTGAGGCCAAAAGAAATGTTCTCTAAGTATGTCTAGGGTTTTAGTTACTCCGAAATGCCCCATTAACCCGCCCCCGTGAGACTCAAGCACTAACAACTCACGCAAAGAACATTTTGGGATGCATAGTTTGTTCTCCCTAAACAAGTAACCATCATGCTTATAGAACTTATCTAATGCCCCTAATTTGCATGCATCAAATATGGCACCAAAATCATCATCTTTTGAATACCTTTCCTTTATATGTTCAAATCCAAGTAATTTAGCATTAAGAGTTGAGATGAGAACATACCTCCGGGACAAGGCATCCGCCACCTTGTTGTCCTTGCCTTGTTTGTATTGCACGACATATGGAAACATTTCAATGAATTCGACCCATCGTGCATGCCTCCGGTTGAGCTTGTCTTGCCCCCTTAAGTGCTTCAACAACTCATGATCCGTGTGGATCACAAATTGCTTAGGCCATAGGTAATGTTGCCATGTCTTCAACGCACGAACCAAAGCATACAACTCCTTGTCATATGTTGAATAATTCAGGGCTGCCCCATTCAACTTTTCACTGAAGTAACCAATGGGCTTCTTCTCTTGCATTAAGACGGCACCTATACCTACTCCGGATGCGTCACACTCAATCTCAAATGTTTTAGCAAAGTCAGGCAAATTAAGTAATGGGGCAGAACACAATTTCTCCTTGATTGAATTGAAGGCATTCTCTTGATCATTACCCCATTTAAACCCTACCTCCTTCTTCATCACCTCGGTCAAGGGTGCGGCCAATGTGCTGAAATCTCGCATGAATCTCCTATAGAAACTTGCAAGTCCGAGAAAGCTCCTCACTTCGGTGATGCTTTTGGGTGTTGGCCACTCCCGAATGGCCTTAGTCTTCTCTTTATCAACCTCGATCCCTTGAGCTGAAACAACAAAACCAAGAAAGATAACTCTATCCAAGCAAAAGGTGCATTTCTTAACATTAGCATAAAGTTTTTCTTTTCTCAAAATTTCAAACACACTTTTCAAATGGTTAGTGTGTTCATCTAAGGTTCGACTATAGACAAGGATATCATCAAAATACACTACCACAAACTTTCCTAAGTAGGCTCTTAAAACATGATTCATTAACCTCATGAATGTGCTAGGTGCATTGCTAAGTCCAAAGGGCATGACTAACCATTCATATAAACCATACTTAGTTTTGAAAGCTGTTTTCCACTCATCTCCCTCCTTCATTCTAATTTGATGGTAACCACTTTTTAAATCAATCTTTGAAAAATATGTGGAACCATGAAGCTCATCTAACATGTCATCAAGTCTAGGAATGGGATGGCGGTACTTAACTGTTATCTTGTTGATGGCACGACAATCAACGCACATACGCCAAGATCCGTCCTTCTTTGGCACTAGCAAGACCGGGACCGCGCAAGGGCTCATGCTCTCGCGGATGTGGCCCTTCTCCATCAACTCCTCAACCTGCCTTTGTAGTTCTTTGGTCTCCTCGGGGTTGGTTCTATAGGCTGGTCGGTTTGGGATTGGTGAGCCCGGCACAAAGTCGATTTGGTGCTCAATGCCTCGGATGGGTGGCAATCCGGCCGGAACTTCCTCGGGAAATACATCATTATACTCCTGCAAAACAGATTGAATAGCAAGAGGGGGTGGAGGAGTAGAATCTGGATTAGCAAGATAGGCCCCTTTGTAGACACATAGGATCATTGGTTGATTGTTCTCACAAGCCCTCCTAACTTCTTTTTGTTTGGCATACAAACATACCCTCTTCTTTTCTTCCCTCTTTTTTTCTTCTCTCAAACTGCCCTTTCCTACTTCACTATTCCCGCCCTCTCTTCCTCTCTTTTCAACTCCTTTTTTTCTTTCTTTTCTCTCATTCTTTTTTTTCACTCCCCTCCTTTACCTCACTAAGGGACTGCTGGATTCTGTTTTGATCCTCTAAGACTTGTTTTGGCGACATTGGAACGAGGGTGACATTTCTGCCATCCTTGGTGAAGGTGTAACAGTTTGTGCTCCCGTGATGCAAAGTACTACGATCATATTGCCAAGGACGCCCCAACAGAATGTGGCTTGCGTGCATGGGCACCACATCACATAGAATCTCATCTTGGTACCTGCCAATGGTAAATGGTACAAGGACTTGCTTGCTCACCCTTACTTTGCCGCTGTCGTTGAGCCATTGCAATTGATAGGGCCTCGGATGTTTCTTGGTGGGCAGCCCCAATTTCTCAACAAGTAAAAGGCTAGCTACATTGACGCAGCTCCCTCCATCTATGATCATGCTGCATACCTTCTCTTTCACAAGGCAACGGGTGTGAAAGATATTTTCCCGCTGCTCCACATATCCTTCCTCGTCCTCCACGGCGTGAGCATTAAGAGCTCTCATGACTACAAGTGCCTCTCCTTTGACAGCATACTCACAATCACTCGTGTCCTCCAAAGGTGGCACCTCCTCATCACTAGCCTCGGATTCATATTCTCCATTACCGAGCGCAATCATCACCCTCTTATTTGGGCAATCCAAAGCCTTGTGCCCAACTCCTAGGCAACGAAAACATTTGAAATCACGAGTTCTTTGAGTTGAGTTGGTGGGAGTTATACCTTTGTTGGTTGAGTTCTCCTGTGGTTTAGGCTGCTCTCCTCGATTTGCATAAGTAGGCTTCTCCCCGGGCTTGGCAGGTTGCTCCGCGGGTGGTTTTGGCCTAGACGAAGACCCAGCAAAAGAAAAGTCAGGTTTGGCTGTCCTCCCCCTCCAAAGCTGCCTCTCCACCTTGATTGCCATATGCACCACATCCTCAAGCTCAACATAATGCTGCAACTCTACCACATTTGCAATCTCACGGTTGAGCCCGCTTACAAACCGCGCCATGGTGGCCTCCCTTTCCTCCGTGATGTTGGCTCGGATCATTGCCATTTCCATTTCTTTGTAGTATTCTTCCACGCCCTTAGTCCCTTGCCTAAGCTGCTGCAGCTTGAGATGCATGTCACGGTAGTAATGGTTGGGCACAAATCTCTTCTTCATGGCAGCCTTCATCTCAGCCCATGTCTCAATTGGTGGCTCATAGTTCCTTCTTCTACCTATCAAAAGTTGATCCCACCATACTATAGCATAATCCGTGAATGAAATGGCAGCAAGCTTTACCTTCTTTTCCTCTGAGTAATTGTGGCATTCATACATCATCTCCACCTTCCTTTCCCATTCTAGGTAGGCGTCGGGGTCACTCTTGCCTTGGAATGGCGGAATGTTTAGCTTGATACTGCCCAAGTCTCGGTCTACCCTCTCCCGTGAACCATGTCTATGGCGCCTTCTCCTCTCTCTTGGATTGGCCCTTGATCGATAGCTTTGCTCACTATCTTCACTATTGTCACCATCATACTCCCTCCCGGTTGCATTTGGTGCATTTGAACTCCTCGGATTAGAATTTCTTGTAGGGACTTGCTCATGCCGCTCCCTCCTCATTTCCTCCATTTCGTCCCTTAAATCTTTAAAGGCCGAATCCCACTTTCGTGACATTTGTTGGATTGCCTCCAATAAAAGTTTATTGTTGTTGTTAACTCCGGAATCGTCTCCTTGTGACATCTTAAACCTGAAAAAGAAAACAAGCAAACAAACCCACACCAAGTGTTTAAATTTTCCCAAATCACTCACCAACCAAGTGTTTGCTCTCGGTGCTCTTGGCTTTTTTTTTTTTTTTTGCACAATGTCCTCACTTCTTGCCTTTTTCCACTCCTTCTTGCTCCTACAAGTTCTGCAAAAACTCAAGCTCAAACAGAAAAAAAAACAATGGCTTTCCCAAGACTTGCGCTTTTTTTCCCTACCTCAACACTTGCTTTGACCCGGGAAAATGGAAGGAAAGTTTAGGAAGAAGGAAATGACCGTTGCTCTTTAAAATGGTAAAGAGACAAACAAGAAACAGAATTAAATGGAAGGAGGAAAAAGTTATCAGATTTGGCACGGTAAAAACAAAAGAAAATTGGAGGGAAAAGGTGTTGGAAAGATAGTGGGAGACAAAGTAAGAAATGATGTTTTGGTTTTCTTCTTCTCTTTGCTCTTTCTCAATTGGAGGGAAATGACCGTTGCTCTTTTTTTTTTTATCATCGGCTATCACATCCAGCTCGTGCATAATGTTATGAACCCAAGTTGAACAATTCCGATCATTAGATGTGTGCAAAGTGTTGGTTCCATATCTCTCTCACTCTCGTAAAGGGATTCTCTCCAGAATATTGCAATAGTTACCTCCCCCTAGTGCGCACAATGATGAAAAAGCGAACAAGAGGCTAAGCATTCCACAGAATTCAATAGGCAAACACGAGAAGTATGTACGCACATGGTTCACAAGGAATAAGAGAAGAAACGGTTACCATACATTCTACACTACAATGCATATAATTGGGAATCCAAAACACGCTTAAGATCATAAAGGACTTTAAAGCTTATATTGATTCGGTTTTCAAAGAGATGTGTACAAAACAGTGCCGGCATACAATGAATGGCTCAGGTCACAACTACCCCAAATTTTTGCCGGCACTACCCACTACTCAATGCTATATATGTGATAACGCAAAAACAAACAGGAAAATGACAAATAGAAAACCACCGACTCCACATCTGACATATGAACCTAACCTATCTCTCCCAAAACCAAGTCGGATGTGTGTAGTAAGCAATCACTGCTCCGGTGGTGGGGGCACATACACAACCAGTGCCTTTTCTAACCCTGCATCAGCTTCAATAGACCCACCCTCTGCTGAATCACTCAAATAAATCACATCAGTACCGGCAGTAGATTCAGAAGCATGGGTGGTGATACGAATGAGCTTCGTATGTTAACGGATCGTCCAAGAACAGGTTCGGGATTGATAAATAAGATGGAACCGTGACACAAACTTTAGATCTTAGAGCACCTTGGTAAAGACCTCGACACAAGAAGAATCAAAGCAAGCACCTTGGTATTGGGATGACGCCACAACGGTTGTGATTGAGCCATTGATAAGTCGGAGAAGGTCGCCACGGAATTGCTCCCGATAAGACCGAGTTTGTAATGAACTAAAGGAGAAGAAATTCTCACAAGTTAAATTTCAAATCTGAGTTAAAAACCAATATCCTTCAAACATTACAATATTATAGGAAAAACTAGAGCTAAATTTAGGTGGCCGGCCATTGAAGATGGGCGGCATTTGATGAATGGCCAAGATGGGTGGTCATGTTGATAATCCGTGCACCTCCATTTGGGAAAAACAGCCAAGACTTTATTGTTGGGTGGCAATGCATAAATGGTCCTTGGCTATTTTTAGAGAGTGGGTGGCAAGACTTGAAGGCATGTTGGTTAATGTGCTAGAGTTGTTTTTTTGGATTAATTGGGCTGCCCATGCATGGAGGGCTCTTCTTGGTCCGGGCTGCTCAAGGCCGGGCCTCATTGCTCGCGGGTTCTTCCATTCCGGGCTTCCAAGCAAAGGTGGTCACATGGAGGATCTTGGTGGCACCTTGCTCAGCATAAGAGGTGGCCATGCAGCTCCGCACCACGTCTTGTAAGGCTCGGGCCTTGGATCTTGTAATTGGGCCCTCCGGAATGTGCAAGTCCTCGGCTCCCTCCTTGGCTCCATTGTCTTGTGCATCATCTTCCTCATGATCCGTGCTCATGCTCGTATCACTCAAGATGAGGACAACCAAGGCGAAAGTACACCAAAGAAGAGAAAGAAATCATCCCAATAGATCCTGAAAGAGAGGTATGAAGCAGGGGATCCAGATGTTGGACTACTTGGAGAGCCATCTCGAAAATTTGACTATTATGTCCTTTATTCCACCCCTAAATCATTAGAAGTTTCTTCAAGTAAGTTTCCTCCTCCATCTTGGGATGACGAGATTCAAGAGATTGAGATGTCACAAAACTTGTCAACAATAAGTAGACCTGAAAGTCCACGAAAAGGTTCTACAATAAGTTGTGACAATCCTCTTTATGGAGATTCGGAGTCTTTGTTTGAAGAAGAAGATTCTCCAAGTCAATTGGCAAAAACTTTTGAGGGTAAATTGAAGATCAGTGAAGATCCTTCGTGCGAAGATATGCCAGTGCTTGTCATTGGAACGACTAGTGTTGATGAGCAAATTCAAGAAATGCAAAAGGAGGTTGGCAGAAAAGGATGCTAATATAGCTGCTTTAGCAGCCCAAGTTGCTAACCAAGCAAGTACAGCTGCTCATGAGCATGCACGAGTACAAGACCAGGCTCAAACATCTGCAACACAAACACCCCAAGATTTGAGAATCTTAATTGCTGAGGGAATCCGAGATTTCCAAGCAGCAATGACTCCTCCAGTTCTTGGATATCGAAAGCCATACCCTGCCCATTATGATACTTTTCCATTTCCGCATGGTTATCAAAAACCATAATTTGAAAAGTTTGATGGAATTAATGGATCACCGCAGGAACACTTGGCCCATTTTTATTCTGCTTGTGGAGAGTCAAGTCAATCGGATGCCTTGTTAATAAGGGAGTTCGTTCAATCACTCAAGGGTCTGCTTTTACTTGGTACACACAGTTGCTACCAGGATCTATCCTGACTTGGGATGACATGCAGAGGGCATTTTTGGCTCAGTTCGTAAGTTCAAAGAAAAAAATCTCCATAATAGATTTAGCGGACGCTAAACAAAAGCCAAATGAAAGTGCTAATGATTTTATCACACGTTGGAGAAGTTTGAATCTCCAATGCTCTGAAAAATTAAGCGAGCAGTCCGCTGTTCAAATGTGTTCTAATAATCTCACTCCAGACATTGCAACATTTGTGGGTACTGCAGAGCCCCAAACATTTAATGCACTTGTGTCAAAGGCAAGCAATGTTGAAAGACAGATGGCTAGACAAAGAAATTTGACTCAAAAGATGAGAATTTCTGATGACAAGAAGAATGAAGCCAACAAGAAGCCTGCAAAGAGGAGTGAATCCATGGCCACCTTTGTTAAGAAGCAGGACAATGGTGATGGCAAAAGCAAAGAAACAACAAAAAAGCCTTCTTTGAAAGAGAGAAAAGATGTCAAATATAGCTTTGATGATGACGACGTGGAAGCTATCTTCGAGCAACTTATGAAAGAAAAAGCCATCACATTGCCTAAACCGAAGAGGCCGTCTGAAGTTAATAAGGTCAATGATCCGAAGTACTGTCCGTACCATAGGATCGTTAGTCACCCAATACAGGATTGTTATGTTATTAAGAACCTCATTCAAAAGATGATTAAAAATGGCGAGTTGGTACTAGAGGAGTCTTTTTCTCCAAAGGAAACATTATCGTCAAACATGATATCCGTAGTTGGGGGTTCTAAAAGTAAGGATGGTCCGGCCATCTCTTGTTATGTGGGGGCAGTAAAATTTACCATTCAAGGAAGCAATCTTGATGTAAATTCCGATCCTAAGATACCGACACTTTATGAACTCATGTCACAACCCAATTTATGCTTTTGGGATGATACATCGACGTCAAATGTTGAAGATGATGGGGAATGGCAAACAATCATCAAGAAAGAAAAGAACAAGGTATCATTACCTATTCTAAAATCATCAAGTCACCCAGGTGTGATAATTCGAGGGCAAAAATCTGTACAGAAAGATCAAAAGAAGAAAAAGAAGAAGAAGCCTAAGAAGAAAGCAAAAGTTCCTAAGGAGGAAGAGTATATTCAACCTATTAGAGAACCATTCACTCTTACAGAGTACTTTCCAGAGGAGTTCTTCAAAGATCACAAATCAGAGGATGATGAACTAGTAGCTCAATGTCATATGGTCACAATTGAAGATGTTGATTCTTCAGACCAAGGAGTCAACGAAATCACTCTGCGCTCTGGTCGCCACCTCCAGCCACTCCCAAAGGTGCAAAAGGAAAAGAGAATACCTCCGTAGAGCCTACTCCAACAGGAATAGCTGAAGAGTCATCCAAACGAGATCAAAAGGCAAAACAAAAAGAAGGAGAGTCGTCAAAGACACCAAACAAGCCTCATTCTCCGAATGCGTCTTCACCGGGACAAGTCAAATATGATATTTTGGCTCATTTGAAACGCATTCCATCTCTTTTGAGCGTCTATGATGCTTTGCAATTATCAAAAGAGCACAGGAGAGCATTAATTCAAGCCCTGGCAACCCCGGACCTCTATGTGGACGACTTTGGTCAATTACCTCTAAAAGAGTTTTGTGCTGCATGTATGGCTTGTATCACATTTTCCAATGACGACTTGCAACTCGGGTCAGAGTATCACAATCGTCCTCTTAATGTTTCTGGCACGATTGGAGACACCTTGGTAACTCGAATCATGTTGGTCAATTACTCCCGTTAAAAATGCTCAAACTCATAGGCATGACAATACGACAATTGTCGCCTTCAAATTTGACAATTCAGGGGTTTAATCAAATGGGACAAAAGGCTCTGGGATCCATTGAGCTAAAAATGGAGTTTGATGAGTTGAACACAACTTCATTATTTCATGTTATTGATGCTGATACATCATATAACGCTCTATTGGGACGTCCCTGGATGCATGTCAATCGTGTTCTTCCTTCAACACTCCATCAATGTTTTAAATTTGTGAAAGAAGAAAATGGTGAGCGAGTCGAGAAGAAAATTGTTGCTAACTCCAATCCATTCCAAAGTGAAGAGGTAAACTATGCAGATGCTAAGTTTTATAAACCTAGCAATTCTTCATTATCCCCTATCCCCAAGAATTTGAAGCTACAAAGCAAGAAGGAAAAGGTTAGAAAAGGTGTTGAGTATGGAGATCCACAACTTCCATCACGAGTAAAAACCATTCAAGTTAAAGTGGTCTCCTCAAATAAAAAAAAAGAAAAAAGCCCAAAAGCCAACTGTTGTTGTGAAGCATGGGATGAAAAATCAACGTCAATCAGCACAAGTTGCTATGATGACTACTGAAGATGATTCCCTCCAAGACACCATGACAACCCTAACAGCAAGTTATACTTGTCCGTTACGGAAAGTAAACCAGTCTATCCCAGAAACTTTGGTGATTACAACTACATTCGAAGAGAATGGGAGTCATGAAAAACGTGTAGTTGTTCAAAAGACAACATCCTCCACTTCAGTTGCTCTACCGAAGTTTAAAAAGAAGAAAATGTCATTCCAAAAGAGAAATAAGGATGTTATGTTTTGTCAAGAAAATGATATACTTAAAGCTTCCTTTTTAGAGCCGACAGTTTTTACTGAACAAGAAAAGGCAATGTTTGCCGAGAGGGAGATTGAAAATGAACCTCGAGTTTCGGTCTTTCAAAGGCTCCAAAATGAAAACAAACCACGAGTTTCTGTCTTTCAAAGGCTCCAAGATCAAGATCGACCTCGAATTTCAGTATTCCAAAGGCTTCAAGGGCCTTCGAGTACCAAACCTATGAAGTTCAGGAAGAGAAAGGAATGGAGATTAAAACAAAGAGTACAGCCACAAGCTATCAGCATGAAGAATGAAAAAAAAGATGCCATGGAGGATGACGAAACCATGCGAGATCAAATTGATGAGAATATGGAGGAATCCGTACAAATCAATTATATATCTTTTCAAGAAGATAAGCTCATGGATACTCCTGTTATCGATCTTACACAAGACACTCCTGTCATTGATCTTACATAGGACATTCCTTTTATTGATCTCACACATGATATCCCTTTTATTGATCTCACACAGGATATCCCTTTTATTGATCTCACACAGGATAGTCTTCCTGAATACCATCACAAGGAGGTAGAGGTTAATAGGATTGCCTCTGCTACAAGTAGTCATCCAGCTGTGCGGCTACATTTACAAGGAGATGCGGTTATTCTTACTCAAGAAGATACATTACCTATCGATTCTTTGCTGAAGAACTAGGATTGTACAAAAGCTGCAGACCTTCGAAAAGAAGAACTCCATGATGTTGGGTATACATCAGACACTAAAGTGGTGAAATTCTCTCGGCAGTATCTTCAGGATTATGAATACACTGATCACACTTATAAAAATTACCGATCGGATGATGAACTTTGGTTTCGACCCGGAAGCCGTCCCAAAATTTGGAATTTTTGGGATCCTGATGAAATTGAATCTTTAGAGGATCACAGATGGTCAAATTTCCCTTCTCCAGCACGAACCTATGATGGTATGAGTATAGATAGTAACCATGTTTGCTATAGCGATGACTTCATAGGAGAAGTTGAACAAGTAAATTGTGTTTCTTTTGAGGATGACCAATCAGAAGTCTCTCTTAAAGAAGAATCAATTGAAAATTCTTTACAGGAGGACTCGTTGGAGTTTATTGAACAAGCTCAACCAGCACCACCTGAGATTGAAGACGGTGGTCAGGCCACTGTTGATGATCTCAAAGAAGTTAACCTTGGAACTCTTGATGATCCTAAGCCTATTTTTGTTAGTGGTTTGCTTTCTAAAGAAGAACTGATTGCTTATGAAAATCTTCTTCGGGAGTATCAAGACGTATTTGCTTGGGGATATCAAGATATGCCAGGTTTAGATTCTAAAGTTGCAGTCCATCACTTGGCTGTGTCACAAGAAAAATGCCCTGTAAAGGAAGCCCAACGTCGCTTCCGTCCAGAATTAGCAATTCAAATAGAAGCTGAGGTCGAGAAATTAAAAAGTGTTGGATTCATCCAAGAGGTCCAATACCCCACTTGGCTGGCAAATATTGTACCAGTGAAGAAAAAAATGGACAAGTTCGTGTTTGCATAGATTTTAGAGATCTAAATGATGCATGTCCAAACGATGAATTTCCGCTCCCAATTACTGAGTTACTAGTTGATGGAACCACTGGCTTTAGTGCTTTATCCTTCATGGATGGGTTCTCCGGATACAACCAAATCAAAATGGCACCCAAAGATGAAGAGTTAACTGCTTTTCGCACTCCCAAAGGCATCTTTTGTTAGTGATGCCGTTTGGATCGAAAAATGCTGGCGCCACCTATCAACGAGCCATGACGGTCATTTTTAATGACATGCTCCACAATACTCTTGAATGTTATGTGGATGATTTGGTTGTCAAAACCTGAAAAGGGAGTATCATTTAAATGATTTGAGAAGAGTTTTCGATAGACTTCGAGAACATCAGTTGAAAATGAACCCTTTGAAATGCGCCTTCGGGGTAATATCAGGAAAGTTCCTCGGATTTGTTGTTAGACATCGGGGAATTGAAATCGATCCCACAAAAATTAAAGCTATCTTAGAAATGCCTCCTCCTCGTAATCTACGGGAACTATGTGGACTTCAAGGGAGATTAGCTTATATAAGAAGGTTCATCTCAAACTTGTCAGGAAGGTGTCAACCTCTTACACGACTAATGAGAAAAGATGTTCCTTTTGTTTGGGATCAAGCATGTCAAAATGCTCTTGATAGTATCAAGGACTACTTGACGAAACCTCCAGTTTTAATGGCTCCTATCAAAGGACGACCATTGATCCTCTACATTGCAGCTCTTGAACGCTCTTTGGGGGCATTACTTGCCCAAAATAACGACGAAGGAAAAGAAAATGCTTTGTATTACCTTAGTCGAACACTTGTCGGAGCAGAACATAATTACTCTCTGATTGAGAAAATTTGCTTGGCTCTAATTTTTGCCGTTCAAAAGTTAAGGCATTATTTGCTTGCTCATTCCGTCACTCTAATCTCAAGAGCAGATCCTCTGAGGTATTTGATTTCGAGACCATTTCTCTCAGGTCGCTTGGCAAGATGGTCACTCTTGTTAACTGAATTTGATATCACTTTTGTGTCTCAAAAAGCGATAAAGGGACAAGCACTTGCTGACTTCCTGACAGCGCATCCGATACCTGACAACATACAACTAGCCGATGACTTTCCAGATGAACAAGTCTTAACGGTGGAAGTTTCACCATGGCAGCTCTATTTTGACGAAGCTTCAAGAAGAAAAGGAGCGGGGGCAGGCATTGTTTTAGTGACACCATCTGGAGGCTTAATTCCATATTCCTTCTCATTATTGACATTGTGCTCTAATAATGTGGCAGAATATGAGGCATTGATTATCGGCCTAGAAATAGCACTGGAAATGCATATTGACTGTTTACAAGTATTTGGTGACTCTCAATTAGTCATCAAACAGCTAAATGGCCAGTACGAAGTCAAAAATGAGAATCTGGTATTTTACCCCCAAAGGGCCAAACATTTAATTTCTCAATTTCAAGAAATTCATGTTAATCATATACCAAGGTCTGACAATGACAAAGCGGACGCATTGGCAAATTTAGCTGCATCTCTAACTTTGCCTGAGCAAAGAGATATTCAAGTTACAGTTGGCGAACGCCATATGTTGCCTCCTGCAATCGATCGCGTTGAAGAAGTTGAAATTACAAATGCAATCAGTGTATGTGAAATTGAGGAGGATCCAGATTGGCGTCAATCATTCATTGACTATTTTCTACATGGAAGATTACCAACTGACCCAAAGAAAAAAGTTGATATAAGGCGTCGAGCCCTTCGATTTGTTTACTTAAATGATACTTTATATAAGAGATCCCTAGATGGGATCCTTTTACGGTGTCTCTCAAAAGAAGAAGTGGCTCAAGCTCTTTATGAAACTCACAGTGGAACTTGTGGTGCACATCAAGCTGGCCCTAAACTTGCTGACCAATTAAGAAGGTTGGGTTATTATTGGCCAACAATGGTTCACGATGCTATGAATTTCTCTAAATCATGCAAAGCGTGCCAACTTCATGGAGATTTCATACATCAGCCTCCACAATCACTTCATCCCAGCATATTATCTTGGCCTTTTGAAACATGGGGTTTGGATGTCATGGGTCCTTTTAAACCTCCATCTTCACGTTCACACCAATATATATTGGCCGGAACAGATTATTTTTCCAAATGGGCTGAGGCGATACCGCTAAAAGAAGTGAAAGCTGTTGATGTCGCAAATTTCATCAAGCATCATATAATCTACCGTTATGGGGTTCCCTCAAAGATCATCTCTGATAATGCTCTATATTTCAAGAGTTTGGCAGTTGCCAACTTGTGTGAAAAGTATAAATTTCGTCATGGGCGCTCTGCCAGTTATAATCCATCCTCAAATGGCCAAGCAGAAGCTTTCAACAAAGTTCTTGGAAAGATTCTCAAGAAAATGGTTTCTAAACATAAAAGAGACTGGCACGAGCGCTTACCAGAAGCATTATGGGCCTACAGGACAACTGTACGTACATCTATTGGTTGCACACCATACAGCCTAGTTTACGGCTCTGAGGCTGTACTCCCGTTAGAAGTTCAGTTGCCATCCCTCCGAGTCGCCACACAGTTGACAAATCCAGATGATAATGCTAAATCCAAACTAGCCCAGCTTGAAGCACTTGATGAAGAAAGGCTTAAAGCCCAACAACAACTTGAAATCTATCAAGCCCAAGTGGCAGGATCTTTTAACAAGAAGGTCAAATACAGAACTTTTTCAATTGGTGATTTAGTTCTGACGGTAAAACGACCTGTCGTTCTCACGAGAAGAATGAAAGGAAAATTTGAAGCAAAATGGGAAGGACCCTATGTTGTTACTAAGGTTTTCCCCAAAGGAGCATATGAACTATCAAATTCAGAAGGAAAATGCATATATCCTTGTGTTAATGGGAAGTTCATTAAAAAGTTCTATGCTTAAAGGAAGACATGCTCCTATTCACAAGAGCTAAAACTGTAAGAATATTATACTCCTATTCACAAGAGTTTAAACTGTAAGAAAAGACAAGCTCCTATTCACAAGAGCTGAAACTGTAAGAAAGAGCATGCTCCTTGTCGCAAGAGTTAAAACTGCATGATATCCTTGATCGCATCAATAAGTTTGTGTACATCATTTGAGTGTGGGTGGCATATGATAAGCTAAGGATTGGGTGCCAACCTAGTTGGGATGCTTTCTTTTTAGCAGTGATGCCGTTTTCTCACAATCTTTTATGTACGCACAAAAAATGAACTACGAAAGGCTTGATCCATTAGAGGGTACGTAGGCAGTCTTGGTAAAAGAAGATAAGACGCAGCCCCACAACCATCAAACAATTTTGTTTCCCTATGAACTACGAAAGGCTTGATCCCGTTAAGGGTACGTAGGCAATCTAGAAATAGATGCAGCCATAATCCCAACTTAAGGTATCTCTATTATGTCATTAACATGATAAAATAATTGTTGTCTCATACGAGTTGGGCAATAAAAATTTACCTTGGGATTGCATAAAAATGAAAGGAAAAGAAGTCAAGTGAGGAGTCGAACACCGTACATGCTAAAAAAATACATCTAAGCATGTACAGTGTTCGAGGGGGCACTGTTGAACATAAAATTTTTATGACATTTACTTAAAAAAATTCACGGTTTAATGTGCAGTTATTGTAACAACACACATCCTTGATATCGTTTGAATCAAATGAGGCTTATGGATTGTTAAAAAAAAATAACAACCATAAATACATATCTATGTATACACAGCTGAAATTGGCTTCGGCCAAAATTGCTTCGCCTGGTCATCTAAGTCACTTTTTTTTTTTTTATATATCCTTTGGTGTTAGTCAACATAAAAGACAAAAATAATTTAAATTGCCCAGGGAGCTAAAGACCTACTACACCACATGTATAGGTGGCAACCTACAACCAAAAGAGGAACACGTAATGGTGCAGTAAAAAAATGGGTTAACTGCACACCAACCCCTTATTTCTCTCTCTCTCTCTCTCTCTCTCTCTCTCTCTCTCTCTCTCTCTCTCTCTCTCTCTCTCTCTCTCTCACTCACTCATAGAAAGTGGGTTCATGGAGGAGTTGTTTTAGGGAATCAACTGCTCACTCCCCAACGTGGGGAAGTGGAACATTTCCAATTTTTGCTTATAAATACCCAATGCTATGGGCAATGCGGGAGGAGCAGAGAGAACAAAAAAAAAACAGAAGAGGAGGCTGTGTGAAAAAAGGCAGTTCGAAAAGAGGACCGGGTAAAAAACAAAGGAGAGGTGAGACGGACAGAAATTGAACAGTGAAGAAGCAACGCGAACAGAAAGAAAAAAAGAGGGGCATCATACTTGCAGAAAATACCTTGACGAATTCAGGTATAAAATTTTCTTTTTCTCCTTGTTTTCTTTAAACAAAAAAATTGATATGCTCTGCTTTCTCTCTCTTTGGTTCTTTAAAATTCTGGGTTTCACTTTTGAGAGTTTCTCATATTCTTTATCTTCTTTTATAAAGATGAAAATACAAAGAGATTTGGATCTATCCAAAATCTGTTTATCAAAACAAAATAAGTTTTACCCTGTCAAAATGGGTGTAGAGATTTGTATTATCTCCAAAATTCAGGGCGTTTTCAAACCATTTGTTGATAAAACAACCTTTTTTTTTTTAGAACCCTGTGGTTGAGTTTCAAAAATATTTGAAATCCCCATCAGTTGCGGAATGACTTGGCTTTACCAGTAGTGATTTGATAAAATATTCATGACTTGGTGTTCCTTATGATGTGATCTTTCTGTTGGATCACATTTAGTTAAAAAAGAGTTTCCTGACACCAAGCCATACTATATCACATGGTGAGTCCGTAATTTCTATGCATAAATGTTTACTTGGTCTTACAAATTAAATGTTTATTACGCCTCTTTTTTTAACACCACTTGCGGTTTCAAAATAATTATTGACACCCCTCGCGGTCTCAACTAATTATCGACACCGCTCATGGTTTTAAAAAAAATAAAAAAAAGAAAAGCCCTTGCGGTTTCAAAATAATTATTGACACCTCTCGCGGTCTCAACTAATTATCGACACCGCTCGTGGTTTTAAAAAAATAAAAAAAATAAAAGCCCTTGCAGTTTCAAAATAATTATTGACACCCCTCGCGGTCTCAACTAATTATCGACACCGCTCGTGGTTTTAAAAAAAGAAAAAAAAGAAAAGCCTTGCGGTCTCAAAATAATTATTGACACCCTTGTGGTCTCAACTAATTATCGACACCGCTCGTGGTCTTAAAAAAAAACATATTAATACCACTTGCGCTCTCAACTAATTATCGACATCGCTTGCGGTAAAAATATATATATTAATATCACTCGTGGTGTTAAAAAATATTAATACCACTTGCGGTCTCAAAATAATTATTGACACCCCTCGCGGTCTCAACTAATTATCGACACTGCTTACAGTCTTAAAAAATATTGATGCCCCTTGTGGCTTAAAAGAAAAATACCCTTTACGGGTTGTAAAATTTACCCTCTACAGGCCTTGAAATTGCCCAACTCAAGGCCCAAAAAGAAAGTAGCCTAAGTTGGCTATTTTAAGGCTTTAAGCATATTTGTAATTAATTTGCTTAAAAGATTGGACATATCTCAATATTTATGGCCATGAGCTAATTGAGAAACAAGTCAAAGTTTGCCTAAAGAAATATAAAGATCAAATATCAAATGTTTTTGCTAAAAAAAAATTGGAACTACGTATCGATTTGATTCCGATTTAAATCGGATACGTAGGCAATCTATTTATATGGGTTCAATCGTAATTTTAAATTGGTGAACCTTAATTATTCACCCAAATATCCAAATATTTTACAAATATTAGAACTACGATTTGACTTGATTCCAGTCCAGATTCATTCTTGACTCGGATACGTAGGCAACCCACTATATGGGTTCAGTCACAATTAGTATACATTATTTGAATGTGGATGGCATATGATTGGCTAAGGATTGGGTGCCAACCTAGTTGGGATGTTTTCTTTTTAGCAGTGATGCCATTTTCTCACAATCTTTTGTGTATTCCAATGTTTATTTGCCAAAGTAAATAAACTTCATGTTATTTATTTATTTAGCTCTTAAACCTACCATAGTTGGAATCAAAAGGTTTTCTTTTATCAAAAGATGTAATTAAGAAATATGTTATATTTTGACATAATAAAAACTTACTATGTAAGTGAGATTATGTTAAGCAAATATCAAATTTTTGCCTAACACTCATTTGCAACAATAGGCTCATGCCTCCTCCCATCTCGCTCACCTTGCAGATTCCTAATCACTACATCTTGCTGATCCATCTTATCTCTTACCTCCCCCAACACCGCATTCAACCGTTCAAACTGTTGTTGCATGGCCTGCAACATAAAAGATGTGTTATCCGCTTCCCCCTTGGATGTTGATTCACTTTTATG
The DNA here is from genome assembly GCA_019985065.2 of Arctostaphylos glauca. Lineage (NCBI taxonomy): Eukaryota > Viridiplantae > Streptophyta > Magnoliopsida > Ericales > Ericaceae > Arctostaphylos > Arctostaphylos glauca. The sequence continues at coordinate 11,690,892 of JAHSPW020000012.1, read as the reverse complement.
AGACATTTTGAATTCGCTGCAAAACAGATGTTAGTGGTAAAAGAATAACCTCACACACTCCCTTATGTGTTTACGCTCAAATATTGTCACCCCACTCGTGTTTTCACTCTATTGATCTCACACACTTTTGATTTTTATCTCAGTTTCCTTTCCCCTTCCAGTTCTTTGAAGAACAAGTAGAACTAAATCAAGACACAACCATATTTTATTCCAACCAGCAATAGGTTCAAGAAATAAGAAAACAAGAATCTCAAGAAATTGTACAAGAACAAGAGCAACTAGAAAACAAGAATCTCAAGAAACTGAAAATAAATGACGCCCAGAAACTTATACGACTCTGAAACTGATGAAAACTAAAGAGATTCCGGGCTGCAACACAAAGAAAGTGTAGATCTCGTAATAAGCTTTGATTTGAGTGCTTATGGCTTCCGTAACTCTTCCCGGATCAAAAGATATGGTCGTTTGAAGTTGACCGTAACAAATTCATGAATTTCTCTTACTTTCGTTCTTCTTTTCTTTTTTTCTTTTTTTTTTCAGAATCGATCTCAAATCAACACGAAACAGATATATATATATATATATATATATATATATATATATATATATATCAGATTTCGGTCAAAATCAAAACGAAACAGATTTGGAGCGTAAAAAAAAAAACACAAGAAACTAGACGGATAAATTAGACCTGATTTGGAGCCTATGCTCTAATACCAAATGATGTGAACCCTTGGAAGTGAAATCCCTTAAACCCATGATCAGATTGAATACAGCCCAAGAAAGCCAAGAATCAAGTCGATAAATGATCTAGACCCGTTGAAAACTTGTTTCAAGAACCTAGATTTGATTAGAACACCACAAAGGGTTTGCCTTTGATAAGTTCTGATTGCTCAATCAAGAACAAGTAGAGAAGGCTGCAAAGCTCTCCAAGAATATTTCTTCAATTCCCAAAAAATAATCCCAAGACGGCTACAAGAATGTTTTTATACTATCTATGAAACCCTAGGACCTAAAAGGCCTTTAATAAAATAAAAGACTTGGGCTGATGATACTCAAGCCCAAAACAACTTAAACTACTTAAAATAAAATAAGTGGGCTGATGATACTTAAGCCCAAAACAACTTAAAATTAAATAGATGTCTCCTTAATAAAATAGGCCCACACGCCTAAGTAGCTTGTATCACATGGATTAAAGCTGGTTACACTTCTTTCAATCCATCTTGAATGTTGGGGTCTTGCTTGAAACATTAGCAAATTCAGCCCAAGTTGATTGTACCAATCCTTGCATTGCTTCCTTGATCTTCTTAGCTCTTGATCTTGTGATTGGTCCATCTGGAACTTGCAAAGGATCATCTCCAAGACTCGATCCACCATGGTGCCCATCAGTACATGAACCAGGTTTTGATTCTACATCGAAATAAGTATATAACGTCTTACAAGTCAAGCAAAAAATTCAAGGAACTGAGGCGCCAAACATTGATTGGTTTATAAATATGACAAAAGGTGCAAAGAAAAAGGATAACAAACGCAAAAATTATCCTTTTTCATATTTGTCTTGTTTTTTCTATACTTGGCTTAGCGTAGCCATATTAGTAGCAATAGCAATATCAGAGTAACAGTAACAGTAACAGTAACAGTAACATTAATAGTAACAGTAACAATAGTTGTATCAATAACTGTACTTAATTTAGCTATAGTCTGTACCAGTAGGAGTAGTTTGTAATCCTTAGTTCGAAGCAACCTAGATTTTTGTATTTCTCGGATATAAGTAGCCATATTAGTAGCAATAGCAATATCAGAGTAACAGTAACATTAATAGTAACAGTAACAATAGTTGTACCAATAACTGTACTTAATTTAGCTGTAGTCTGTACAATAGTTGTAGTGTTGATAAGCTGATACATGTTGAGTAGTAATGGGCCGTCGTGCCAATTGTGGTTTATTGTGGCCGTCGTACCGATGGATTAACGCATGTGTAGGTAAAGTGTTAGATTGGTAGAAAAGGATTGGAAAAGGATGACTTGGTTTTATGTGAAAACCTAAAATCCACGATTAGAAACACTACTTTGAATGCCATCGTAACACGACAACAGAGAGTATTAGGTGAACATCATAAAGTAGTGGAACCTATAGTGAACAAGTTGTTTCATTAAATGGATAAATGAAATTGGTGTCCGTCATGCCTAGTTTTGTGTTTCTGGCCGTCGTGCCAAGTTTGTGTTCCATGTGGGTTTGAGTCCCACCGAGCATGATCTTGTTTGTTTAATGACCCCAACTAGGAGATGAGTATGTTCAGTTGGAGGTGACTTCTAGGTGCGTTTGCATCGACAACTCCAGGCCCCGAGAGAGTGATGGTCTGGTCTTGGGAAACCTTGAGTCTGTAAAGGGGAAGCGGATTGTTTTTACCTGACTCAGGGAAGCCACGTATTCGGCCAGGTGTAGTTCGAGTGAAGTAGGTATTAACTCTAATAGATGGTAGAAAGTCTCTACCTTGCTTCGGTAAAGACTTGTGAATATCAACCGAATACTTTATACTAGACATTCGGGTAAGAAGGAATACCGGGGGAAAAAGATATTCTAAAAAACATAAAAGAACAACAGCATCATGAAGCAACGTGAATTTACTTTTCGCACTTGAACGTGTTTCGTGTTTTAACTTTGACTTGCTGTATATCTTTATCTGTGGGTTGGTCTTTCGATGACTTTTCACTACAAGTGCCACAACTCATTTGGTGCAATTTCTCTGCACTTAGTGTTTCATACCAGATGTCATAGACCAGTTCGAGAACCCACCCAAGTTAGAAGAATCAGGTCCAGCTAAGGACGACAATGGTGACATTTGACTATCTTACCCGTTGATGCTCTGGTTTTATTTTAATTGAATAAAATGTAAATCCTAAAGGGGTACTTATGTCAATTTCATTTTCGCACTTTAAACTCTGATTTATTTTTGTCTTTTTCATACAGTAAGGACATTTTTGTAAATCCTAAATCTGATGATTTCATCAATGAATAAAAGGTTTTAACTAATCTTTCAATAAATCGAGGCGTTACAATTTAGTATCAAAACTCTAAGTTTGATCACCCTTGCGACCTTGGGATTGGGCAGTGTCATCTACTCGAGCATGTTCCTTTTTATGCTAGATAGAGTTGCCATCTTTTAGACTTATAGCTTTCATTTCTATTGTTCAGTTTTAGTTATTATACACTGTTATTGTAAGCCTAATATATAACTATTGTGCTACTGTTAGATGTCAGACCATGAGCAAGATGACGTGATGTTACTCGCCGATGTTGAGGTTGATGACTATGAGATAAATCCCGTGGTGATTGATGGGTTTGAGGGCCATCAGTCCCAAACTTTCCTACTTGGGATGATTTAGCTATGGATCTGGCGCCGACTCAAGCAGAGCCCGTTGAGGAGGTGGAGGACATGCAAGAGGTCCTTGTACATGTGATACCACCACCTACGTTGCTGCCTGATAATCAGGCATGGGGATGGTATCGCACACTGATATACCCCTTTGAATAATGGTGTATGTACGACTAATGCCCAAAGTGCGCAGCAACGTCAAGGCATTATCTGTAGTGTACTTTCTGGGCCTCGTTTATATACTAAGTCGCCAGGTTGATCAGTATGACCTACATGTGCCGGATGGCTTCGACTAGCTTTATGGTACCACGGAGACGGTGGATTGGTGTGAGATGACCCGGCCAGTGGAGGAGTGGCGGATGGTATCACCACAAGGGAATGTGGAACTCCATAGACTTTCGAGTCTATGTTGAGGTTCCATTTGAGATTTTGGCTATTGCTGCTTGCAACTAGTGGGAGCATAATGGTATGCACTGCCGCGTTAAGTGTCATTGCTTTGGGGTTGAGTAGGAGACTTGGAAGAAGGAGAGGAGGATGCGGGTAAAGTAGCTAGTTAGCAGTCAGAATAAGTGATACGACAATGAAACAATTAAGATAGATAGAGAATAATACTTGCAGCTTTGTACTTTTTCTATCTTTTTATGTACTGAATTGTTGTAACACATTATCATTATTAAAATTGTTTTATTTCTTATGTTACCTCATGTTATCGTTTTATTCATTATTACACCTCGCATGTTGTCATTAACTGAAATCAAAAAAATGATTTCTATCTAGAGTTATCCTTCTTAAAACTTCCCCAACTGTAATGCTGTCACAGGGAGACAACAACGGTACTAACGACAATGGTGGGCATGTGGACGATGAGGCCCACAACAACGCTCAAATAGATAATCTATCGCCTCCACCACCTATCCATCCTACAGCAGCGATCTTCCCCAATGTTGTCTATGGCTCGGAGTGCATGGTTCAGCTATTCCATGCCTTCGTTGCCGCTCAGATGGTAGCACCACCGCAGCAGGTGCCACCACCACCACTCAAGAAGGTAGAGCCATGGTCGCCTCCTATGGCTTATCAGCCATATATGGCCCTACTAGCCATATGCAGCACCATACCCACCTCCACCATGCTTAATGCTGCAGCTAGAGCTCCAACGACACGGAGTACGTTGTTGGCGAATCTTAGTCGGCAACGTCCTCCGATGTTCAGTGGGGAGACTAACCCCGCAACTGCTGAGTCTTGGCTCAAATAGATTGAGAAGTTGTTTGAAACTATAGAAAATCACTGGTGATAGTGACAAGATTGCCTTAGCTACTCATCAGATTTTTGATGGAATGTGGTGAAGACCACACATGACCTGGAGGCTATGACTTGGGCCCAATTTCGAGAGCTGTTCCTTGGGAAATATTTTCCTACTCTGGTCAAGCAAGATAAGATGCATAAGTTTATGAATCTGAAGCAGGGTAGTATTCATGTTGCTAAGTATGCTGCCAGATTTGATGAGCTATCCTGTCATGCTGCAGATTTAGTGTTGACTGATGAGGCATCCTACATCTGCAAGAAAAAAGGGCACTATGAGCTAGGAACTTTGAATGGAGTCTAAGCCCTACTATCCGCAACAAGGTAATGTCACAGGTGCAAAGATCTTATGCTGCAATGGTCAACAATGCTCTTATGTTAAAGCGGGAGGCCTTAGATGCTAGGGAGCAATGGGATCAGACGTGAAGAGCGAACATGATTCTGGGGGACCTATCTGGGCAGGCGGCAACAGTGGCACTGCTAACAAAGGCTTTGCGCAAAATAAGCCCTACTCTCAGCCACAATAGCAAAGGACTAGTCAGTCCAGTTAGAGCAGGAGTCAATTTGCAGCTGCCAGTAGTTAGAGGCAATACTCAGGGCCTCCACAAGATATGACAGATATCACATGTCACAACTGCAACGAGAGGGGCCATACAAGGAGACAGTGTCCTCACCCTCAAAAGCAGCAGGGTCAACTGGGTAATGTGGGAGGCAAACGGGGACAGGCTTTAGTGAGGTAGAGGAGCTAGCAAGCTCGGCTAGGTCAGGGCAGAGAAGGCAATCAAAATGAGGCCTGAGAAGGTTGAATATTTGCTCTCCAGGGACAAGAAGAGGAGTATGACCTAGCTGTCATACGAGGTACACTTATTTTATTTAGTACCTGTGTTCAAGCGTTGTTTGATTTGAGTGCTACGCATTCTTTCATATTTGTTTTATGTGTACAAACACTCCGGTTAGTGACATAAGACTTGAACACTATAATGCATGTAACATCACCTCTAGGAGGGCAAGATAACAGTTTGTAGGGTGTGTCAGGCCTATGATATAGAAATCTTAGGGCTTCAGTTGACTTGTGATCTTTGTGTTATTGACATGGTGGACTTCGACATTATACTTGGGATTGGTTGTCAGCCCATAGAGCGGTAATTTTGAATGCCACCATAAGTCAGTGATTGCCTAATCTTCTGATGAAACTAGCTTTAAATTTAAGGGGGATAGGCAGGATCTAACTTCTACGGTTTCACCTAAGTGGCGTGATCGCCATCGAGTTGCTTCTCAAGTTTGAATTTGGGAGAAGCAGACAGGAGGACTTGGGGTTGCCCGAGATTGTCTGTGAATTCACTGATGTGTTTCTTGATGAGATACTAGGATGGCCACCAAAATGAGAGTTGGACTTCACGGTAGAGTTACAAAGAGACCTAAATCCATGGCCCCAAACCGAATGGTACCAGCTAAGCTACGGGAGTTGAAGACGCAACTACAGGACTTACTCAAGAAGGGGTATGTCCAGCTGAGTGTATCGCCATGGGTTGCACTGGCTTTCTTTGTGAAGAAGAAGAAGGGTACACTAAAATGTGTATTAATTATGATCGACTAAATCAGGTCAGAATAAAAAACAAGTACCCTCTACCCATAATTGATTATTTGTTCAATCAGCTAAGAGGGGTGACATGTTTCTCAAAGATCGATATGAGGTTATAGGGTATCACTAGTTCCGTATCAAGGACGAGGATATTCCAAAGAACATGTTCTGGACAAGATATGACCACTATGATTTTGTGGTTATGCCTCTCAGGCTGACTAATGCACCAACGGTGCTCATGTGCTTGATGAACAATATCTTCGCACTATATTTGGATCAGTTTGTGGTTGTCTTCATCGACAACATATTGATTTACTCGCTGACGGAGCAAGCACACGAGGAACATCTGAGAATAGCACTACAAGTTCTGCACGAAAATCAGCTTTATGGGAAAGCCAACAAATGTGAGTAGTGGCTAAAGGAGGTCAAGTTTTTGGGACACGTCGTGTCAGGAGAGGGGATATCGTTCAATGACAGCAAGGTTCGGGTTGTAACGGATTGGAAGCAACTAACGTCTGTCTTTGAGGCTCGAAGTTCCCTAGGGATATTGTTAGGATTAATATTTGTTTGAATTATTTAAACAATTATTTCTTTTTCATGATGAGAATCTTTATGGAAAATGTTTGTATTATATCTTATCATATTGTGCATGAGTGTCTCTTATTCTACATAGTAAATAATTCGATGTATAGAGTTTGACTTATACACAGAGGATCAGATTATCGGTTCTTGTAGAATATAAGTTTTTGGTTCACAGTCTTAGGTAGAATTGAACACACTACCAGTAGAACTGTAACACAATGTTTCAGTAGGTCTATCTTGAAAACGAAAAATGCTATAGTTTTGACTCACTATATTAATACACTTTGTGTGTATTGAACATGACCAGTTTGATGTAATTATATTTATATTAACAATATAATACAATTTACACTGCATGGTTATTGTGTATGCTTGTACTTTTAATCCAAAGATAAGTAATCGATGTGTAAATTTAATGTTGTTGACTTTGATTCATTATAGAGTGAGCCCCTGTGAGCTAATAATCTTGATGAGTTGGGTCACAATATTATGTGTATGACAACTATTAATTATTAATGGAATCCACGTCCCTTCATAGGGATTGATGATATCCTCCTAAGGAAGCTTATAAGTTTCGATTATGTAAAATCCTGTAGGTGGATATTAGTATCTGACATAACGAATAAGTTAAGTGGAAGGTCTCAAGGAATTTTATCGATATTGATTAAATAAATTGTCAGTAATTTATTTTAATCAATAGGTATCTATAATCTTAACATGGGGAGATAAATAATTGTTTAATAACATAGAGCTCGAAATATGATTTTGAGATATGGGAGGAGAATGCAATTATAATTCTGTAGTGATATGAATTATAATTTATATAATTCGCAATTAATCCAGGTTGGACTAGGAATCCCGAATTATATAGGAAGCTCAGCCCAGACTTCTCCTTGGGGTCCTTATCGTTGTTTATATAAACACTGCTATGCCTTTTAGGTCAGACACAACTTGATACTCAAAGTATTGAGAGAGCTTTTGTGAAGGCAAAGAGATCACATTTTTGAGCCCACACTCAGTACGTGATCAAGATGCAATAGGATCACGGTAAAAGATCTCGAGGTCAGTCAAGCAAGATCATACTAGCTGTGTTCAAAGTCCGATTAGGATCAAACTTTGAAATAGCTAAGATCAAACCAGACAGATCTCGAAAGTATGAATTCTAGTTTTGCCTAGTAGGATTTCATAATTTTTTGGTTGTATGATCTGTACGCGTTCATCACTAGGTCTCGGGAATCAATCCCTAATAGGCTGGTTACTATCGAAGGTTCATTCAGGATTTCTCCACGTTGGCAAAACCAATGACACGTCTGACACAGAAAGGTGTCAAGTGTGAGTGGAGTGAGGCGTGTGAGAACGTGTTTTAGGAGTTAAAGTGACGATTGACAACTGCGCCTATACTAATCATACCCGAGAGAGGTGTGGGTTATACAGTGTATTGTGATGCTTCAAAGGAAGGCTTGAGTTGTGTACTTATGCAGAATGGCAGGGTTATAGCTTATGGCTCAAGGCAGCTGAAAGTACACGAGAAGAATTACCTGACTCACGACTTGGAGTTAGCAGCTCTGGTGTTCGCACTAAAATCTTTGCTTCATATTTTGTATGGGGAGGAATTTGAAGTCTTCACCGATCACAAAAAGTCTCAAGTATTTGTTCACGCATAAAGATATGAACATGAGACAGGGAAGATAGTTGGAATACTTGGAGGATTTCAAGTTTATACTGTCTTACCATCTGGTCAAGGTAATGTTGTGGCTGACGCACTGAATCGAAAGTTGGGAGTGACAGGCCATACATGAGTGGAAGATGATGGAGTCTATGGGGGAGTTTGTGTTATAGTCAACCACAAGCAGAGAGAGGCTGAGTTTGAATACTCTGGTTGCCACACCCAAGCTGCACAGAGAGATATTATTAGTGCAGGGCTTTGACCTGGAGGCAACTTTTGTGAGATGCTAGCAGAGGGATGAGATACCGGGAGAGACTGTACGTACTGGATATCGAGACTTTGAGAATTAGAGCTGAAGGCATTTCACCTATCTAGTTTTGCCGTACATCCAGGAAATAATAAGATGTACAAAGATTTTCAGAGGCAGTATTGGTGGAACGGAATGAAGAGAGATGTTGCTCGATTTGTCTTAACATGTTTGACATGTTAGAAACTCAAGGCTGAGCATCAAAAATCAAAAGAAACGTTTCAACCATTGCCTATTCCGGGATGAAAATGGGAGCACATAACTATGGAATTTGTAACTGGATTGCCGAGATCTATGTAAGGCCACAACGCTATATGGGTGGTGGTAGACAGATTGACCAAGTCGATGAATTTCTTGCCAATCAAAATATTTGACACAATGGAATCCTATAGCCGACTTTACACTCAGGAGATTACACGGCTGCATGGTGTACTATTACGATTGTGTCAGATCGAGATCCTCGTTTCACATCAGTATCTTGGCAAAGCTTGAAAGGGCATTAGGGAGGAGCGTTCACTTGATTATAGCTTTCCATGCACAGACTGGCGGGCAGTCGGAGCGTACATGATGTGGACATCAAGGCTACAACCAGCAATCCTACCAATGATCCAATGCACATTCCGATTGGGCCAGTAACGAGGGCGAGAGCAAAAAGGTTCAAGGAGGCGCTGAACAATTTTACTCGAAGAATTCTACAACAAGGTGAAGGGTTCACTATGGCCGAAGGTGAACAAAGGCTGGTCACGTGCATCAATGTGGAGCAAGAATCAGTCCAGTAGACTGGGTAGCGCTCCCCCAAAAAGGGTGTAGTGCTACCGAAATGTTATGTTGCGTTTTTAGGGTTTTCCTAGTGTGTTTAGGATTTCTTTTGGGCTTATTTCTTTTGGGCTTCTCATTATATAAGGATTATGAGGCCGAATTTGTAAAGAACAATTAAGGGTTGAATAAACTTTCTAATGTCCTTCTTGAGTTCTTGAAGAGACTTTTCAAACTTATCAAGGGATTCCTTGTGGCGTTCATCCGACTTATCAAACGGATCTCACATCCCCGTTTGTGGCGTCTTCATCATACCAAGGTTCTTGCTTCGCTAAGCAACGGGTCGCGGTTCCATACAAATTTGGTAATTCCTTTCGTTTATGAAATCATATTTGATATCGGGTTATTGTCACGGGTTGACTTGGTTCGTATCAGTACAATTTAGACGCTCAAGGATATGTTGAGAGCCTGTATATTGGATTTCCAAGGTCACTGGGGAAAACACTTACCATTGGTGGAATTTGCGTACAACCACAGTTATTAGGCTAGTATAGGCACGACGCCGTATGAAGCACTGTATGGACAACCTTGTCGATCTCCTATCTGTTGGAATGAAGTGGGAGAGACAAGCTTCTTAGGGCCAGAGATGGTGCAGGAAACCATTGAGAAAATCAAGATCATTAAGCAGAGGCTTTTGACTACACAGAATATGCAGAAAAGCTATGCCGATAAGCGAACAAGGCCTTTAGAGTTCAAAGAGGGCCACATGTTCTAAAAGATCAAACGTAGACGTGGTGTCTCTCGATTTGGTAAGAAATTGAAGCTTATGCCACTGTACATTGGACCATTGGAGGTCTTAGAGAAGATAGGAGAAGTGGCTTATTGGTTGGCTTTGCCTCGACAATTTGTTTGAGTTCATAATGTATTCCATCTGTCGATGCTTAAGAAGTATGTGGCATTACCAACACACATTGTGAACTAGAAAGATGAAACGTTGGATGAAGATACAACGTACAAGGGGAAACAGGTTCAGATCCTCAATAGAATGGAGAAGAATCTTTGAGGGAAGGCCATCAGATTTTGTCAAGATTTTGTGGCAGCACCGAAAACTTAAGGAGTCTATGCGGGAGAGAGAAGATGTTATGAGAATCAATCATCCTGAACTTTTTGCTTAAATCGCACTATGTAAATTTCGAGGACGAAATTGTTTAAGGTGAGATAGGTTATAATAACCCTAAGTTCTTAATTAATAAAAATAAATTTTCTATTTACAATTTTATTTTTATTTTATTTCGATTCGGCTTTGTTATTGGGAGAGCGCTCGAGCGAGTTAGAGGCCGCTTGAGCAACCTTTGTATTTGTAGATCGCTCGAGTGAGGTCGGGGCCCCTCTAGCGACCTGTTTGAATTCTAAATCTCAACAACTACAGCGATCATGGCATTTACAGAGGAGAAACATTTGGGATCGAATGGATTCGAGATTTTTAATCGATTTGATTACATTTTATGGGGTTGGTTCCTTATTTAAACAACAACAGGATATATATTTTGTTCCTAGTCATATTATATTGAATCAGAGAGAGTTTAGAGAGAGAAAATTGTGTTCTTGAGAGTTCTTGGAGTTTTGGGCTCTAATCATCCGAAGATCACCAAATCCATGGTCGTTTGTTAGCTAATCGTCAGGAGTTGAGGTAGGAAAAATCACTACTAATCTCGGATTGACAGATTATAGTTGGAACATTGTTTACTTTTTGCAAAAACTCATGAACTAGGGTTTGTTCTTCGTAATTAGTAAAAGCGCAAAATACATCTTTGTTCTGAGTTGGTTCATAAAATTGATAGAGGGTTATGAATCCACTGATCATAGGGTTACCGTATATGCAAGAAATTTCTATTTTCAATGTCAGAAGCATGATTTAGGGTTTAGAACGCGCTCAGTTTGGACAGACCTAGAAACTAAAGTTGTTAGAAAAGACAGCTCGCTCGAGCAAGCTATCGGCCGCTCAAGTGGCCTGTTATATTTCTGATAGATTTTGGAGATTTTGAAAGCCAGGGCCCAGAACTCGAAAATTAGATAGACTGCTCGAGCAAACTCTAGGCCACTCGAGCGATCTAATGAAATTCAAAAAATTTCTTGATTGTTGATCCTGCTTTCTGGGCAGTGAACCCGACCCTGACCCTCTCTATTCTGTATGTTCACATTGCATAGGCATCCTAGAACATGTTATGTTTGAGCATGAGTTACCATGGAGTTTCGTGTGTACATTTCACCACACAGTGACCATGATTTTGTATGTTAACGCATGTTAGTGGTGCTATAATTGAATGTATGAGACAATGGTAAAAAGTTGCATAGAATGACATGTGGAATAAAGTGGAATATAGAACGAAGTGTTTTAGTGTTGATAAGTTTGTACACGTTGAGGAGTAATGGGCTGTTGTGCAAATTGTGGTTTATTGTGGCTGTCATGTTGATGGATTAGCGCATGTGTAGACAGAGTGTTAGATTGATAAAAAGGGATTGGAAAGCATGACTTGGTGTTTTTGTGAAAACCTAGAATCCACTATTAGGGGCACTGGTTTTTAATGCCACCGTAACACGGCAGCGGAGAGTGTTAGGTGAACATTATAAAGTAGTAGAATATGTAGTGAATAAGTAGGTTCGTTAATCGGATAAATAAAATTGGTGGCCATCATGCCAAGTGTTGTTGGTCGTCGTGCCTAATTTTGTGTTTCTAACCATTGTGCCAAGTTTGTGTTCCATGTGAGTTTGAAGTCCCATCGGGTGGCGTCCCGTTTATTTAAGGACCCCAATTAAGAGATGGGTGTATTCGATTGGAGATTATTTCACAGTGCGTTTGCGTCGACAACTTTGGGCCCCGATGGATGACAGCCTTGTCTTGGGCGACCTTGAACCAGTAAAGGAAAAATGGCTATGGATAGTTGGTACCTGACTCGGCGAAGCCACGTATTCGGTCAGGTGCAGTTAGAGTGAAGTAGGTATTGACTTGAGTAAATGGTAGAAGGTCTTTGCCTTATTTTGGTAAGCACTTGTCAATATCAATCAAGTACTCTATACTAAACAGTCGGGTAAAAAGGAATACTAGGAGAAAAGGGTATCCTTAGAAATATAAAAGAACAACGGCATAATGAACCTTTGTGAATTTACTTTTCACACTTAAACTTGTTTCATTTTTTAACTTTGACTTGTTGTATATCTTTATCTGTGTATTGTTCTTTCAGTAACTTTTTCCTACTGAGTGTCACAACTCATTTTGTGCAATTTCTCTGCCCCTGGTGATTCATACTAGATGTTGCAGAATAATTCGTGAACCCACCCGAATTAGAAGAATCGGGTCCAACTGAGGAGGACAATGGTGGCGTTTCGCTATCTTATCGGTAGATGCTTTGCTTTTATCTTAATTGAATAAAACGTAAACCCCAAAGGGTACTTATGTTAATTTCTTATTCGCACTTTAAACTCTGATTTATTTTTATCTTTTTCATAAATTAAGGACATTTTCGTAAATCTAAAATCTAAGAATGGCTCTCTTTGGCATATGGTATTTATTTAAATTTATTTTTTGTCTCTATTCATTTTTTTTTTTTTGCATTTGTTGTTTTAACCTCAATGTTTTCTAGTTTATTGGTCCGTTTTGATGCAAGGAATCTAAAAAGTATAAAATTATGTCAAAAAGTTAAAAAAATATCACTAAAGACGACAAATAAATTAAAAAAACTCTGTTTTTGATTTATTTTTGTCTTTTCTGAACTTTTTTCAAATTTGGCCCATGATTTATAATTTTTCTGAAAGCTTTTGTCAAGATAAACCAATAAATCATAAAAAATCGATGAAAAATAAAAAATTACAAAAAATTCAAATAAGGACAAAAAAGAATTTCAATAAATACCACAGTCCAAATGGATCCAATTTCATTAATGAATAAACAGTTTTAAATAATATCTCCAGAAATCAGGGCGTTAGAGTTCCCCTTGGCCAAAACTGGGTCTCACTTGACAAAACATGCAAAAAACCAGTTCTAGCAAACATAGGAAAAAATGCAAGCTTCCAGGGTCAATTCAATCAAACAAAGACATAACATCTCTTGAGGGGTCAGGAGTCTGTTCAAGTTCAACCCAGGTAATAGATTGGTCTATCTGCAATGCATCATTAATTATACGAATATTTCATTGTTGGGTCCGTTTTCCAACATTCAATTATGAAGTAAATTTTATTGGCAACATTTGATGTGGTATATGAAAACTTATTAAAAAGATATCTCTCTGAAATATCATAAAAAAATCCAAATATGATATATTCGTCACTTCACGGCGTTATTAATTGTACCTTATCTAATGTCCTGGAGAGAGAATCACTTGGTTGATCATTTTATCAAGATTCAAAAATGATGAACCGGATGAACTCTGAGTAGCCCCTTCAGCCAATTTCTTCCACTCCATGGCTCTTCTCTTCATTTCCTTGCCTTTCTCCCCGACCATCAATTCTCTTACAACGCCTTCCACTTTCTCTCTGCTAACATCATTATCTATCTCTATCCCAACACCCCATTTTCTACTGGAATACCAGCAATTGGTGTGTTGATCAGAGAAAAATGGCCAACACAACATTGGAACCCCACTAGAAACGCTTTCTAGAGTAGAATTCCACCCACTATGAGTCAAAAACCCTCCCACCGATGGATGGTCAAGGACTTTTTCTTGTGGGCACCAACTTGCAAATAACCCTCTATCTTTAGTCAGCAATGCGAACTCCGGTGGAAGAACTGCTATTTTGCCAGCGACAAGATCAGGCCTTATTATCCATAAAAATGGCTGATTGCTATTGGCAAGCCCCCAAGCAAACTCTACCATTTGGTTTGGCGTGATAACTGTGGTACTTCCAAAGTTCACGTAGACAACAGAATTGGGTGGTTTGGAATTGAGCCATTCGAGGCACTGGGGCTCTTCTTTCCAAAGATTTGATCCCAACAAATTTAGGCTGTTGTCTTTGATTTCATTGATAAGCAGGTGTAAGGGCCCAATTGTGTAGATTGGAGGGAAGAGGGAATAAAGTGGCTCCAAAACTTCATGTTCAAGTTTCTCAAATGTGTTGAAAATAATAGCGGAGGCTTGGTGGACGTTGTTAATCAAGCACAATACAAAATCAATCCTAAAATCATTAGGGTCAATGACTCGAACAAAACTTGGAAAATCCTTCAATCGTATACCTTCCATGCCATTTATTCCATCTATTACTGTGTCTAAGTAACCATTAGTAAGGTAGCTCTCATCTGCAAATAGTAATAAAATTAAAATGTATAATTAATAAATGTTATATGATATTAGAAATTTTATGACCGATCAAAAAAATAAATAAGTATCATATGAAAATTATGCAGATACACAAGAACTTGTCTAATTACTATGTAACATGTAAAGCAATTTTATAACTGCAGTACTGTTATAAAAATCTCATCTAGGGATCGTAATTATACCTATACCTATGGATATACAATCTAATCCGATTATTTGGAGGTGGGTATTCTCGATTTTTTATCCAATAAATGTGAATATGAGGGTAATAATTAAATACCCGTTCAGGCATATGGGAATTGTAGAATAGTTTTGCTATCTTTGTACTCAAATATATAACCATACCCTTCTATTCATACCCGCCTCTTATTAGACATATCATTTATATATGTATATCGGTACAATTATAATTTATTAACATAGTCAACGGCTTGCAATGCTATCTATTTAGCTAATGTTTTAATTTTTTATACCTTTTTTGAAGCAACTTCATCTCAGTGTTAATTTTATAACATTATTGTGTAGATTGCATTAGTATGTTTGTTTTACTGCATTTTTTTCATGTTAGTCGAGCGAATAATGCTATGATACAATTTTTTACTTAATTTTACAGTATGTTGGGATAATTTTGGCCTGGTGATATTTTAATCTCCTATATATATTATTTAATATTTTTAGTGTATATTTTCTTTGATATGTTATTGTGTATTTAGTATACCTGTTTTATCCATTATCCATTTGGATATGAGTTTGGTGACTTCTAAATACTTCTTGTAACGCCCCACGTTTTTGTGGCACGTTATAATAAAAGACATTTAATAAAGCAGCGGAATAAATTTTTCTATTTAAAAATAAAGGGCCCAATTCTCAAATATTATTAATTGCCGGCAAAACAACCGACTAAAATTTAGCTCATTAAATAGTTTTGAAAATCAATAATTCGAGTAACAAATTATCATTAATTAAAAACAACTAAAAGGATATCCTAGGTCAACCCATTGGACTGTTATTAGTACAGCCATGGTTCTGGTACATTCATCTCGTCCTCCTCAGTCTCTTGAACTTCCAATTTATGCTCTACATCAACCTGTTCCTCAAAACCTGGTGTGAAATACCAGGGGCCAAGAAGTAGCTCCAAATGAGTGATTAACACTCAGTAGGAAAATTTAACCTTACCCCTAATTTACAAATAAACATACATGATAATAATTCTATACAGCATGCAAATAACAATAAACAAACGTGAAATATGCAATATCGTGCATAAAATGAATATGCAATGTCGTGCATAAAGCTTTCCGCATTGAGTATCTTTTTATTATTATTATCTCTTCTGGGGTCTCGCAATCCCCCATATCAAAAGTACAACCTCAGGGTCTCGCAATCCCCTTCATCGGTATCGAAGCATCGGAGTCTCGCAATCCTCCTTAGCCAAATTACAACCTCAGGGCCTCGCAATTCCCTTCATCGGTATCACAGCATCGAGGTCTCGCAATCCCTCTCCGCCAAATTTACAACCTCAGGGCCTCGCAATTCCCTTCATCGGTATCTTATGATTATCACTCATTATCGCAACAATGAGATCATCTAACCCTGCCGTTCAATTAATCTTCCAATTTCCATGCATGCGTGCATGCACAATGATCATCCGTCATGCTCAACATGCAACAATAAAATATCATCATGCGATTTTAGTTAAACATGCATCGAGCATAAATTGAAATCACTAAAATCATGCGATATCATCAACATCGATCAAATCTAAGTCACATACAACGTTCGTGGGCCCTAGCATACAAATCGGTCTCAACAAATAATAGTTCTTTAATTTATCAACTAAATTAAATTGAACCACGAATCGTCACGTATAATAAATTCTCAACTTGATTTATTCACGCAATCGAATACACATAATAAATATTCAATTCATATCCCTTACACAATCTTCTAACACAAACTAAATCTACTCGTAAATCACATATATATGTAGGGCTCGGTCCGAAATTCCTACCTCGATCCGATGAATAAAGCACTATCGAAAACTCACGAAATCAACCACCGCACCGAGATCCGATTAATGTAACACTATCAAATCAACAATCAAAATCATATTAAATATAATATATATGTATATATATACATAAAAAAAATAATGTACTATTAATAATAAATAATAGAGTAAGTAAAAACTTAAATATTCTATAATATATGTATTAAAAAAATATATTATTATTAATTAGTAGAAGAAGAACCTACTAACTAAAACAATATACGACAGAGAGTGAAAGAGAGAGAGAGAGAGAGAACAGAGAACAAAGAAGAGAGAGAAGCAGAGAGAGGGAGAAAGTAGAGAGAGAGCCGTGAGAGAGAAGAAAAAGAAAAGAAAAGAAGAGAAGTGCGCACGCATAAAAGAACGCGAGATTTTTAAGAAAATACCTCGTAAATATTCAACACACACACAAAAACTCTGAAACGATAAAATGAATTTGATGGATCAAGGGCTATATAAATAGACAAATGGGGATAAATCTGAATTTAATTAAAATTTGAATTAACAGGGATTCGAATCAACAAAGATAGAGTTTGAGTTAGATTTGAATACTAGGGATAGATTTTGGATAAGATTCAAATATTATAATAATTGTCGGTTAGGATAATAGGGTTTGAATGAGATTCAAATATTATAATAATTATCGGTTAGGATAATAGGGTTTGAAAGAGATTCAAATATTATAATAATTATCGGTTAGGATAATAAATAATAAAAATACTTAATAATCATAAAAATATAATATTTAATACATAAAAAAAAGTAAATCCGATAACTCTCCCTAAAGATTCAACGAACCTGGACAGAGCGAAAATAAAGAGATATACACAAGTAAAAATTCAAGATAATCAATCAGAAAAAGAATAATTTATTAATGTAAATAAAACATAAATAATATATATATATATAAATCCCAAAAATCCGGGTCGTTACACTTCTAATTGGAGTAAGTTTAGGTGTGGCTGTGAGTATAGAATTTGAGAATCGAGACTGATGTTAGGAATATATGTATGGGACCAAAAATTTGTATATGGTAGTCATGTTCACACATACATCATCTTCTCTAAGTACAGGAGGATCCTATCTGGTCTTTATGAGAACATCAATATTTACACAAAATTAATGTTTATTGGGTATTCACTGATTGAGACTAACTTTTTTCTGTATTATATTTTTGTCTATATTTTAAAATAAATTGTAATTTTTGTTTGAGTTAATCTTTTATGAAATTATTGGTTCATCTAGACACAAGATATTTCAAAAACAAAAAAAAAAAGAAATTTTTTAAAAAAAATTTTTAGAAAAGACAAATACAATTCAAAACATTTAGCCGTTTTAAATTATTTTTCGTCTTTAGTAAACTTTTAAACTTAATATTTGACCTTTTAGATTCTGTTTGTCAACAAATTAATTATTTACCAATTTTAAACCAAAAACTAACAACTGCAAAACAAAATTAAAAAAGACAAAAATAATAAAAATAATAACTTTAAGCCAAAATTTAGTTGTAAATATATTTATGTAAAGAAAATGATTTTCGATTATGGGCGGTCCAAATAACTAGCAATTTTTGCTTAAAATTGCTAGTTATGCATGCACTCTCTTCCTCCCTTATAAATTGTCCATTTTAACCGTCAAGCCTTTATAGATACCAATAGGGAATTTATATTCGCTTATGGTCATTTGATTGTTGAAAATTCGATAAATCATTTTCAGAAATACAAATATTATTGGTCCGATTAAAGACACTACTACTACTACTACGAAAACCATACATATTTGCATTATGTAAACAAAATAATTAACATCTGTAATGTACCTTTGAGTGGCGTATATCCTTTTTCGATGAGATTGCGGTATTGGACATAACCCATGAAGCCACAAACACTGGTTGTCCATAACACGACATCCGGAATGCCGAATTCTTGAGCCGCAGTGATGGTGAAGGGCAGGGCTCCATCTGAGACTACGCATGTAACTGGTGGAACATTTGATGAAGCACTGTCGTTTAATTTGTATAAAAGATCTCTAAAAGGAGCCAAGCAATTTTTGTTGCAGGACTCAGAAAGGGAGGGGATGTGTGGGAAAGAATCATGGTCAGATTCAGAGAGCCCATCAGGGATGGCCTCGAACCTGAATGAGGGGATTCCGTTGAGCGAATCAGGGCCACGGAATTTTAAGAGGCGTTTGTGGTTGAACTCTGTGTTAACGAATGTGATGTGGAAGCCTTTGTAGCGGAGTAGTTTTGCTAGTTTTAGCATTGGGTTTATATGGCCTTGTGCTGGGTATGGCATGCATACTGCGTGAGGCGTCTCTGACATGGTGAGGGTGAAACTGTTAAAGCAGCCAATCAATTCGGATTTTATGGATGATGGTCACGGCAATTCATGAATATGAATCCCCTTTTTGAAGCAGCCAAGCAAGCAGACAAGAAAATTATTCAAATGTTTCGTAGCACATTTTTCCTTGTGTTTGCAAATTTAAGTGAACGGTGGCAATTAAACAATTGGGTAATTTAAAACAGGATCTCATTAACCCTTGCGGCTTAAGTTTTCATTCTATCATTTTTTTGAACTTATATTTTAATCCTAATTTTGCATAGTTTAATAAATTTGCCATTACTTTTGAGTGTTAGTTTACCTTCTTATCTTTTTTTTAAGTCAGAATTGATTTATTAAGTTTAAAATCTTAGCATGAATTTAGACTTCAAATTTGAAATTAGTTATGTTAATTATCTTTCATTGAATATCTCAATATTGGTTGGATCTTCTATCACTAGAATGACTCTTTGATATTTCACTGAATATCTCAATATTGGCCGAATATTCTAGCACCAGAACAGTACTTTGATATTGGCAAGTTTTGAGGCTATCTATTCCTCCCAATATTGAGATTAACTCACCAGAATCATAGTGATTCACAGGATTTTTGATCATATCTTCGGATTTTTTTTGCATGAAATCACATAAATATTCAGTTTTTGTATTACTCATCATGTAGCACATAGACAAGTCACTAAGCACTAGCACCATGATTGAACATATTCCAATGACTTAAAATTAAAGCAACAACGTTTTTCTGAAATCATATTCCAATGACTTGATTAACCATATAGGCGATTTGTTGAACATAAACTATGCTGTTGAACATAAAGGTTCCATTTAGAATGACTAATTGACTTTTTTTAGAGCTAAAACTCTTGCAGTCTCCAACCCAATTCCAGCTAAAATTGATAATCCTACAGTTTCCATTTAAGACTCTTGTAGCTTTGTCTCACTTCCTAAGAGCTAAAATTGGAATGACTTCAAAATTGATAATCCAACAATTTGCAACTATATCATGATCATTGCGAAAGCAATTTCTGTATTTGGGTCCTGTTCATTGTAGCAACTACATCAGGATTAAAATTGTTTCTAGAAATTGGGAGTGAGACAAAGTTACATAACCTATCAATGACGGTAAGAATGGGTTAAACTTGAGCGAGAGAGAGGGAATTGTACCTTGATGAAACCGTGAGCTATTCTTCGTCTGGAGATCAAAAGAAAACACACCAAACTACAATGGAGGTTGCGGGTCGCCGACCGCCGATGGTACGCCGGCTGTGGTGGTGCGCTCCAGGTCCGGTGGTGGTGGTTACCGTTTGTTGTTCCTGCCCATTCTTCCTCCTTGCCTCTTTTCTCTGTGTCTATCTCCAATACAGCGCACATGGGAAATGGAAATTGGGAAAAAATTAGGGCTTTTTATTTATGGAAGTCGCGGGTTGCCGATCGCCGGTGGAAGTCGCGGTGGTTAAAATCGACGGTGGCGGTCGCCGGAAATGGTGCCTTGCCCTTCTTCTTCCTCCTTCACTCTATATGTCTCTCTCTCCCTGCTACTCTTTTACAGTTGTACCCGCTGGACCAAATTTGGGGAAATAGAAAATTAGGACTTTTTTTAATTTTTGGCTTATATAGAGTGTGGGTGGACCCCACATGGGTGTGTTTTGGGGTGTGTTATGAGGTGTGCTGGTAGCATTTTCCTGGACAAAATCTGTTGTCCATAGTTTGCCATGATTGTATGTGTGAATGTTCATTGTTATTAGACAAAATCGGGTTAAGCAGACATAGATAAAGAGGAGAGAGGGGGGAGGGGGCGTGAGAGACAGAGAGAGATGGACATTCGTTGTGGCGGCAGCGGTGGTGGCGCACAGTGCTGACTGTATCAGTAGATTTGGGGAAGAAGCTGCCCTAAAATTTGAGATTTTTTTAAAAAAAGTGAAATGACGTCGTTTTGGAGGTGTTGTGCAAATGTGTTGTGTGTGTAGCATTTCTGTTTCCTCTCAGGCCTATTCTACAGAGAAAGGCAGAGAGAGAGAGAGAGAGAGAGAGAGAGAGAGAGAGAGAGAGAGAGAGAGAGAGAGAGAGAGAGAGAGAAGGGGAGGAAGAAAAAGGGCTGTTGACCAATACATCCATGACCTCCACTGCAAATCCAGTTGACCTCCACGGCCAACCCTAATGGTGACCACCACGACTGCAGCCGGCGCACTAGCCGACCACCATAGCCGATGGCTACTGACGACCTCCATTTCCCACCGCTACAACCTCCAACGACATACCCCTGCTGAACTCTTCCACCGCCCACCAAACTCCTCCACTGTCCAACCTTGCTACAACCTCCACCGCGACCTCAACTGCCCAACCCGACGCAACCTCCACCGCCATATCCCGCGACCCAACCGTCCTACATCGATAGATTTCTGCTGGTGTTTTTTTATGCTTTATGTTTTGGAATTTGAAGGTTTTGAAGATTTGAGGTTATGTGTAAAAGAATTAGGTACGGTAACTAATTGGTTTTGAAGATTTACATTGTCTTCTGCGGTCGTTTCAAAATGATGATTTTCTTTTCCTTTTTTTTTTACGAAAATTGGTTGAGATTGTGTATTCTAAATGATGAAGTAATTGGTTGAGATTGTTCATGACATGAGTAGTGGGAAGAGGATTCAAGAAAATGTTCGAGATTGTGCTGTCACAATGGAATGATAGAATCTATGTTTTTGTTATTTTGTTTCTAAGAATCTGAGAATGGATGTTTTACGGATTAGAAATCAAGAAACCAATTTGCGTAGGGATCTTGGATGTGGCATGGATGTCACCATGGAAACTTTATGTTTCTGTCACCCACGGAATACATGTGTTTCTTTCCAGCTGCCAATCACAGCCTTCGCGTAGGTCGGGTCAGGTCGTGGGATACGGCTCGCTGTGGTGGTCACGTCCGGCCAGTGGATGTGGTGGTCACCAGATGCATTTCCCTTAAGAAGGAGAAATAATACTCAAGTTCTTAAGCACAAGGAAACCGACATGAAACCCTCGGGATTTTTTTGAGTTTCTAGTTCGAGGAGAGACTGTCTTGTAGGGTCCCAAAAATGGTGTTGGCAATATGGACTTTTGTGATACTGGCATTAAGGTTCTATATGAGCTCCAACTTTGTCAATAACAGCTCGAGCTTAAGTCCCAACACGGATGGTGATCAAGGAGTTTAGACAGCCACAATTCTTGAGCTTCTGCTTTGATTGTGACAGCGAGAGACACGTGATAAAGGAGTCGAACAATGGAGTAAGGATCAAAACATGGCAAGGAGATCATAGAGCCATAGGACCGAGCCGTTTCACTTAACCCTATGTTTATTTTTATTTTTCTTGTTGTGATCTTTCTAACTTTTGTTCATCTATTAGTTGGTGTGACTAGTAGAATTCCACTGAGGGACTCCCATGTTTGCGTCATCTACATTGCAACGATAATTACATGGGACCTATATCGTTCTAGTGCTTCATGGCTCGACCAAGAAAAACTGTGGAATTGACAGCCATAAAACCAAAACAAGCACTGAATCATACAAGTTGTTGGTGGAAAATTGAAGCATTAATGATGATCACAGTCAAAATAAAGTTAAGCAAATAGTGGCATTAAAAATAGAGAGTCGTAAGTCATTCGCCATTTTTTTGGAAAAACAAATTAATTGAATATAAATAATTTAAAACGATCAAGGTTACTGACTGAGAAAAGATACAAATTAACAAAGGTCCTTGTGGAGTCTGGAATCCAATTTAGACTTCTCGGGTTGATGAATCGAATCCTCTCGAGTAGCCTGCAAAACACTCAACACTATATTAGTGCAGACCGGGGGTTGGATCTTCGGTGGGCACTCCGACAACCAAGTTAGCTCTTTAGGAAGAGTAGAAGTAACTTGAAAGTATGTTCTTAGCGCGAGTATGCATGTACCTGTAGTAGGAGTGCCGTTGGAGTATTTATATAGTGTGAATCCAACTGTCTGCCAGTGACTTCGGCCCAGTATGTAGGTCGTGATCCGAAGACCGCGGGGGTGCTGCCACGTGTCCCACGTCCGTGCGGACCAGAAGGGCGTACTTGCACGTTCCATTAGAAAGCGAAGAACGTGTATTCGTTTTTAGGAACCGAGTCGCAAAGCGTT